>JAEQBA010001426.1:0-48796 GCA_019434445.1 Phalangium opilio
GCAAAAGTGATGGAAAAGTAGAATCCAGCTGCTAATTTAGAACTGTAATTTGACCGTTTTAATAGACAGTTACAGGTCTGCAAAAGTGATAGAAAAGTAGAAATCCAGCTGCCAATTTAAAACTGCAATTGGCCACATTTATAGGCATGTTACAGTCTGAAAGAGTGATTGAAAAGTAGAAATCTAGCTGCTAATTTAAAACTGCAATTTGACTACATTTAAAGACATGTTACAGGTCTGCAAAAGTGATGGAACAGTAGAAATACAGCTGCCAATTTAAAACTTTAATTTGACCTAAATTGACCATTTTATAGACATGTTACAGGTCTCAAAAAGTGATGGAAAAGTAGAATTCAGCTGCCAATTTAAAACTGTAATTTAACTACATTTAGAGAGATATTGCAGGTATTCAAAAGTAGGAAATTCTACTTTTGAATACCTGCAATATGGTTATAAATGTTGAATAGTTACAGTTTTAAATGGAAGCTAGATTTCAACTTTCCCATATCTTTTGCAGACCTGTAACATGTGTATAAATGTGGTCAAATTGCAGTTTCAAATTGGCAGCTGGATATCTACTTTTCCATCACTTTTGCAGACCTATAACATGTCTATATAAATGGTCAAATTACAGTTTTAAATAGGCAGCTGGATTTCTACTTTTCCATCACTTTTTCAGACTTGTAACATGTCTATAAATATGGTCAAATTGCAGTTTTAAATTGGCAGCTGGATTTCTACTTTTCCATCACTTTTTCAGACTTGTAACATGTCTATACATGCAGTCAAATTACAGTTTTAAACTAGCATCTGGTATTTCTACTTTTCTATCGCTTTTGCGCACCTGTAACATGTCTATAAAAATGGTCAAATTACAGTTTTAAATTGGCAGCTGAATATCTACTTTTCCATAAGTTTTGCAGACCTGTAACATGTCTATAAATATGGTCAAATTACAGTTTTAAATTGGCAGCTGGATTTCTACTTTTCCATCACTTTTTCAGACTTGTAACATGTCTATACATGTAGTAAAATTACAGTTTTAAACTAGCATCTGGTATTTCAACTTTTCTATCGCTTTTGCACACCTGTAACATGTCTATAAAAATGGTCAAATTACAGTTTTAAATTGGCAGCTGAATATCTACTTTTCCATCACTTTTGCAGACCTGTAACATGTCTATATAAATGGTCAAATTACAGTTTTAAATAGGCAGCTGGATTTCTACTTTTCCATCGCTTTTTCAGACTTGTAACATGTCTATAAATATGGTCAAATTACAGTTTTAAATAGGCAGCTGGATTTCTACTTTTCCATCGCTTTTTCAGACTTGTAACATGTCTATAAATATGGTCAAATTACAGTTTTAAATTGGCAGCTGGATTTCTACTTTTCCATCACTTTTTCAGACTTGTAACATGCCTATAAATATGGTCAAATTGCAGTTTTAAATTGGCAGCTGGATTTCTACTTTTCCATCACTTTTTCAGACTTGTAACATGTCTATACATGTAGTCAAATTACAGTTTTAAACTAGCATCTGGTATTTCTAATTTTCTATCGCATTTGCACACCTGTAACATGTCTATAAAAATGGTCAAATTACAGTTTTAAATTGGCAGCTGAATATCTACTTTTCCATCACATTTGCAGGCCTGTAACATGTCTATAAATGTGGTCAAGTTGCAGTTTTAAACTAGCAGCTGGTATTTCTACTTTTTCATCACTTTTGCAGACCTGTAACATGTCAATAAATATAGTCAAATTGCAGTTTTAAATTGGCAGCTGGATTTCTACTTTTCCATCACTTTTGCTGAACTGTAACATGTCTATAACTGTGGTCAAATTACAGTTTTAAACTAGCAGCTGTTATTTCTACTTTTGCATCGCGTTTGCAGAATCGCGCTGCATATTTCTGCCAATACAGACAATTAACAGATAATAAACAGAAAATGTAGAAACGGCAGACAATTTGCAGTTCTGGAATTTCTGTGAAATTTTCGCGTTTTTCGAGCTGCAGAAAATGTAGCCTTAATTTATACCTATTACAGCGTGGTAGCGATAAAAAAGCGCGTATGCAGATGAATTACAGCTTAAAATTTTTGAACGGGTTGGACCAAGGCCGAAAAAACAAACGATATGTGTGAGGTTTATCAATTGACTGAAGTACAGATATTGAAATTTTTTCTAGTTATTTTTATACACTCAATCCTTAATCAATATTTAATTCAATCAACTGATTTTACTGTTAATCGACCTAGTCCCTCTAAATTAATTGAAAAAATTACATATCTACGCTTTTTCAAGAACAATTACATTTTCCGAAAACATTTTATCAGTCAATTGATAAACCTCACACATATCGTTTGTTTTTTCGGCCTTGGTCCAAACCAAGACGTTTTTATATAATTGTCTTTATGTTCTGTTAAACATTTGTTCCAAATAATTTCGCAGGTTTGAACTACGCTCCACATAATTTCGCAGGTTTCAACTACGCTAATATTTTTTCTCTTCCCTCAAATATTTTTCGCTTTTTTTCATCGTTTCCTTGTTTCATTAATTCTTACACAGAAACCCTTTTTAAGATAAAGAGAAGCGATATTCACCGTTTTAAAATACTCGCGAAATTAATTTCAAAACCGTGACCTCAGCATATTATGCTTGGTTCTTGGCATCACGTGGTACGGCACTGAAGCTGAAAAATCAACCTCGGTTCAATCTTGGCGGAAACTTAAAATCAGCCTGCTTTCAGCGTCTGCTTTGCGTTTCAACATTAAAAAAAACAGTTTTTGCCTTTTTGCGAAAGTGTCCGCTGAAACTAATTTTTTCATTCAGCTTTCAGATTTGACTTTCACCTTCAGCTGTCAGCACCTTTGCGAATGCACCTTAACATGTACGTGTAACTACCTAAGTTCTGCAGTGAACTGGTCAGTTTGTTTTAAATTGGCTCCACGTACGCGTAAGTAGGAGATCATTGCTTAAATTTTTACTATTTAAGCGATGATGGAATAAAAAATTTGGTAAATTATCGTAGTGGTCGTTCCCAGGTAGAATATTGTATTTTTTCTTTTATAACGAAAGAGAGTTAATCGGCCTCATACTGACATCGTAACAATAATGTTAAATGTGACGTCACGCATCGAAGAACCCCTTTGTCATGGTCTGTCACAAATTTAGAAACCCCTTCACCATGAGTCTGACGTAGTTTATGAAGTCAACATTTATTTTGACGCGTAATTTTTTAAATCCTTTTGTCTGAAGAAACAGTAGGGTTTAATGATTTCCCTTCTCAAGGTTAGTGGTCTAGCGCAAGGGCCCAAATATTTTACATTAAGAGGCCCCAAACGGCGTTTATAGGTCCCCCAAAATGAAACGAAAAGTAGGCTATAGCCTGTGTCGCCAGCCCCTGGCGCCGCCACTGTCCAAGATCCTCAAACGTAATTTTATAGTCTAGGTGTGGTGGACAGTAGCAACAGAAAATATGTACTGGTTTCGAATATTTTTTCATACAGGGAAAACCAAAAAAATTCAAGCGAAGAAGTTTCCGGTTGTTGTTTCCCATTTTATTTGTAGGTTTTTTATGTACTTGGTTAATATGAGGAATAACGGTTCGCGACCAGAAGTTTCCTGCTTCAGGAATATTAAGTTGAAAATGTTTCTTAGATTCGTTTATTCTATTTAGTGATAAGCCATTAGCACCATCTTTGCTGTTAGTCACCTTTCTAAAGGGTGGTACCTTTGTAATTTTTGAGACGCTTGGTGGATCGATCGATAACACTTGGCGGTAATATTTTTCGAAGGGTTGTGGCGCTGTTTCCGTGTTATTTACTAAAACGGTATCGGCTATGTTTTCTAGATCTGGAGGGTGATGGTCTAATTTCTTTTCAAGAATTGTAAAGCTATCTGAAGTAGCTCATTGTTCAATCTCCAATTTCCTTTTAAATTCGTCAAGGATGTTATGTTTCATTTTCTCTGGGTTTTCTTCCAAGATATTATACATGGTAGTATAACTGTCGCTCAGAGCAGATAGTTGGTTTGATACTTCTTTTGAAGTGGGGGCTAGTTTAAATTATTTTAGAATAAGCAATGCCGTCCTTCGTTTCTTTGCGAAGAGTATGTAATTTCTCAGAAATGGAGGTGACTCCGTTCTATAAGTCTTTAACTTTCTGTACTAAGCCTTTGATTTGTTCAGATTATTTCTACAAGTTTCACAGAAAGAATCTCTGAGGCCTTAATTTCAACACAAGAGTAGTGAAAATACTGTAAACAGTGACCGTACGTTACCATGGGCGTCCGACTGTATTTTTCATCTCTACGATTAAAATTGCAACCAGTAGTTAGGCAGAATTTATGTCTCGTGCATATGAATACGGAACTCGGGGTACCGGATTATTGACGTTTGGCTAAAAGTGAGCCGCTTTTTAGGGTAGAAATGACGTAAAAAACAACATTGGGGAAAAAGGTAACAATAAACAAGCTTATAAGCAATAATTTGGAAAAAACACAATATTTTGAGGTAAAAACATACAAATTTAGAAACATTTTGGAAAAGGGGGAAATTTATTCAGTTAATAAACCTTGATAATAACAAAAACAGGAGCACATTTAGCCGGTCATGATTTTTGTCTGTTTAATAAACTGTAATCGTCCATATCGAAATGCACACTTTGTAAACGTAAATTTAAGCATAAAATTCGTTAAATAAAAATTAAGATTAAATACGATCTATCGTTAAGTTTAAAGGTAAAATAAAAATATAAATATAATATAATGTCGTCAACTAGACAGAGGCTTAGGCCTTTGTCATACGATTTGCAGCAGTAAAACTAGGTAACCGCGGGTTAAAGCTTAGGTGAGCAATAAAACAGAGCGACTTCTCTCGATGAAGGCAATAGAAACTTTCGTATTGGTGCAAAATACTAAGAAATATTTTCTAATAATTGATGTTATATGATCGTGTCTTCAGATATGAAACTTTGAATATCTGCACTTCAAGCAATTAATTTTCTACACTTATCATTTACTTTTTCCGCCTTTGTCTACAAAGACAGTTTTTATTAAATAAAATTAATGTTTCGGTTGTGACCCTCAATGAGGGACGAGACGATTGGATTTTCATATCAAAGGAAAACAACAAGGGAAGCTACAATTGGATCCATTTAGACCTCAAATCTCTAGAATTGGGAAGATTATTTAACAGAAATCAAAGTTTCAGTTTTTTATTTCTAATTTACTCTACATATTTGTGAATATTATGCATTAAGCGAATAATTAGCCAACATATTAACCACATATACCATAATTAATTAAAATCATAGGATCCATCAAATTCAAATAGATAATAACAGACAGTAAGGAGGGCCCAAACGACGTCTGATTCACGTTGTTTGCGAGATAACGATAACACTATTTATTGCTGTTCACGTGGTATACGAAGAAAAAACACGTAAACAGGTAAGCTGACAAACATTTACACGGTTTGCAATACGAACTCTATAAGCAACAAGAGCCAAAAATGTTAACACCTTGAATGGAGATAAAAAAAAGACGACGTCACAAATTTGGGCGCTGATTGGCTAACCAAACAAACTTAAAACAAATTGAGACTCTGATTTTTAGACATTGTACTGGAAACTATGGAAATATTTCCAACGCATTTGCTTTTTTTCAGTAGTTTCTTGATACCTTTGCTATTAGGTACGTGTTTATAATTTCAAATTACATGTGAGAACTTACAAATTTTACAATTCTGTTGTGTTCACTAATTATACAGGATGTTCCAAAAAAAAAGGATGTTAGGACCGAAGTAAAATGGGTTCTATGGACAATTTTTTAGTCAAAAATGTCCTATGGCATTTTACCCTCAGGGCCAGCTTAAACCAGTTATGATTGAAATGTTTTACTGATAACGCCTTATTTAAATTAGCAGTTTCTTATTTTTAAGGGGTTCTCCGTTAATCACTAGAATCATACCTTGAAAACGGTGTAACTTAGGAAAATATTCTTAGAACATTTTTATTCAAATCGCCCATTGAACCCACTGACTTAGGCATTATACCACCCACTGTATATCATATAGTGCAATTTTTCCCTACATTGGACCACAATTTATATATTGTTTTCTTGGACTCTTTTCAATCTTACGGAATATGCACATGAATTTTATATAGGCCTACATAATTTTTTTTTTCATATTACTGATGAAACTGACGACAAAAACAAACCAAGATAACCCTGTTCCAAGCAAAAAGACGCAAAAGGGGAGTTTCAAGTTGCCAATTGCAAGTTTGCTAATAGGCTGGGATTTCAATTCGATCTTCATTTTCTGAATGCACTGGACGCCTTCTTTGACAATATCGTCTCTTTCCCGAAAATCCATAATACCGGCTTCGTAATAGTTTCTCAAGCTGTAAAACAAAATAACGTGATTATTAACTGAAACGAATCTTTCGTTGCTTCTGACATCGTGTCAGCACATTTTCCCTGAATCCAAAAGTTGCTTAGATCATCGAAAAAATACCTACTACAGGTATTGTAACGTAAGGTTATTAACATTCGTCCACGCAAAAACGGATTAATGTAATAAGAAAGTCGGATTAGAGCTGCAGCCTCTGGTACCATCCTCGCATACTTCATTCAGAAAAAAAAGCAACAAAAACCACATACTTAAAGAAACTACTATTCAAAGTAGCAACAATTAAATATATTCTTAACTTTCGAACTTAATTTCAATATTTCAAGAGTCATATCGCATTGTTGTCCGCCTTTTTCATCACTGGGGCAATGTCCGAACGAATTATTTAACCAGGACAATAGAAATAAGAATGCTATTTTTTCCACTATATACAAAGTTTGTGGGTGGAGCTAAATTATAAGCATACGAAGTTGCTCAACTAATTATGCGAGGATGGTACCAGGGGCTAAAAATATGATCCGACGTTCTTATTACATTAATCCGTTTTTGGTAAGATATACTTGAAGTCATCGAGACATACTAATTTTGTGTTAATTAAAAACGAACGGAACGGTATACTTAAATAATTTCCATTGGATTTTTGAAGTGATTATCAACTCCTTATGTAGGGGCGGGGACTATATCAAGTAGTGATGCCACGAATATTCGGTTACTATTCGGTATTCGGCCTATTCGGCCATTTTTTTCGTATTCGGTATTCGGCCGAATATTTCGTAATATTCGGCCGAGTACCGAATCTCCAATCATGAAGGAAAAAAACGGAAAAATTACTCAAAAATTATTTATTTCAATAACAATTTTTACTGTAATATTTATAATCTACCAGTGGTAAGTTGTTATGAATAAAAAAAAAAGCATATAGTGACACGATCTACTCGCAAATGAACCAAAAACCTAAAGATGCTATAGACGGGTCCTATAGTGTTAAAGAGAGCGCGTTGAAAAATTATAACTTACCCCTATTCATTCCCTCCTTCCCGAGTTTATCACCAACGTTGAAAGCTTCCGCGCAGGCGCGCTGTAGCAGAGGCGGTAAAGAGCGGATCTAAACAGTGTATTCCTCTCTCTGCTTGCACGCCAATATTGCGCAGAGCAGTAATCGCGTTACAGCTAGTGCCGAGAGGAGAGGAGAGTTTTCCCACGTGACCCTACATTTCGCGTAGCCGTCTGCCTATTCAACTCACCATTCCATTACACTCTTCTTCTTCCATGATGAAACCTTTCCCTATGCGGTCCGTGCGGGGGATGTACGTATTTCGCGGAACGGGTTACAGCTCATAACCGGTTTCGCGCGAGTTGCACATATCTCACGCCCGAATATTCGGTGCTTCGGCCGAGAGCATGGCCGAATATTCGGTATTCGGTATTCGGCAAAATCAATATTCGCGGCATCACTAATATCAAGCTTATCAAACAGAGTTTCACAGTTCATGCCTGAATTTGCATCAGCATTAGCATTGAATATCTGCCGAATCGTTTCACGCTTACACTCTCTTGACATTGTCCAATCACTAATTCAGAAAATAATAACGTTACTACTTCAAAATATAGTTTTTGGCACGCTTTTACAATACGGATTGTACATCCCTTTAACTGCGTGGCAGTTACAAGAAAAAATCTCTATGGAGGCTCAGCCGCTCAGTATGGTATTACTTTTGCTGTATAAGGCTTATTTCCCACTGGACAGTAAAAACTGCATAAGGATCTCTGCTGTAAAAATGTTTCTACTGAACGGGACCGAAACAGGTTTCGGTCGGACAGAGTTTGTGTTCTATTTTGTTACGCAGAGGCTGAGGTAAAATTATTTTGATAACCAATAAAATTCGTTAAGTGATGACACTCTTTTTGACGCCACAATATAAAGTTTATCCGACGTTTCTAGTTATTTTTTTAGTTTTGGACTCGCCAGTCACCATTGCCACATTTGGATGTTGTAAAGTTTGAGTCAGAACTCACCGGGTTTGATCACGAGTTGCGAATGCTGATTTTGCATGTTGTAAACTTCTGAGTTTGCATCTCTCTAACAGCGCCTCACTATGCGTCGCTTTACGATAATCTATGACGTTTCACCGACGCCACTACATGACAAGGTCTCAGTAACCAGTGACTAAATTATGGAAATATATTATGAACTTATGGTTTTGGGTCGTATTTATGAACCGAACTAAAATATTGCCTACGATGGCCTGCGTAAAAGCAATTTTTTGGACGCAGCGCTAAGGTTTTCGGTCTTTATTTTTCCTCAAGTGGGAATCAACCTTGTACTTTTCGATGATTTGAGTAACACCACCAAGGAAAATAGTTGCGTGCATAACTCACAAATTGTAGTAGGTTTTCCTTAGCTGCGGATCAATGGCTTTTGATGTTGGACACGCCCATAAGAAACTAAACATGGTTTCATCCGACAAGTGAAAGTAGTGTTCCTTATCAAATGCGGGGCATAACATTCCAACCCAGGAGATAAGCATACTCTGACTCATTATTGTCACAAATTCTCCGTGATAGATACGGGGTAAAATTTCGCTCCAATCATTTCCCGAAGTATCAACCAGTACACGCTCCCAGATCCGTCGATGAGTTGGAGTTTTTGTACTCTATTGTTATAAAAACAAATGAAATTTTTTTGTTACTGGATTCCGACCAATTTATGTAACGCTATAACGGTTTATATGGTAAAAATTCTAGCGTTCTAGCCAACGTAAGTATATTTACTTTAGCCCATTGCTCGTTGAACGGTTGTTATAAAGGCAACTAACTTAACTGTGACTGGTCAGATTAAAATTGAAACTATGGTCAGAGTTGTATAGAGATTTTTGAAAAGGGGTATTAACGTCTGTAACGTATTTGGAGTTTGCCTATAAAACTTTTAATAAAAACACTAATAAAATAAATTGCAGGCACACTTAAGAAACTGGTAATTAGTATAAGCATGCTACTTTAATCAAATGATAAATTGTAGAATGCACACTTAATAAAATCTTACTAATAAGGCCTGTACTAATTAAGTACCATACGTATCTTGCGGACACAAAAGGTGTTACTCTAAATTATAATAAAGCACATAAGTTTTCGGCAAGGGATTGGTCAGCTTCGGCTACAGCCCATGGTCAGAATAGAGAACATTTTCTACATTCCAAGTTACAATAACAATACATACATCCTAACGACATAATAATCTACACAAATAATAAACTTTAGAAGATGGTATTAGTAAACTCCATTTCAAGGTTAATGGACTAGAGGTTAAATGTGTACAAAAAATGGTCTCTCAGGAACCCCCAGAGAGAACTGTAAACTATGCATTTGAAAAAAGAAACTATGGCTATTCTATTGGCCAGGGGAATTCCTTATGAGTTCACTTGAAGTCGAGGATAGTTCTTGAGATTTTAAAAGGAAATGGCTACTTAATTTTTACAGGGTGTTTCTTATAATTCTGAAATAAATTACAGGGTGGGTCAAAGTTAGTCGTTAGTAGTCTTATCTTAAAAGGAATTGCTTTTATAATCTTGATAAGGACTTTTATGGGTTATTAATCATCTTTTATAATTTTCAGTTCTTTGCATTTACGATTGTAAAGCTTATAATTCTTACGACTGATTTTCTGGCTGGTTATTGTGTGTCAAAGGTGGCACGTAAATGATTATCGAATATATTTTTGCGAAGTCACTTTTTAAACAATGCCTTAAATTCAATTTCAGGATTTGTCACTACTCTCGTTGCTTAGCACAAAACTCATTTAACATAGAGTGTTGTTCTTTAGCTTTCTAAGTTAGCTTTTCATGTTTAATTGATAGAGCTTATAAAATTATGAATAGCCTATATAAAATATCCTCAATATTAATGAATATACTAGTAATTAAATTTCCATACCGGACCCTATGCGTTAGGCCTCTAAATTTGCGAATAAAACGAAAAAGGACTATTAAAACCCAATTGGACAAATCCATCAGGTGGTACTAGTAATCCAATTGGAATTGATAGCACTCTTGTGTCATCTAGAAACTGAAGCCTAACTCTCAAGATCCAATAAGGAAATTTGCTTGTATTTTCTTTAATACCCCAAGTAGGTGCATGGTTCAAATTTGCAATACTCATTATTTTATACGTTCTTTCAAACGCTACAGTTTATATTGAACGGGTCGAAAATAGCTGATTTGGTTTGTAACCTAGGTGTCTTATTAAGCTTGCAGAAACTAGTGGCGTATGTTTGAGATGCATCCAATATGATTACTTGGTAATACGTGTATTCTGTTTGCGAGGTCACCATGGAGATTCTCAAGTTCTCCCGTTCGAGAAGGTCATAAATATTGTTGATAAATGTTGGTTGATTTAGAGTTGTAATTGTTGTTAGCAACATGATCGTAAACGACAACGATATGAACGAAAGCCCTAACAGACAGCAATAGCCAAATATCCATGTACGAAAATGAACGTGGCCAGCATTTGGAGAACCTAAATTGTTTCAAAATGTCTTAATTATCTATTTCGGTTTTGTGCCTTATACGAACAATCTATCACCTTGCCCTGTTACTAAAAAGATTGCGGTCAACCAGTGTATGATGCAAAATCTGCTTAACGCCAAATTAGTCGCTCCATAAATCAACAGACAAAGCAATGGATACACTAATATAAAAACTCCAATGGCCGTCCATATCTGTCAAGAATATGTTCGAATAACGCGTTATTTTCTTTGTGTATTAATTGTTCTGTGTACACCAAATCAAATACAAATATAGATAACAGAAGCTGACAGAGTGAAGAAAGAGCTGGAGACAAACGAAACAAAATATACTCCCTGCTGTTGTATCCGGCTTGCCAAAGGTCAGCGAACACTTGGAACAGTCAAGAAATATAGAAATGTGCCTTAAAGGTCAGAGAAGTTTAAGAATTTCAACAAAGTCAGTGAATTTGATTAAAATTGATAAAATATCTGTGGTTCAAAGGTTCAGCTTGGTGAGGTTTAACTTCGTTTTAGCAACCAGGCACCGGAGTTTGCTCCGAAATGTTTTATATTTTATATTTATAAAATGCGATTTAAACGAATCACCTCTACTTAAAATAATAGTAATTGGGCCTAAAAACGTCAGGAAAAACCTGAAAGGGAATTTGAATCTGAAAATTTCGTAGCAATCCTGAGTAAAGAAAACTCGCCAATGAGTTCTTGCGCGAGCACACAGGCAATTTGAATTACATATTCCAGGTAATATGATAATCTCCAAGAACTGAAAATATTCTAATTTATTCCGGAATGCCTTGGAAGCCCAACTATTTCAGTCAAGGAGAGGAAAAAGGTGACGTAATATCAGAAGGGAATAATACGAAAAGGAAGTCATATCGGTCAAGGACGGCAACGTGAGCGCGACCAACCTCGAAAATACCCTGAAAATTGGCGCAGTGACACGCCGTAAAACCAACTTCCACGAAAAAACAGTCCCTACATTAAACAACTTTTTCTTTACTTTGTTTGTAAACAGAGGGAATTTCTTGATTCCGTTTCACGACGCCAACTTTCGTAACTTTCATTTAAGAATGTATATTACTCTCTGACCTATTGTTTTGTTCCTTACGCGCCTCATCGAGTTATTAAACGATAGATCGACGACAGAAGTTTGTTAGCCAATCAGGGATGGGAAGATAATCTGAGGCTGGTAAGAGTCTTGTTAAAGTCTTAGAGCTTTATGAAGATATTAAGTATCGTATTTCTCTTATTATTCCATTCTGGTAACAATAAAATCGAGCGCTGATTAGACCATCAAAGAAGCTAGAAATGAAGCGAGAGTTGGCACCATATCGGGAACAACGCCTACGTTCTGTTATGTCTATTAGTATTTGCTGTTTGCACCCAATAATCTCACTTTAACATCGAATATGTCTATGATATCGAACATTCCAAATTCTCGATTGATTGGACCTCCGCTCAGAATTTTCGCTTCACCCATCAAGTTTGGACCTTCTACATTAAAGAACTTCAAATCTGATGGATCTTCCATAATGTACATCGGTACAGCAATATCAGTATCCTTCGCGAAAGGAAAATGTTAGTTTGGCAAATTTGAGCAGCTACATTATTCCAAACAATACACAGGGCGTGTGTTACCAACATTGCAGTCTCCCGTGCAATGTAATAGAATTAGAAAATAAAATTAAAAACTAAGGGGCAATCGCCTGGGCTTGTGCCCATTGGACTCAATCTTTAAGACGGTCCTGACAATACAGACATTTTCGTAAAGTGATTTGACGAATTCACGGTGTTTTCCATTCTCTTGTTTGGAAGTGAAAGAAACACCTTCTTCATTCAAAACACGCAACTGAATTTCATAACCACTACGGGACAAGAAAAATTGTGTTTATAATATATGGCGTTGTTTTATGTCGTGACGGTGATTTACTGGCCTAAGTTTTAAAAAGACTAATATGCATTTGGTTTACCAACTAAAGACGATTTTCAAGTCCATTTTTAAGATTCTAGCTAATTGCGGGGATGAATATTTTTCACTCGTTATTGTTTTTTCTGTATTAAAATTTATACCAGTAATTTTATAATAATGATCATAATTTCGTTTGAATCGCTTAATTCGTTAATGAGCTGAATAAACTAGTGTACAAGCGTCTAAACAGACGTTATTTCTACCGGGTTTTACAAACTTTTACAGTAACATCTCTTTTGATTTGAATTAAAATTTTAGGCCCATTGTGATTGGTGCAAAGTGCATGGCCTATATTGAAGAAATACTGGCCTCCTTTTTAAGGCCTGTATAATTGGATTAAAAACATCTCCAAGTGGGCTACCAAGTATCGCTTCCTTCTCATCATCAACTGTTAGCAAAGCTAACTGTATCGTAGCAACAAATCTGGCAATTTTTGTGATATTCATGAGGTAATCTGAAAAATAAAGAAGGGGTAACTAAGCATCTTATTTTTTTGGTACATTTCATTTCACGAGAAAGCTAGAAAGCTGAGAAATTGACAGTGTTTATCACTTTATGGGACAACCATGCAGTAAATAATAAAGCTAGATTCCCAATCGGCCGAAAATACAATAGAACTACGGAGTGATATTGAACATATTGTGATTGAACGATAATGGCGTCATAAACGGATCATCTTCTTCTTTGAAGGGTTACGCTCACACCAAATTATTTTACGTTTCAGTTTTTAGATACGCAATTAGCTCTGCCGTGGCTTAAAAAGTTCTGGGGTGATAACCAGCTATTTAGTGCAATGCACAGAAATAGGCATTAAACGCGATTTTATGGATAATTCAATCGTAAAGGGGACTGGTAAAAACGAAAAAGTGACGGCTTTGATATTTAAAAAATCGTGGCAAGAGGTTGGTTTTGAAGTTGAGTATAACGTTAGAAATTCTGAAACATATAAGATTTGTAGAAGTGTAGAATTAATTTTAAACTAATGCTGGGAATGATGCATTTCGCAAGGTTTTCTAGTACCGTATGATTATACTATATTGTCCCTGACCCATGGAATTTTACCCTAAATCACTGCCTAAACAAGTAAAGGTTTGACCCTTATAAACTGAAAGGCAATGCTAATTTAACTATGGAGACTTCCGTTTTATACTCCAGTCATAACTTGTTAACGGTGACCCTTGGTGAAAAATGGCATAGAACATTTTCGACTCAAAATCGTTCATAGAACTAACTGTACTTTGATCGTACCACATGGTGAGCAGCTAAATGAAGTATGTTTTAATTGTTAACTATTAATTAAACAGAAGAACTGTGCTGAGTGACTTATCAGCCCACTTTACAGGTTGCAAGTTGTTTTCCCATTTGGAAATGGATGGTTATTATTTTATATATTTTTAACTCTCCGACTGACGATGACGTCACGAAGAGGTATTACACTGGAAGTGTGTGTGTCTGTTACAGCGTTCGCAGAAAGTAATATTAGCTTCTACTCCTTAGTCATCGTTAGGGTTAAAATTAACGCGGTGATCAGCTAGAGTTACGAGAAACGTCTAGCCTCCCAATGGCAGGGCTTCCACCAAAGTTTCACGCAATTGTGAGATTTCTTATCATTTATTGTGAATCAATCGACTTATATACTTAAATTTCTAAAAATTGTTAAAAAGACATACAAATGAATTCAATCGTCAACAATAGCTATGTTTAAAATTATATTAGGAATAAAGTTTCCTAAAACGATTTAACTATAATTAAACTTAATTAATGACGATAAAAATAATTAATATCAATTATTTTTATTTTATTATTTAAGAAAGACCTCTTAATTGCGTCTCGAATCGGAGAGGTTGATTTTGGTTTCCCAACTTGTTAATTAATGCATATCTTTTTAGAAGGAGAGTTCAACATTGGAAGGCGCAAACAGAAGTTATTTCCGGGGAAATTCCTAGGCATAAAAGTAACTTTGATTTGAAGTTGATTGGGTAAAATGTTTTGAAAGCGTTTCAAGTGTTTTTCGAAGGTAATGTCCATGTTTATTTTCGGGATATAAGTTATCTCAAGACATTTAGCATTTTCTAAACGTTGATAACACTTTTATACCATGTGATAACTATAGTGTTTAATTCAATACCATGTGATAACTATAGTGTTTAATTCAATACCATGTGATAAATATATTGTTTAATTCAATACCATGTGATAACTATAGTGTTTAATTCAATACCATGTGATAACTATAGTGTTTAATTCAAGTCCATAAATTAGGATGACAACGCGTTTGAAAATAATTTTAAATTGACCGTTAGTTTTGCGTTGTTGATGTAAGATTTGGCAATGTTGATATTTCATCTACCCAAATTCTGTGTGTGCTAATCCATGGTTCTTTTAAAGTTTTTTCGAATATGCCTATAGAACCAGTATAATTAACAACTGAAAACATTTCTTCCACGATTTTAACACCTTAACCTAACCAGTAATACACGTCCTTTAAATGTCAAATAAACGGAATATCAACGTATTTTTGTCATGACCAACGTTTAAAAGAAGTTAATTCGCGTCTATTAAATTTAACGTTAAAACATTGTGCCTACTTGATTTTAATACCTGGGTAGTCCAACTCCCCTACTAGATTATTAAATTATTATTAGTGAAAAGCAGAAACCAAAATTCTACTTGCTTGCTTCTCTAGATGGTTCTACACACCCAATAAGCGTTATGATGCTCTGGAAATTATTAACCATCTGTTTTGAATCTTAATATCACGGAGTTATATTCCCTCTCTAATGATTGTGGTCATTGATCGATCGTAAAGCGGAAAAATAGCCTATGCACACAATATTGCCTACCATTATCCAGTGAAACGTCGATTAACGTTTGAATACAGTCCCTCCCCAATGATCCTAGCACGAGGGGCAAGCCCTGTTCACCAAATGCGGATTACGCATATTCGTTTTAGCACTGTCTTTATCGTTTTAGTACAGGCAGAGGTACAGCCGTGTAAACCGATTAGTGACTTGCCCCTCGGCCTAGCCACATTGATATGATAATCGTTGAACACTGGACGCCGGAGGATAGAAAATAAATTTCACCGGCCTTATATATAAATTTTATCGAGGTTTACTACCAAGTACGTACACAGCTTAATGTGTTTGCTTACTTTCTATGAAATATTTTTATCATTATCAAAATTTTTAAAGCACCTACATAGTGAGCCGTGCACATCATAAATATAATCAAAACTGTTATTGAAAGATAGTTGACGATACTGTTGAGGATACCGTTTTTGATCATTATCATAAATAATAAAATTTTGATGCATGGTATATTTATTTTTATCGCTCTCAGTGACGATGACGTCATGGAGAGGTTTTACATTAGACATGTGTGTCTGTGTGTCTGTCACAGCGTCCGATGAGGTCAAATGGTACAGATTGTGTTCTCAATTTCCGAAGCACGTCGCAGTTCACAGTCCGGAAAAATTCGGAAATTTGTATTTCAGTACGTTATATAGCTATCCGGAACTTACGCAAGAGAAAACAGAACTTGGTATAATACTTCTGCCTCTGCGTGCTGCGTCTCGTTTGAGGGGTTAGATTTCTACGATTCTAGCTTTGTGACCCCCTACAGGAGAGCCTAACTACAGCTTCTTTGGAGAAATAAGCAGCTAAGAGGCGAGGGACGAGCAGGGCGCCCCTCTCATAATCCCTGAGCAATGCTATTTTCCAAAAAAAAAAAATTTCTAACCACTAGCCTCGAGATAAGCTACCCTAAGTTTTAGGGGGTAAAAACCAGGACGACCCTCAAATGAGGTAAAATGCAGGGCTAAAGTTAAATTTTTACCCAAGTATTATACTCCTAAGACCTTTTCATAAGAAAACATTGTGGTCGAACATCAGAATCTATTTTACCCCCGACTTTTCACAGATGTCTAATTTGAATGATTTGAAAAAGCATCTTTTAAGAATGTAACTTATTTTAAGACATCATTAATCTTAAAGCCTTTAAGCCAATGGTTTTTTGTTGTTGTTTTTAAAGGCTTCAATCAAATGAACTTGTAAGCGTGATTCTTTCTTTCTTTGCCCCTTAAGCTTTGCCTTGTTCTTCTCATTCTGGATCTTGGGAGAGCTGCAGATTGAGTAAGGCAGCGAACTGCAAACACTTTGCCAATATTGGTGTTCTTATCTCGGAGTTAACTGATTTTGCTTTAGCTTAAGTTTTTTCGAACTCTTATTTTTACCTCTCCCGAGTGACGATGACGTCACGGAGAGGTATCACACCGGACGTGTATTTCTCTGTGTCTGTGTGCGTGTCTGGCCGTGACCCTGTCCTTGTGTCCGTGTTCGCAGTTTGCAAATCGGAGCAAAGGTGTTTCCAATTTCTGAACCTAGTTCACTGCTTACAGAAATTTGGTAAATTTTACATCGCACTACGTCAGTAAGCTAAGTGCAATGCATTATTATACAAAACACTTTTCTTTCATCAGCCAAGTCTATCCACCTTCCCACATAGACACAAATCTGCACTTGTTTGCTTCTAACATCACTATCATCTAGTCTATTCCACATAGACGCCAATCTATACTTAATGGTTTCTAACCCCACCATCACCTGGTCTTTGTCTATCCCACATAGACGCAAATCTGCACTTGTTTGCTTCTAACATCACTATCATCTAGTCTATTCCACATAGACGCCAATCTATACTTAATTGTTTCTAACCCCACCATCACCTGGTCTTTGTCTATCCCACATAGACGCAAATCTGCATTTGTTTGCTTCTAACATCACTATCATCTAGTCTATTCCACATAGACGCCAATCTATACTTAATGGTTTCTCACCCCACCATCACCTGGTCTTTGTCTATCCCACATGGACGCCAATTTGTACTTATTGGCTTCTTGCACCACCATCATCTGTTATTTGTCTACCCCACATAGATATCAATCTGTAATATTGGCTTCTACACCTTCATCATCGTTGGGGTTAAGATATACGCGGCAATAGGCAAGGGTTACGAGAAACTTCTAGCCTTCCAATGACGGGGCTTCCACCAAAGGTTCACGCAATTGCGCTGTTCTTACAATTCGCTGGGATTCGAAACCCTTATATACTAACATAGCCGAGACCATAGCCCACTCGATCCGCGCTCCCGGAGGCTGCGCTGCTCGCGCTATAGAAGCCCCTTTAAAAGGCCAAAAAGTGCATATTTTGTATTCTTGGCGGGAAATTCGAAGTCAGCAAAAATTAACATTAAGTTCAATGGGAGGAGGTAGATTTTTTGACCATAACCTTTGTGCTATTTATCAAAATGTCCTGAAATTTTAGTGAGACGTGTGTTTTTAAGTGTTTTATTATTAAAAAAAAATTATTTTCAAAGCCAAAATAATAGGTTCAGTGCTAAGACTGAATATATCTTCGGATCTACGGATCCAAATATCCTGAAATTTTAGTATAAGGTGTGTTACAAATCTATTCTATTATATATAAGCTTCTTTAGTTGATAATTATTTTTATAAAACTTTATTTCCATTTCCAATGTCATAATTGTAAATTAAGTACTTATTGCACAATATCTTTGTATCTAATGGCCCAAATGTTCAGAAAATTTAATTTAGAGGTGTGTTGCAATCGATTATATCTCAAACTTGTTCAAAAAATTTATAACTAAATTTAGAACTTTCACTCCCTTCCCTAGATTAAACGTGTTGCTTAACATAACGCTAAAAATCTTATAATTAAACAAAATTATAGGACCTAAAGCCTAAAACACACCTATTTTGGGAACATTCAGGAGAACCCTTGTGTTTCTACCAAAAGAACATTTTTACGTTAACGCAATTTTAGTTCAAATGTATTGAAAATATCACATATTTCACAAAAACAAAGAATTAAGCATAGAAAAATCATGATTAAGAAACGAACTGAAAAAGTTTGGGGAAAGTATCCTAATACGAGTTGCAGTTGGTAAAAAACAAACATTAAGTGGAGAGATAGTTTTAAATTATAATTGTCAAGGAGACTCAATAAGCAAAAATCTTCTTCACAGCGATCCTCTTGTTCAATGACATTCTGAAGCTTCTTGCGTGGTGCTTGATCTTATTTTTGAAGCTTTGTTTTAGGATTTGTCAACTTTTCTTGATGATCCTATCATTTCTTATTTTGACGATAGACTTTGTATTTTATTTGATTAATTTTTTAAATGCTCGCCCAACAAGTAAGGAAAACATTTAAAAACTGCCCATAGTTAACATTGTTATTTTGAATTTGATAGTTGTCAAATACATGGTTTAAGTCCCTTTAACACCCGAAAAACGCCGGGTAGCTAGTCAAGTTTGAAATCCATCCAAGCCGCACTTACCTATTCATTGTAGGAATGTTTGAATTAACTTTGCTGTGATATTCAATTTCTGAACGTATTGTATGGGTTACGAGTGAAAACAGTATTCTCGGGTGATTGTTGGTATGAAACCTCGGCCTTTTGTCTTGCCACGCCTATCGTAACATTGTTTTTACGACAGAAGACACCTCAAATACAAGTTGATTTGTAGTTTTGAATTTTCTTCAAAACGGTATACGACTAAAAGAAACTCCTGGTCATAATGTTCCATTACTAAAACGTAATAAAACCCCCCTCCTTAGACAAAATCCCCCTGTCGTTTTCACTATCCTAGAAAATAGTAAAATCCTACTCTCCTTCGACAAATTCCCCCGAACATTTTCCCCAAAAAAAGAATAAAAATATCCGACCATTCTCTGGACAAAATTCCTCCGGTCATTACCCCACTACAGAAAGGAGTAATACAATCCCCTATTCTTTCGATAAAATCCCCCGGGGTCATTTCCTCCTTCATAGAAAAGAGTAAAAAATAGCCCATTCTCTATACGAAATTCCCCGTCTTATTGAGATTAAAATAGTCGTAAAAGTACAATATCAATATATTCTAAAACTCTAAAGGCTCGTTTTCATAGAAGCTATAAAATTCGAAAACGCTCACGCTTCACTAGGTTGAATACGCGCTGTAATGTACTTTTTTCGAACGTTTCCGCTTTCGCTCGAAATTTTCACGCAACTCGCGCCTATGAAAACGAGCCCTAAAGGCCTCACCGATCCGGTGGTGTAATGGGTTGGACAGCTGAGCGAAGTACGAAGGGTTCGAATAACATTAAAATTTAATTTAACTTTCTTCTAATTAATTCATTCGCTTTCATTCCTTTCAAGGGGAAAAGAAGGTTTATGTGAAAATAATGAGCTTCTAGCGTAAATAATTGAGAAAATTTGCGACTATTAATCAATTTTTGACATGCAACTATTAAACAATTTTTGATTTGGAATTGTTAATTGGTGGTGTCACTGCGAAGGGTCCGACGCTCCTTAGCTGTCCTTCTTCAAATCTCGTACAGTAGAACATTTTAAATATTTAAATATTTAAATCTTAAAAATCTTCAAATCTTTCAAATTCCAGAAAAATCTTTAAATCTTCCAAATCCTAGAAAATCTTTCAAATCCCAGAAAAATCTTTAAATCTTCACAAATCTTTCGAAACTAATTAAATAATTAAATCCCAGAAAATTTTTCAAATCCTAGAAAATCTTTCAAATCCCAGAAAAATCTTTAAATCTTCACAAATCTTTCGAAACTAGGGAAATAATTAAATCCCAGAAAATCTTTCAAATCTATGGAAATAACTAGATCCCAGAAAATCTTTCTAATCCTTGATAAATTTTTCCAATCTCACAACATCCATAAATTTTAAAAATCAAAAAAAAAAATAATAAATAATAATAATAATAATAATAATCTAAGCTTGGTCTAGGAAGGGATATCCACACAAAGTCAACTCGCGACTTGTTTACAGGTGGGTCCCTTTACAATGCATAGAGGGGTGGTGGCTAGCCCCTAACCTACAGCGCCCTACACTAACTATTACCGTTAACCTCTGCAAGTTTTGATGGAAAGGAGAAACCGGGTTAGACCGCGGAGGAAAACTCCTTTTAACAAGCGGGGAGGGAACTTGCAAACTCTACGCAGAAGGATTTCTTCCCAGATTTTCACCCGGTGCCACAGTCCGGGATCGAACCCGGGATCCTCTTGCTGCGAGGCGAAAGCGCTAACCGCTACGCCACCCCACTTAAATAAATCGAAACATTCCCAGTCTTTCAATCTTCAACCCATATACTCCCATAGTCCTTCAATCCTGAAATTATTTCCAAATTTTATTCTTCAAAGCAACGTTCAAATCATTCTCAAGCTTTAAATCCATACATTAAGTGTTCCCAAGTGACTGCTTTCCCCTATCTGACTACGTAAAGTCCTATATTCCGGGGGGAAGCGGTGATGAAGGGAGTGCTTCCCTCCCGCGAAAGGACTTTATAGATTCTTCCATTTACTAGCCTTGAGTCAAGCGTTTTTTCTTGTTGGGAACCATGAAAGCCATGGTTTACTTTTCACCCGTGCCAACAAGAGACGTTCTTTGGGAGCGCATTCAAAATGCTGCGGCGAACATTCGAGCAAATCTGGAAATGCTTAACTGTGTGCAAGGGTCTTTTAGACGTCGGGCTTAAGTATGCATCAACGCCAATGGAGCTCATTTTGAGTAACTACTTTAATATGACGTTGAAAACATTTTTTCTTCAATTTAATTCTTTGTTACACCTCAGATTAATAACCCCCTGGATATGAAGGGAAATAGGGAGACATACTCGAATAAGGCAGCGGCATCTCTAGCGCCCCTAGAGTCAAAACTTGGAAAAACGATACCCCAAACAGACTCAGTAAGCGCGTGACCACGTTTGCTACTCCATGCTTTTTAAAGTCTCGGCTACTATTCATCCGCGGTTCTCGTTTTTTTCTCTTCTCATCCCGGTACCTGGTTCGGAGGTTTCGGTCACTAAACTAGGTAGGTTTTTGGTTTTTTATTTATGTAAAAATTAGATTAAACTATAAATTTGATATATCAAATGACAGAAAAGCAATAATGGTCTTCGAAGACACAAAAAAGCCGTTTACGTTTATTAGGCCTTGCCGGTACAACCGTACAATTCAAACTGCGTCGCCTGCATGGGGTGACAAATTTCTACGTTTTGCCGTCTGAGGGCACCACATGACGATACTATTTGAAAATGCCCGGTTTTGCTTACCTTTATCCAGGGGTTAATTACACCGAAATAATGAAATTTCCAATAATTATCGTTTTTTATTGAAACTAAAGCTTGCACGTTTGGCCTCTGAATTTCATTCTCACAAATAGCATCGCGACTTAAACTCTGACGTATTGAAGTACTTTTTATGCTTCGTCTGAAGAGGGTAAAAAGCTCTAGCTGTCTAGCTGCGGAAGCTTGGAGGCAAAAAAGTGAATTTGTAAGAACTTCTTTATTTGGCAATCACCGATGATACCTCATTTTAAACTACTCTTTACCTCTTGTTTAATACCCTCTTCAGACGACGCGTTAGAACCACTGCTTGCTTGAGAAAGATAGTGAGATTGTTAGATATCGCGAGTTTCTTCTGAAAACCTCAATTTCGTTTAACCATAATCGCTTTACGATCTGTTTGTTTTCTGTTATTTTTTTCAAAAGTAACAAGAGTATTCAACAAGCTATGTCTTATTAGACCAAGATTTTACGCACCGTCTGAACGGGGTATTATGGCCCAAATGGGCCCGGAGTTTAAGGGCTTGTAACTCTGTAACGGTTCGGTTTAGACCAAAACCTCTCAGGAAATTTCTCCTCCAAATTTTGCCAGGAATCTACTGTTAAAAAGAAAGCATACATCTCTGAATCACCCTGTACATATTTATATATTAACAGGATATTCTTTTTAATTCTGTATTTGTCTCCAGTTCTCGACCTTGTAATTACTCAATTTCACGAGAAACATGTTGGATTTCGTGTAAATAACGGACTATTCACATAAAGGTCATTCAAATAGTATTGGAAGTTTTCAACGTCGTGTCTATCGTTTCCTTGCTAAAAACATTTTTTTGAAGAACTAAGACATCTTCTGGTAAGTGTGAAAATTTTAAAGATGAACAAGATTTCTTTAGAGACGGAATCGTATACGCGGATCCCATAGTAGCAGTCTTCATAAAAGAGTTTAATAGTGGTATCCCGAAAAAGCAGTATACCCGTTACGGCAGTTCCCTATACAGGGGTTCTCCTAAACGCGGTGTACTGTTACAGCAATTACCCAAGGAGCAGTAAAGTCCCGGAAACATTTCCTGGACATTTTTATTTGGCTGACACTTTGTTTCTATTTGAGCTAGAGTAACAAAATAGTACTTCTAATATAGGTTGACTTAACAAAGTTATTTAAAAAATTAGATAAGACACGGTGGTGGTCGCCCGTTTCCGCACAGTTTTATTTTCCTGATCTTAAAAACCTAAATCCCCTTTCCGCTCAATTTGCTAAAAAACATTTTTATTTTCTTGTTGATGATAAAATTTTCGATGGTGTTAAAAGAAACATATTTATAACGCAGCTTCTACAATCGGAATTAAAAAATTAATATTTTACTTTTATTTTTTAACATAAAGACACTTGTTTTAATGCTTAAGTCTATCAATGCATTTTTCTATATCGATAGTGATAATGCAGTGGTCAAATCACAAGTTAAATGGCAAGCTTCTAACCAACCCTAACCCTAACGGAACCAAAACCAAACCGAACCCTTAATCTTTGCGGAAATGGGTTATGGTAAAAACTTGTGAACTAAAACTTTGAAGTAAAAACTGTGCGCAAATGCGCCGTAAAAATTGTGCGGAATTGAGCTATGGTCATCCTCGGACACGGTGACACTGATAGGGCGTTAGCCCTAGCAGAACTAGTAAATACCGGCAAAATGACGTCCCGAAATAATACCTCAAATAGGTCGACAAAGCTCTCATTACAAGCGTCATGTCACGCAACTGTCAATCGGTTCAGAAAATCAAAATGTATGACGCAAAATATGACATTCAAAGCATTGGGAAATAAGCCTAACTATTATCTTTTTTTATCAATATGAACTTAGCTCCGTAGTAAAACCTAACGATCAGAAAAACGTGATGTTCAAACCATAGCATAGTTTGAATCTGAAATTTCGAGAATTACGTTCAGTAATGGGGCGATTTTAAAGCTAATTGTCAGTAAGCTCGATTTCGAAAGGACGATTGGATATCAACTTAGGAGGAAATATTTCGGATGGCGCTTTGGAAAGCAGAGATGTTGAATTTGTGTACTGGATAGTGTTTAGGCAGTAAATTTGTGATTACTAAAGTTGGAGAATTTTAGCAATTAAAGATTTTGAAAATATTCTATAAAGCACGAAGGTTTCGTTAAATTCTTCTGTGATTTTCCGGTAGTAAATGTTTGTGGGGCTTTTGGCTGTAATGTTTATTGAAAACTGAAATAGTTGAGAATGTGTCCGAGTCGGGACCGCCTCTGATGGAACAAAACTAGAGTTTCATAGATTTTCAAGGGCTTCTTGCACCATTCTTGAGTGCGACGTGCAATATTGCATACCCTCTGAATGTTATATAACATTCAAATATTTTCCAAAGTTCAATGTTTATTGAAAACTGAAATAGTTGAGAATGTGTCCGAGTCGGGACCACCTCTGATAGAATAAAACCATAGTTGCATAGATTTTCGAACGCTTCTTAGACCATTCTTGAGCGCGACGTGCAATATATGTATCTGTAACTGTATATCCTCTTAATTTTTTGTAAAATTTAAATATTTTGCAAAAGTTCAATGTACATTGAAAACTGAAATAGTTTAAAATGTGTCCGAGTCGGGACCACCTCTGATAGAACAAAACCAAAGTTGCATAGATTTTCGAAGGCTTCTTAGAACATTCTTGAATGCGACGTGCAATATTGCATACCCTCTTAATTTTATATAACATTCAAATATTTTCCAAAACTTCAATGTTCAACGAAAACTGAAAGAGTTGAGAATGTGTCCGAGTCGGGACCACGTCTGATAGAACAAAACCAAAGTTGCATAGATTTTTAAGGGCTTCTTGTACCATTCTTGAGTGCGACGTGCAATATTGCATACCCTCTTAATGTTATATAACATCCAAATATTTTGCAAAAGTTCAATGTATATTGAAAACTGAAATAGTTTAAAATGTGTCCCAGTCGGGACCATCTCTGATAGAAGTGGATAATTAAAATATTAGAAATTTAATGTGTGGAGTATGGTAACCCTTGAACTTTCTTAGTAGTCTCGTGGACCACTGACCCCCCTCCGATTTAATTTTTGAACTGGACCAGGCAATTTTAAAACTGGTCATTTGCCTGTTGTCACCGCCTTATTTCCCACTTTGCGTTGTCGAGTGCGTGATGGAGTCGGCTATGCCTGGAGTCCCAACCTTGAAGGAGAGAGGATTAGAGTGGAAACCCCCATACCTATAGCGTTGCCTGTGTACCCCACCTACGGCACCATAGTCCTCCCAGCATCCTCAGCGGTTAGGTAGGGTCGTATTGGACGAAATTGTAAAGGGCGCTTCCTCTATCTTCAAAATAGAAGCTAGTTTTTGAAAATGTAAAACAGTTTCTTAACATTCTTAATTAAAATGAAGACTGAAGGAACAGATATTAATCAAAAATGTCTTGATTAGAATCAAGACCTACAAAGTATCGATAAGACTGAAGTTATCACTTGTCTGAAGGATCAGATATTAATTTTTCTTTTTAATTGAAACTTAAATGCATGCTTAAGAAAAAAACAACGTTCCATTACCGTTTTCCGTTGAAATAAAATATTTTACTGGTAATCAATTTCAAAAATTTACATATCTCGGCTTTTCGACCACAATTCCATTTCCCGAAAACATTTTATCATTACATTAATTACTTTTGGGAGATAACGTGTCAAAATAACTTATAAAACAATAAAAAACAACAGGCAGCGTCAAAGCTTGAAACTAAATTATATTGCTGCGTATCGCTTCACATCCCTCTAGAAAGAACGTGCAGGCCGAAATTACGAACCAGTTTGCTCATGTATGATGTCCACTCGGCCGCTTTTCACCTATGTCCGAAACAATCTTTTCTGACGTAACTTTGGAAAATGTTGTTTAACAAGACTAACGCTATTTTTGATTGTAACCTCATTTACTTTTACGACTAATAAACTAAGACAAGTTGGGCCTTTCCGCCTTGAAACTGAAAGACACTGTAATCAATTGTTACATTTAAAACAAGCCACGCAAACCCTTAATATAAGCTTACTAAATTATGTCCAAACAAAAAATCGTATTCGTGTGAACACGAATGTATTCATGATGTTGTATATAAACATTATTTTTAACTGTTCACGAACTTGGGTTTAATAATTTAAATTCTACATGGCATAATTTTTAATCGTTTAATGGCCGTAATGTTTTTTTTAAACTTGAAAGAATTCAACAGAAACAATTCCTATAAGATTACGTAATATTTCTCCTTGTTATTATTTTCATTACCCTCATATAGCGTGTATAGTCATTCTATGTCAAAAAAGACAGCCTGGCGCCGGCGTTTAAAATTTATCTTCCATTGTATAAACTGGTGCATTTCACCAGTGACTTGCCCCTCGGGTAGAAGAATCAAATAAGCCTTTTTTTACATTGGTCACAGCAGGGTGTTTTAAAGATGATTACTGTGTCTCACCCTAGTAATTCAACGTCGTCCATCGTTCAAAGAAATTATTATCAATAGCATTGATTGAGTTATCTTTTTGGTAAGAGGAACTGAACTCCGGTTGTGGGAAAGCTTATACGAAGATAACTTCAAAGTTTACCGCTATAAACCCTACGGCAAAAGGGGCCGAACGGTATCAACCCCCGCTCACCTGAGCGCCACTCGAACCTTAGGTCGGTACTCTTCCCCCTTAAGATACGGATTTAAACCATCCAACGTTTCCAAGCTAGAGGAGACAGTGAAAATCGGGCTGGGTCGAGGGGGTTGCAAGTCTGTGGGGCGATTGAATCATAGAATATAAAATAAAGTAATGCGGACGTCGTGGTTTAGTTTAGTTTGGATAACGACTTCCGGTGAAGGTCACGTACGTGGTAAACAGTCGTGGCTTGGCTTTAACTACAGCTAAACCAATCACAGTCTACAGGAAGTTGCTTTCCAGAAATCCTTAACAAAGCCCTACAGAATGTTGTCCCTATATGACCACTGCTCCAAAATCTGGTCTTGACTACTGACATTCATACCTTACAAAAGGCTCAAAAGTCATTTGTACTCTTTTCTTCCATTATTATTGTGATTAGTCACGACAATCGAATATCTGCGGAATTAAGGCCGAGGGGTGGAAAGAGTCTCCACCCCTTATTTTTATAGTCTTTGATTAAAATGCAGTACATTGTGAAAAAAAAACCGAAAAAAAAACGCGGTGGCGTCAGTCCGACTGAGTCAGTTCTATCGTGATGGGCCTATCACTTGGGTTTTTCCTAGGCCTGTGCGAGTCCAGTTTTTTGGGCTTCGAGTCGAGTCTCGAGTCCTAAAAAAAGCTCTTATAGAATCTCGAGTCGAGTCTTTTAACTGGTATCGAGTCCTCGAGTCCTAAATTCAGCTTCAAAACTACGTCTCAAGCCCAGTGTCGAGTCCAAATAAATTATTTCATGTCAAAATCAAGGCTAAATATTTTCATATCTTTTATTTTTTACTCTTCATTTGTTCAAATATCACAGCCTGGATATAAAAACTATCAAACGTCAAAAAACATGTTCTAGCTGACGTCAAATTTTTGTCCAATCACCTTGTCTCCTCTAAAATCTAAATCGGTAAAACCCCACTAGACACCACGCTCTACTTGAAATTCCGAGTCCAGGCGAAATACATGGATAACAGATGAGCGTGATGAAATTTGTTTTCACGCTAGAGGGTAGGCAACTCCCTATCTCCGAAGGCAGCTTATTCGATATATACTTTGTTGCAGCTTCGGTTGTCAGCACGGGAAAGCTAGGCATCTATGTAATGTAGATTTGTGCGTGCTGACAAGATACGAAAGAAGAATAAATTCTTTATCCAAAATTTTGATATGGTGTTAAGCCTCGGTTCGAGTCCTCCTCGAGTCCAGTAGTGAGGATTTTTGAGGACTCGAAATTATTCTCAAGTCCTAAAATTTTGATTTTCAAGTCTCGAGTCGAGTACTCGACTCGAGACTCGATCGAGTACTCGCATTTGATCGAGTACTCGAACAGGCCTGGTTTTCCGTAAAGTGTATGTGAGAAGTTATGGGATGTTCGGTACAATACAAATATTTCTAAAAGTATGCCTGGCGAAAAGTGGCTTACACAGTTTACGATAGTGACCACGGGTGAGGATATTTGGGCGTAAGTAAAAAAACATCTGCCTGTTTTTGTTGGTATCTTCCCATTGCTCAGAATCCCTTTAGACCGAATCCCGCCAATAGTTTTAATGAATTTAGCCCAACGGCGGGTGAGGTAATTACAATTCCAACGACTCTATTTTTCGAAAACAGCGACCCCAAAAATGCTATGTAGTTTAATTTCTATTAATGTCGTTTTTTAATTAAAGCGTTTTAAATTCATTTTTACTGACTTGGAAACGCCACTATTTGGTTAAGCTAGGTTAGTAATATTTTATAAATCACTTAACCATGTTACGCCTTTTCGAAAATATTGATGTTTATCTTCATTGACTTCTCAAATAATATGCCTCTTCCAAAAAAATACTGTTAGATTAGGTTTGGTTAGGAGGCCGTCTCTTCCTCTTTGGAGCAGTTATACACTTCGATTATATTAAAACGGCTTAAAGTATTTCTATGATGAATACAACAATGGGACATACGGTCCAATGGGATTCGGCCCAATGGGCCAGGAGCTGCGTTTAGGGTTGGCACGCTGGTATCCAGTCCGGTTTTATCCACCTGTATTAAACCGGTTTAAACCACGTTGAAAAATCCAGTGGATTATTCCAAAAATATAATAATAGAGTACAGCGCAGGCACCATAAAGTGAGATGGAAGGAAATGTTTGACCCACATGTCTTTACCTCTTCATTTCACGGAAATGGTCGACTCCAATATATTGTGGGTTGGTTTGACGCGCCCACCTCCCTCCCACTGCCCCACCCGAAACTTGTGAGACTGAGTTGAATTTTTCGCAACGCTAAATTGTTGGGTCGGGCAGCGCGTTTAGAAAAATCTTTATTAGACCCTGTCCTATTTAAGATCACAAAAAAGCCTACCCGGGCCCGATCCTGCCCTATTGAACATAATAAAAATGTCTACCCGAGCCCGACCCCGCCCTATTGAAGATACTAAAAATGTCTACCCAAGTAGACGGTATGAAAACAATACCCGACTCGACCAGCAAAATGTTTAAGGTAATTTTCTAACCCAACACGGCCTAGGACTTTTCGACCAGGGTTGGCAAAAATCCGATAGAAAAATCCCGATTAAATCAGGGTTCCTACTCATCTCTAAGGGAAATGTTTAAGTTTTATCAACTTTTATGTACAGTAAAAATGATTCTCATTCAGACGGCCTAGCAGAAGACAACTATCGCACTAAATGTAAAAAGAAGTGCTTAAATTAAGCACTAGAGATTAGTTCAAAAAAGCCGGATAAAACCAATATAATCTGGTTTAAACCAGCAAAAAACCATACCAGTGGCTTTTTCAAGAAAAATTCGGATTTTTGCCAACCCTGGCTGCGTTTCAACCAAGAAAACTTTAATGTGTAAACGCAATTTTAGCTCAAAACTGGATTTATGGCATATTTCAAAAAAAACCGTACAAAAATCATGATTAAGAAACTCTGAAAAACGTTCGATGAAAGTATCATATGACCAAAGTCTCATATGACCAAAGTCTCATATGACCAAAGTCTCATATGACCAAAAAGACACACAGCAAGAAGGTATAAAGCTAAATTGAAAGAAAGTGCTTTTAAAATTAGTTCTATCCCTTAATACTAACCTGTTTGGTAAATAAAGACCAAAAAATTTAAATGTCGCACCCAACAAGTAAGAACAACGTTTAAAAAATGGCGAATGGATGGGCATCACCCCAAGAGTTTTCGAGACATATGCCCCTCTGCACGTTTACAAATATTAGAAAATTGGATCCGATGACATTCTCTGTCTTGGGCCTGAACCCATCATTTAGCCTTTGGAAAATAACTTTTGATAAAAACATTATCCACTCTAGAAGCTCTTATCCTATTTAGTGTAATAGAACACCCGTCTCGTTAAAATATCTGGTCATATGGATTAGTAGGACCAAGAATCTGACCAAAACATCTACCTCCTTCCTTAGAACTTATAGCTTTCATTTTCGGTTCCTTTGATTTTTTTTGTTTATTTTTGTAAACCGAATTCTTCGAACGGGCTTCTATAGCGCGAGCAGCTTGCATGGTCGAGTGCGTCATCGAGTGGACTATTGTCAAATCAAATACACTGAACAATACTTTTAATGAATTGGCATTTATACTCTACAATTTACAAAAATATCTCATCGAAAAGATGAATACACGAAAAAATAATGAATACAAAAGAATTCATTGCGGAATTAAGTGAATTCGTGTGCATTCCGAAACAATTCGAGCTCATTTTTCTGAATTCAAATGAATGCATGTTAATTTTCGGGAATACAATTGAATTCATTAAAAATTTTGTGAATACGCTGGAATTCACAAGAATTAATAAAAAAAATTTCGGAGAATTCAGTAATTTTGCGAAAGATTTTTATGATTTATAAAGTTTGATCAGGAATTTCGCATGAATTCATGAAATTTCTTGCGAATTCTCTTGAATTCAAAGGGCTATTCTTGATTCGTTGGAATTCACTTGAATACATGGAATATTTCATGGAATTCAGATGCATTTCAGTCAGTGATGTACACCGAATTCGAAACTTATAAGTCCCACGGGCTATCGCTCTGGTTATTTGATGCAACACATTGCTGGAAAGCATTAAAACGCTTTGCTACGGCTATAATGCAACCTCTACGCTTAGTTAGACCTCTAGTCTTAGTTTTTCCAAAAATTTCATAGAGATCGACAAATTTTTCGAAGCTGTCAAAATTAAATAAGTCGTTTATAAACTCCAAATAGGTTTTTTATCTTCAGGACTTCCGTCTTTCTTTGACAGACAATCACTAGCATTTCTCTTTAAATGGTTTTGACAGAAAAATATTCTTACTTCCGACTACGCAACTCCTTATAATAGCTTCATTTAAGCCAGCTTCTCGGTCACAATTACTAGGAAAATTTTCCACGTATTCATCGAGATGCAATTTAGGGGCAACAAAACTTTTTCCAGAAATGAATATGCGTTGCAATGGGTTGTCGGTTATGTATAATGGCAAGCACAAATATTGGGGATTTTCTTCGAATTCCGTATATTTCGTACACATAATAGTTTCCCTCCTCGAAAGTTGTGTCATATGATATAATTTCCTCCAAGTTAGGATCTTCAGCAAAAGTTTTTAACAGTCTTTCGGCGAGAGTTAAAAGCATAGCGTTTAACGTAGCTGAAAGCAAAGAATATGAAAAAACGATGTCAGCACTTAGACCAGGCTACAAGCCTCCTCGAGCGGCGCAGATTGGAGGTGAACTGCTGGATAATGCAACAAAAGAAGTGGATTAGAAACTGAAAGAAGAAATGAAGAATTGTAGTTTGACTTTGGTTTAAGATGGGTGGTCCATCATATTCATATTGGAACGCCGTTTCTTATTGCTACAACTGATGCTGAAGCTGTAAGGAAAGATTCTGACTACTGTGCTGAACAAGCTGAAACTTCCATCAGAATGTGCGAAGAGACGTTTGTAAAAAAATTTTTGCTGTACAGATAATGAAAATAAATTAAACAAAATGAGAGAAATTCTAACCGCGGGTTTTTTTTTGGGCTGGGTTTTTTTGGTTTGAACCCTGGCGCCAACTGAACTTGACCGCGATTGGCCAGGCTCTAACCATAAGGTCATTTGTGAGTGGCCAGGCTCTGTTACGTCAACAAACTGAATAATGTTATTGGTAAATGAAAACGATTAATCCAAGAAGGCAGACCACTGTAAAAAATAACTGTTGAAATTACGGCAATTTTACTGGCAGAAAATTACCAGGAAACTTACCGTTAAATTACAGGTTTTTTTAACGTTAACAGCAATATTAATTTTATCGTGAAACTTGCAATTAAAAACCTGATATATGTACAAGTGTAGTATAGTTAGTTTAACAGAAACGCTACTGTGGTGTCAACAGTAAATTGTACCTGATTTCTACTATTATTTTAAAATAAAATGACGGTAAAAAACCACAACGTTATTTTTCACGTAAATCTTGCAATTAAGAACTTGCTCCATGCAGAAGTGAAGTAAAGTTAGTTTTACTGGAACGTTACTGTTGTTCCAACGTGAAATTCAGCCTTCCTTCCACTAGTTTTAAATAAAATTACAGTTAACCGTAGTAACTACTGGAAACATCCCATTATTTTAAAATTAAATGACGGCAGCCCATCGTGACTACAGCAAATTTATGTGCTTTTACCTCTTCGAGTGACGTATGTCACGGAGAGGTTCTAATTTCGACGTGTCTGTCTGTCTGTCTGTCTGTTGTTACACCCACGTGACCGCGTTCGCAGCTTGCAAATCGGAGCAAAGGTATTTTCAATTTCCGGACCGCATTTACAGTTCCCGGAAATTGTATTCCACTTCATTGCCTGTCTAACACCACAAGCCTCTGGTCTTTGTCCATCCCACATGGACACCAGTCTGTACTTACTGGCTTCTAACACCACCACTTTCTGGTCTTTGTTTTTGTCCATCCCTCATGGACACCAGTCTGTAGACCTGGCTTCAAACACCACCATCATCCTTAAGGTTAAGACATACGCGGCGATCGGCTAGGGTTACGAGAAACGTCTAGCCTTCCATTGACGAGGTCTTCCGTCAAGGTTCACGCAATTGCGATGTTCTTATCCATAGCTGCGATTCGAAACCCTTATATACTACCAATTTGAGTAAGGCGAAGCAACCGGCGTATGCATCATTTCAAACGCCAATATTAGTCAAGTCTCTCAAGAATGTTCAATTGTTCTTTTTTAAAACGATGTAACGTTCAATAAGGCGAATAACTAACGAAGAAAATATTAAATATTAATTATATTTATTTTAATATTTAAGATAATCTTGTTTCTCAATTCAAAATTAATACGGAAAGAGTTAAAAAGCAGTCTATGTTTTTGTCTGTGTGTGTCCGTCCGTTTTTACACTAGTGCGCTGCGTTAGAAGTTCGTTTTGTTTTGATGTGTAAAGAAATCCTACAGAACCATAATATTCCCTTTATCCTTAATATAAAATATTAAAGATAAAGGAAATATTTTTCGTATTTATGATGCATTTAGTACTTTTGTAGCTTTAAAGCTCTGTTTAATTTTGATATTCCAAAGATTTTTTTTAATATTATTATTTGAAATGGCTGTTTACATATTACTTAAGCCATACTACATCTGTATATAGAATAATCCTTGGTTTAGTGATTTCATGAACAAAGCTAAGATCTAAACTCCGGCGGGTATATCTAGTATTACCCGCAATAGGCTTAGTGAAACAAAGAGTAAATAATTGAGGCCTGAGGTGAAGTAAACTTTGGGTTTTGATTTTCGTGTCTGAAATGAAGAGACATCAACGGTTCAGAGTGAGCCGAAAGTTAAATACACTCTTATATAATCAGGTTAAGATTTTATAATAGAAGAAAAGATCATGGTGGCAATTAGATTAGTAGGGCTAAGCTACAGAGTTTTTATTCTCTTTATGGTGCGCATAGACTATCAGTGCGTCTAGCTACAATTTAGTTTTGGTATTATTTAACGTTGACACTCATGTTGGCAAACTAAGAATATTGTTGAGGTGAGACGAGACGTTAGTGTTTACACTGCTAACCAGTTGTGAATGTAGCTGTCAGAATATAGGGTAAACAGCTGAAGCGTAGACTTCATTTCCTGTTCTTTTTGCCATTGACTGATTTCCATGTGTCCACACATAGTTCAAATTGCCGAAATATTGCCAAGGTCTTTAGCAAAGGCTTAAGCGTTTAACAATTTCCTTTAATTTTAATAATTTTAAAAATCTCCATGAAGTATCAGACTCATTTTATTTAATTTTAAATAATTATATTAACTTTGATGTGCGTGTAGTGTTTCGATTCGGATGCAATCTTCATTACTCGTTCTATATAAACTCTCACTTGTGTCATTACATAGAAAAATAAGTTTATCTTAAATAATTAATTAAATGTAAATGATATTAATTATTTTAATCGCCAGTAAATAACTTTAAAAATAGTTAAATCGTTTAAAATAAAGTTGTTCCTATTATCTTTCGAAGCTTTGCTAATATTGACGTTTAAAGTGAAGGGTACCCCTCTTGCCCACTTTCTTCAAATCTTGGGGTATATATACAATTCGTTTCCATTATAATAATAGATAAAAACGCACTCGCGTGAACCGATGGTGGAAGCCCTGCCATTGGGAGGCTAGACGTTTCTCGTAACCCTAGCCGATCGCCGCGTATATCTTAAAACCAAACGATAACGATGGAGAAGATGCCGGAATGGACAAAGAGCTGAAGATGGTGGTGCATAGAAGCTGGTGTCAAAGTGGGATTGACGAAGAACAGAAGATGGTGGTGCTTACGAGCCAGCAAGTACAGGCTAGTGTCCATGTGGGATGGACAAAGAGTAACAGATTGTGGTCCTTAGAAGCCATTTAGTAAAGACTGGTGTTGGCAGATCAATGGCCAAATTTCCGTGAACCGCGAAGGCGTTCCGGAAATCGGGTATTTGTTTGCTCCGATTTGTAAACTGCGAACGCGGTCACGTGGGGTCTGACAGACACACAGACACGTTCAGTGTAATACCTCTCCGTGACGTCATCGTCACTCGGAGAGCTAAAAATGAGCATATGCGTGAACCTATGGTGGAAGCCCTGCCATTGGGAGGCTAGACGTTTCTCGTAACCCTATCCGCTAGCCGCGTACATTTTAAACCTAACGACGTAGAAGCTAATGTTGGAGATTGGTGTCTATGTGGTATGGACGAAAGACTAGTGCATGGTGTTGTTCTAAGAATCATATAAATACCGATTGGTATTGGGTGAAAGAGTTAGCCCAGCTGATGAAGTTATAACGGCTAGTTAATGATTGACGTTAAGTTAGATAAATATAGCAATGAAGTAAAGTTTTCCGAATTTCTGTGTATTGCGAATGCGGTCCGGAAATCGCGAACACGTTTGCTACGATTTGCCAACTGCAAGCGCGGTGACAGATACTTCCTCACACAGATACTTCCAGTATAATACCTCTCCGTATCGTCATCGTCACTCGGAGAGGTAAAAATAAATTTCTAGATAAAATGTTTTTAGGAAAATGTAATTGTTGTTGAAAAATCTGAGATAAGTAATTTTTAATTCAATTAATTTCTAGGAAATAAATCCAATACCATTAAAATAAATTTCGCTAGATATTGGAAATTTTCCTCAATCTGGCATCACTGAATTACGTGGACGATTGCTGGTTAATCCGATTTGTTACGCTTAGTTGTTGTCCAATGTCGTAAATTGTAATAATAAATAATTAATAGTAAATAATATCCTAACAGAGAAAAAAGGTGAACTTATTTGAATTTATTTCATTTGGGAGAGTACGAAACCCAATGTAAAGAATACCATTGTTGATAAGTTATTCCTAACCTAACAGCATCCTCACAGTTGATCACTGATAATTTATTGTTGATGTAACGATATTTCTAAACGACAATGTTTCTACTATTTAAGTGTTGATTTTACAGTACTTTTCATCGACAGTATTTTTACTATTACTTTATTGCTGATGGTACAGTATTATAAGATAACAGTAACTTTCTTGTTATTTATTGAATATTTACTGCTAAATGTACAGTTAATAAAATTATTACAATTTACTGTTTTTTATAGTAAATATCCTGTTAATCCAACTGTAATATCTGGTATTGGATATTACTAGTTGAAATTTTACGGTAATTCAACAGGAAGAAACGGTAATTTTTAACAGTGTAAACGAGAAAATTCCAGCCTCCTTCGTCGGTTCATGGCGCTCAACGTTTCTTTAGGGCACGCCATCCTTCCATGAAGGCCTTGACTTGCCAAGGCTCTTCGTACGGTCCTCACACTTTTCTGCAGATCAAGTTCCGTTCTAACAAATCGCGCTGTTAGAAATGGCTGTGCCCTGCTTGTCATACCAGTTAGTTGAACTTCTCTATTGGTTAAAGACCTTGGTCGTCCTTCTCTTTGCCTATCTGCTCCACCGTTAAACTCGTTATTTCTGTCACGGTCAATCCAAGTAGCCACTGTCGTAGGTGAAACATTTAACTGCCGAGCGATTTCGCGATTACAAAAATCTTGCTCATGAAGTTCAGCCATTTTACTTTTTCGGAGAAAATGAAAATTAAATGATAAAAATAGTGGTTTGCGGTCTCTTTTATATAGTAAACTTGGAATAGGTGAAAATATTTTTTCGTCGATTGTAAGGTAAAAATTAGTTTATGTTTGAAAATAGACATTCTTAAAAACTTTATTTAACGATGAAGGTGATAGGCAGAGAATAGGATGACCAAAGATTTGACCTACCGAGAAGTTTTTTAACCGTGATATTTGTGAGGAGCTTCAAATAAGTTTGAAACCGTAAGATGAACTTAGGTGAGACAGGGTCTTTTTGAACGCTTCGCTTGACACTTAAGAAACGTGAAGCTTCTTTTCTCTGAAAGTCTAAAGAGGCTTCAATTTGGAACAGAGGTTCCAAATAGACACTCGAGCAGTTAGAATGTGTAGTCTTTACGGATGATAAACGTTTCGTCGTCGGACACGATTGCCAGGTAATTTTTAGAGGATGGATTTGCACCAATTTATGCCCATCCCTATTTAGTGTTTTTATACGCTCTTTAATGAACTTTGTAACGCCACGGTCCAACACAGCGGCCGTTTTTCCATCAACGATGCGTCTAGGCGGTGAATTCTTGTGTTTTTGGTTCAAATCGAAGAACAAAACACTGCATGTCCAATAATAGAATTTATATGTTGCCTTTCATTATTTCTCTATTAGGTGATGAAATGGTCTTCAAAAAGCTGCGATATCAAATTATGAACCGAATTCAGATCTTGAGGTCGGAAATAGCACGAAATATTAACCATGTCAACGTCATTAATGGTGCTAGCTCGTTACAAGCGGTCCAAAATGCTTGGCGTGATTTAAAAATACGCGTGGTAATCTTTAAGGATTTTCCCGACTCAGTACCCGCTATATTTCTTTTGGTGTTTGAAAAATGGTGTTCGTCATACAATTAAATGGTTTTAGCATTTTTCAAATATTATAATGTAACCCTCAGTAGAATAAACTTAATTCAAGGAAATATCTTCCCGAGGGCCATAAAATAAATTAAGGACAACTTACAGTTTTAATCCAATTCAACAACAATTTTATTTCAGTTAACTCCGAACTGCTATACAAAAGTCGATCCGTCTTAGGAGAAATCATAAACAGAACTGATTTGCAAAAACTAAATTATCCTAGATCACATGTTTGGAAGGGGCAGTGGCTTGTGACATGGAGACTAGAACCAAGGAGTGGAAACTCCAAGAGTTCTGGCAGCCATGTTACATCCCCCCCTCTTTAGGAACTTTTATTTATAATACAAAATTATAGAACAATTTCAAGAATGTGTTTCAAGTTAAGGGTTACCCCGAGGAACCTAGAAAGATCTTTTGCAGGGGCTTAAGTGTTATCACAAAATTTATAAAAAAAAAAATGTTTTTTTTATCTTTGGCTCTTCCGTTTGATGACGGCATTCTAGTTCTACTTCGGCCACCGAACATTATACGATTTAAAAATTCTTTTAGGGGCTTGGGTGATAAACTCCCAAGGGAAAACTGAGATTGGCTCTCGGGCAAAAGAGAAATGCTCCCTGGTTAGGTTTGAGATTTTATTGTTTTGAAGGTAAACTTGCCCTAGTAGAAAGACCTTAATCTTTTATTGTCAGGAGGTCGGTAATAGATATCGACTTCATTTCCTCCCGGCCTAACCGTTGCCCGCTTACACACTTCTCTACGCCATCCCGATCGAAAAGGCTCTATATAGGCATCGGGTAAGGTAGCCCTGTTTAATCTTGGGGTCCTCATCGACTCAGATAATGTGGCCGATGAACTTTCGGACTCACGTAGCGATTGGGAATGCGACTGAGAAATCTGTTCAGGTGTCAAAATCTCCTCCGAAAAGCCGGAAGAAGGTGATTGTTGTGGCTCCGGTTCAGCGACTGAGTTTTCAGGAGTTTGCTCAGGCGTTAGAATCTCCTCCGTTAAACTAGAAGTTGATTTGGGTAGCTCAGTTTCCGCGACTGATTTTACATGATCAGACGGGGAAGCCTCCCCTGCCGCAGAAAGCGGACAGTCATTAGAGGGAAGAGTGAGCTGGAAGGCTCGCATATCGTGATTGGTACGGAGTAGGAGAGGAGGGTCTTCAAATAGGGCCATGCGCGGTTCACAGTCAGAGTCAGTAGGGTGATGAGAATCACCTGGTATTGCAGGAGGGATCTGTTGATCTGAGTCCTGATCGTCCTGAGGAGGTGACGTTGAAGTAGAAGAGGATGATGATGATGAGGAAGTCTCCGTGGGTTGGGGTGCATGACTATCTTCCGTAGGAGAGCTTGGCTCAGGATCATCGGCGACTTCTGACTGTGAAGCGGGTGCATCGTCGAAGACAGCTACATTTGTCCAGTAGAGTTTCAAATGTTCAAGGTTAACTTTCCCTACATTCTGTCCTGAGATAGCATTCTCCAACTCATAGACAACGGGGGAATGTTTAGATACTATTTTGAAGGGACCTGTCCATTTAGGACTAAGTTTTCTCATAACTTGACCTGTCGTACTTGACAGAGGATGTGTTTCCACCCATACTAATGTTCCTACCTCAAATTCTAGAGGGTCATGGCGGAGGTCATAGTATTTCTTTTGATGAGCCTTAGCTAATTTAGATAATTCATTACTGAATTCTAAATGTTCCTTAAGAACTTTTAAAGCTTTTGTACGACCAGGGTCATCAGGGTCCTGAATGGGTTCTTCAATATCTAAATCCCAAGGGAGACGTGGCTTCCGCCCTAAATTCAAAAAGAAAGGGGATCTGCCCGTAGTTTCGTGGGGCGCTGAATTGATAGCAAATTGAAGAAAGTCTAGGGTTTCATCCCATCTTTCGTGGTGATTCCCTACATAAAATGATATAAGTTCGCCTAATACACGATTGACTCGTTCGGTGGGATTTCCCTTAGGTGTGTAGGGGGTAGTAAACTTGGGATTTACTCTTAAAGCTCTGCATGTTTGCAGCCAAAGTTTCGAAGTAAATTGTACCCCTCTATCACTAAGAATAGCTTTAGGAGCTCCCCACCTAGTAATAATAGACTTAAAGGCTTTCACACAAGTTTTAGCTGTAGTAGTCTTAAGTGGAATCATCTCCACGAACTTTGTCATATAATCGACTTAATTAAATACTTGTAATGATGTCTACTTTGAGGGAAAGGGCTCATTATGTAGACACTAATTTGGTCCCAAGGACTTGTCAATTCGGAGGGTTGCATTAGCCCTGGGAGGCTATTCTCTAAAAATCGAAAATCATTCGGATCACTCCGAATCCTTATGATTCGGATCGGGCTCATTCGGAGTGGACCGAACAAACCGTATTCTCTAACCCCAATCCTTATCGTCATTCGGATACTTCGAAAATTTTCTCTCAATCCAAATGGACGTCACTTCCTCTTAAGCCACGTGGTACTTTTTGACGCCCACTTTTTCTTTATTGGACAATTTTATTTGGCGCGCTTTCAAATTGAAGGGATGGAAACTTTGGTTTTTTCCAAGGAATGGAAATTTTGGGAAATGGTCTTTGTATTGGGAACACATTCAATACAAAGCAAATTTCTATTTCTTTTCGTAAAGTGTTAGTGACATAATTTTCGTCACCCACAAACTTAAAATGCTAAAAAAATCCTTGAAAAATCTAGTTTATTATGATATGTTTACTTTTGAATTTGGTTTCGTAGAAATTTGTAAAATTGCAATCAAAGTTTAGTGTTTGGAAAAGGCCTAGTTAAAATTTTGTTTCGCTTAATGACGTAGTAAGGAGAAATTTTCACTCTAGATGTCGCTCACGTGACGCGCGTGTTAGTGTCTCAGCGCCGCGTTAAGCCTATTTTATTCAGTTTCGCGCGGCATTTGTAGACTCGGGAGTCTCGGGCGCGCGCGCTTGGCTTTTCCGCGAGATGCCGTGAGTGACGTAGCAAGGAGAAAACCCGCCAAAAATCTTCTCCGCAAATTTGCTTTTGCCCCCCAAATTTCAAGTTTTCAAAGTGTTTTTTGCCGTGTTTTCCTTCATATTTAAATATTAATCAAGCATATTTTTGGAATCAGAAGAGTTTAAACTCTCAAAAAAGTAAGGTTTTCTTTAGATTTGAGATAATTTTTAAATCACGTCGCTATTCCTTTAAGATAGAAACAAGTGCTTTTTTTCCTTTTTTATTTATTTATTTATTTTTGATAAAAATTATTTATTCCTAAATTGCTTCATAATATTCTTTTAAAATGGTATTAAAGAACACGCTAAACAACAGTTAATATACGTCGAATTTTGAATGAAACTTAGCGCAAGTTTTGGTAGGGTTAAATATGAGGCAATGAGAACCTAGAATAACAACGTTAATTAATCGCAAATTATAATCCAATTGTGTGGATCTCGTGAGATTATGATAAATCCATTAATGTAGATCATTAGCCCCCCATCAATGGTTACACACCTACCAAAATTTAATAATTTAAATAGATGCTAAACGAAATAACCAAATTTAATCTAGCAATTATTAATAATTGATGCAAATGGTCAAAAATAGGTGGCTCTAACTTACAAGCCCCGGCAGAAAAAATATTAAAATGAACAATTAAATCTGTGTTAAGTAATTGGATCTCGCGAAATTATCCCTTAAATGTAGGATAAATTCAACGACGTTTTTTAGTTTTTTACCTTTAATCTACCAAAAAAGCCGTCGATCTACCTTGTAGATTTCGCCAAGGCCTAAAGCCATTTCCCGCTTTAACCTAAAATTTTGCCCACGCTTGATTTTAAGTCTCGAAAAACCCTTTGAACTCGTAAATCGCGACGGGCAATGCGATTACCATGTTCAAATCGCAAACGATGAAGCTTGAGTTTAAAAAATAAGGCAGCGATACTAAATAAAAATATGAACCGCAGCCAAAACTTCGGCAAAAGTTCCGCGAATCTAAGATTGATGGAGGGAAGAGAGGCGGTAAAATCTCCGAATGCCCGATTCGGCCGTCTCTTACGCCCGCCGAATGATTCGGAGAGGTTATCACCGTATGATTAGGAAAAGGTGCTTACAGAATTCGTTTTATTTTCATTCGGAGAAATTGACTCCGAATGAAAAGATTCGGATCGAAATTCCTCCAAAAGGACCTTAGAGAATAGCCTCCCTGGCTTATGGCGCGGCGCATTAACCCTTTTGAGGTTGAACCTGAATTTACTGATGAAGAACTGAGAAACATAGAAATCCAAGAAGAAAATGATGCAATAAACAATGCCGAATATAATTTAAACTTAGAGTAGCTTAAGAACAACTGTTATTGCGGAAAATGTGTCCCTGGTTTATTAGGCCTCGGTAGCATTGAAGAGGTAGTCCAAGAATTGAAAAAGTATACAATCTGGAAGGACCTCAGGGGTGGAGTAATTTGTTGTAGACAAGTTGAGGAGGTTGATAATTTTTTGAATGATACTGATGATCCAACGGGCCCTGCTTGTTGTGTAACTGAAGACGTCGATTTCAAATCTATATGTCAACGAAAGAGAGCTTTAAAAGCTACATATAGAAATTACCTTCATTCTAGCAGACGACCACCACCCATAGAATTTTCAAACAGGTAGATGCACAAATTAAATAAGTAATTATGAATATATTAGGTTAACTATAGTGATGTTTTATTGTAGAACATATCGCTATACAGCATACCGCACATACTCCCATCTAATTTATCAGAAATTAGGTAGAGGAAATCGTAAAGCAGTACCATTTTGCACTTTACTTGACATACGGAAGCATTTTCCAGAGGATCATGTTAATGAGTACACAAGTTACACAGCAGGAATGGAAACAGAAAGATTTAGACCTAATACAAACTAAAACTAGTGATGATAAACTGGCAGCTGGCCTCGGTAACGTTCAAAGGCATGATATAACATGTAAATAGATCGGATATCAAGTGATAATTTTTATGTTCCTAAATAAGTCACAGTAACTTGGATATTAACTTATTAAGTAATAATTATTATGTTCCTAAATTAGTCATAGTAACTTGTTATTAGCAGAGTGAAATTAAAATAGTTGTGATAAACAGGTACAACACCTTAATAAAGTGCTGTGAGATTTGTTCCTAAATTATAAGTAGTAAATTATGGCACTAGAAAATATATATAATACCGCTTTAACTTTTAAATATAATTCAGGATCTCTAAAATTAAATCAGGTTTTATTATATAAAAAAATTCAAAATTTCTAAAAATAATTCAAAATTTGTAAAAACATTTCAGGATTACTAAAAATTCATCAAGTTTTATAAAATATTTCGGGTTTTATAAAATTCAAAATTTAAAAAGTAATTCAAGTTTTATAAATTTCAACATTTAAAAAATAATTCAGGATTACTAAAATAATTCTATATAAATAAATTTTGAATCTTGATTTATTAATTAATGTATTTTTTATAAATCTTAAATTATTTATATTTAAATTTTAAAGCTGAATTATGTCTCTTTTGGCGTAACGTAAAAAACATGTCTGTTACAAATAATTTAGTCAAAACAGATCTAATTTCAAAGTTAAGTCATAGCAAATTATTTTTTATTTAGAATTAAAGTATAAATATTAAAAGCTTTGTCAATAATTTACATAATATTTTGAAATATCTAACATTTTTTTTTGTGATGAGAATTTTGTCATATTAAATGCACAATTTAAAATAACCTTCTTCTTTTGGCTGCTTCAATCAATTTTTGTTTGTCAGGCCGCGGAATTGGAGCTATATTATAGTCTGTCAAACGAAAGAAGAGCCCTGAGAAATTTGTCCAAATTGGTGTCGCCACCATCGACCCCATAGTACTTTATCAACTTGTTTTGTTTTGTCAATAGTCGTCTGTAATATAGTCTGCTATAAACAGATAGGCTTAATCGCAATAGAACCAATACATTTTGCAATATATGACAAGTACTTTAACTTATGTAATTAAAATATATTGCAATGCTAGTTCAACAAAGATAAAACTGGTGTCTTGTCGTTAATTTTGTTTTATATTCTTTAATACTCGATGATCGTAAAAAACCATGAAACATAAACATATTAAATATATATTGCAAAATGTATTGGTTCTATTGCCTATCTGTTTATAGCAGACTATATTACAGACAGACTATTGACAAAACAAAACAAGTTGATAAAGTACTATGGGGTCGATGGTGGCGACACCAATTTGGACAAATTTCTCAGGGCTCTTCTTTCGTTTGACAGACTATAGCTCTTTTACGATAGTTTTTCATTAAATTTGCAAGTGGAATTTCATCTTCATCGCTTAGTTTTCGTTTTATGATATTTTTGATAATTTCATATATAAATTCATACGTTTTTGGCTCATTTTGAGGCCTAGCATGCCATTCACAAGTAGCTTTGGAAAAGAAAAATTCAAAATCTTCTTCATTTCTGTCTCGGGTTGTTGAGTCTTTTTCTTTTTCAAAATTAAATTTTCGGTCTACATTGAAATTATGGTCAAGAGCTGCTAACATTGTGCGAGCTTTCATGACATCTTGGTCAAATTCTTGTCGTTTTGGACAATATTTTAGCAGTAGGCTGTGATACGATTCCAACTTGGAAGTATGAGAAAATGCGCATATTTGTTTTAAATCTCGTAAAATACTCTTCTTGTTAATGAAGTCATTTAAAGCGTCATAAGGGAAGTTGTCAGGTTTAAGCCATTTTTTTCTCCTTACTGCTTCTGCTGGAATAGGATCGTGGATGCAATGTTTGTGGAGGGTAAAACTTGGACATGAATGCACATTAGTGACATGATAAATAACAGATTTCCACATTTCAAGTAAAACATCTGGTTTTCCATCGCAATTTTCAGCAACGAACCAAACGTGGCAGCTAAGAGATCTCACCCAAGGTTCAAGATCCTTATTGTCTTTTTTTTACTTATTGCAGAAATTTTTTGGCCACACTCTTAGCAAAATGCCATACGTCGAATTGATGGTCAATATTGGGATAACTATCCCTTAAAAAGGCTCGAATCTGAATGTGTCGATCAGTTGTGATTCTAAACACACAAAGACCAAATTTCTCCAATTTTGTCAAACCCCTTTTCAATCCTTCCAATTCCATATTACTGGACTTTAGGGATGGCAAAAATTCTGGAATTCTTCCGTATCATACGGAATACCGGTTTTTGCGGAATTCCGGATCATACGGGATACCGGTTTGTACGGAATTCCGGATCATACGGGATACCGGTTTGTACGGAATTCTGGATCATACGGAATACCGGTTTGAACGGAATTCCGGATCATACGGAATACCGGATCATACGGAATGTTTTCAGCCAACATTACTCAAGAATCACCACTATTGTCTTCAATCTTCATCTCTTCAAATAATACAAATGGAAACCTTCCATAAACGGCGTCACACTCTTAGGGGGGGGGGGGGAGTTTCTGAAGTTGTGACAGTCCGTGACAAGGGGGAGGTTGGCGTAACACTATTTGTGGCGTCACATTCAACTTTAATTTTGTTAGGAAGTCGGTGTATAAGAGGGGCGGATTGGCTCTCTTTCGTGATAAAATAATAAAAACAAAATTCTAAATTCCACCGTGGGAAACAAACTCAACAATATACAATAATAGCTAATGGTGTTTAGCCTATTTGTCTGTCCATAATTTAACAAAATTTATTTTCTTTGCCTTAATTAGTTATATAGCTAATGTAAGTTATAGCTATATAGTTAATTTTAATAGCTCCGGTTTTGATATCGGTTAAATTCCGGATTTGGTGTCGGTGTAATTTTGGTTTTGATTCCGAAATTGAAGCCGGTTTGATTCCGGAATTGAAACCGTATTGATTCCGGAATCAATGCGGTTTTTTGCCATTTCTAAATTGGTTTCTACATTCGGAATTCTAAAACAACTAATTATCTTCGCTTTAGAATAAACATTACACACTTCTATCATACATTGAGACATTATTGCAGTTAACAAAATTGGCAGGAAACCGGAAATTAGAAGGAAAGTGGATGACGAAATTTATAGCATCTCATTGGCTTAGACATTAACGAATAGAAAGCGACCCCGCTGACTACCAAAAAATGGTAGCCTTCTGTTTTGATAATTAATTAACACTCTCTCAGGCAAAAAATCATTAGATCCTTCTATTTTAAGTTTAAAATAATGTTTTAAGACCAAGAAATATCTATCATGGAATTTCCTTTAACTAATTAACAAAGTACGTCAAAAAATTACTTTTGGGTCAGAAGTCAGCCTAACCTTATAGCGCGCTTAAACCTATTTCTTCATTTCGTTCTCGTTGACAACTAGAAGGGCCTAGGTTTGTGGGTGCTAACAAGTTACGTTGACAAATTTCAAATGTTGTGTTTCTTGCTGATTTTCCTTATTTCTTAGCAGTAGACGCTAAAAAATTACTTTGGTATTTCATCCGAGCTTGAGCACCTTTATATGTATTTTCTAATTAACTGTAGCACCCTTAATAAGAAATACGTCGTTATCAGGTCGAATTTTCGTCTAAAAAAGTATTTCAGGTAAATAATTACAGTTAATAGAGGTTTTTATATCATTTAGAGTAAGCTTTTCGACGTTCTTTACGGCCAAGGCTTAAGTTTTCGTTTGTCTATGTAATATAGCGTTTATAGTGTCTTTCCTTTTAAAGATTATAAGAAAGCTTATATCCAGCACTGTTTTGGATTGGAATTACAAAAATACGCAGTCTGCTTCGATTCATGCTACAAATCCTAACCCTAGGGCCTAGGTTTTACGCTACGTAACTTAATACTGTATTCATCATGACTGTTTGTTGGCGCTTCTAGTTTTAAGTAAAAAATGGCATATCTCTCCAAGTTATTATGGTTTAGAAATCAACGGTAGTGGTTTCACCCTGCGAAGAATTCAACTTCAAAATATTACAGGAAAGATGACAAAATGTTCAATGTGTTTTCCCTACGGTAGTTAAAAGAGTGGTGTTTACGTTAGCGCATTTAATTCAACATTCTCATTTGAGGACAGGTATACACGGTTTCATTATTTGTTAATCTCACTAAAATGCTACTAATTGTGAAGGTGTCCCGTACAAAAATTTTAGGCTGTAATTCATCTGCATACGCGCTTTTTATCGCTATCACGCTGTAATAGGTATACATTAAGGCTACATTTTCTGCAGCTCGAAAAACGCGAAAATTTAACAACAATTCCAGAACTGCAAATTGTCTGCCGTTTCTACATTTTCTGTTTATTATCTGTTAATTGTCTGTACTGGCAGAAATATGCAGCGCGATTCTGCAAACGCGATGCAAAAGTAGAAATAACAGCTGCTAGTTTAAAACTGTAATTTGACCACAGTTATAGACATGTTACAGATCTGCAAAAGTGATGGAAAAGTAGAAATCCAGCTGCCAATTTAAAACTGCAATTTGACTATATTTATTGACATGTTAAAGGGTTGCAAAAGTGATGGAAAAGTAGAAATACCAGCTGCTAGTTTAAAACTGTAATTTTACCTCATTTATAGACATGTTATAGGTCTGCAAAACTTATGGAAAAGTAGATATTCAGCTGCCAATTTGAAACTGCAATTTGACCACATTTATAGACAGTAACAGGTCTACAAAAGTGATGGAAAAGCAGAATCAAGCTGCCAATTTAAAACTGTAATTTGACCAAATTTATAGACATTTAACAGGTCTACAAAAGTGATGGAAAAGCAGAAATCCAGCTGCCAATTTAAAACTGTAATTTGACCATATTTATAGACATGTTACAAGTCTGAAAAAGTGATGGAAAAGTAGAAATCCAGCTGCCAATTTAAAACTGTAATTTGACCATATTTATAGACATGTTACAAGTCTGAAAAAGTGATGGAAAAGTAGAAATCCAGCTGCCAATTTAAAACTGTAATTTGACCATATTTATAGACATGTTACAGGTCTGCAAAACTTATGGAAAAGTAGATATTCAGCTGCCAATTTAAAACTGCAATTTGACCACATTTATAGACATGTAACAGGTCTACAAAAGTGATGGAAAAGCAGAAATCCAGCTGCCAATTTAAAACTGTAATTTGACCAAATTTATAGACATGTAACAGGTCTACAAAAGTGATGGAAAAGCAGAAATCCAGCTGCCAATTTAACACTGTAATTTGGCCATTTTTATAGACATGTTACAGGTGTGCAAAAGTGATAGAAAAGTAGAAAATACCAGATGCTAGTTTAAAACTGTAATTTGACTACATGTATAGACATGTTACAAGTCTGAAAAAGTGATGGAAAATAGAAATCCAGCTGCCAATTTAAAACTGTAATTTGACCATATTTATAGACATGTTACAAGTCTGAAAAGTGATGGAAAAGTAGAAATCCAGCTGCCAATTTAAAACTGTAATTTGACCATATTTATAGACATGTTACAAGTCTGAAAAAGTGATGGAAAAGTAGAAATCCAGCTGCCAATTTAAAACTGTAATTTGACCATATTTATAGACATGTTACAAGTCTGAAAAGGTGATGGAAAAGTAGAAATCCAGCTGCAATTTAAAACTGTAATTTGACCATATTTATAGACATGTTACAAGTCTGAAAAAGTGATGGAAAAGTAGAAAACCAGCTGCCAATTTAAAACTGTATTTGACCATATTTATAGACATGTACAGGTCTGCAAAACTTATGGAAAAGTAGATATTCAGCTGCCAATTTAAAACTGCAATTTGACCACATTTATAGACATGTTACAAGTCTGAAAAAGTGATGGAAAAGTAGAAATTCAGCTGCCAATTTAAAACTGTAATTTGACCATATTTATAGACATGTTACAAGTCTGAAAAAGTGATGGAAAAGTAGAAATCCAGCTGCCAATTTAAAACTGTAATTTGACCATATTTATAGACATGTTACAAGTCTGAAAAAGTGATGGAAAAGTAGAAATCCAGCTGCCAATTTAAAACTGTAATTGACCATATTTATAGACATGTTACAAGTCTGAAAAAGTGATGGAAAAGTAGAAATCCAGCTGCCAATTTAAACTGTAATTTGACCATGACCATTTATAGACATGTTAAAGTCTGAAAAAGTGATGGAAAAGTAGAAATCCAGCTGCCTATTTAAAACTGTAACTATTCCACTTATAGACATATTGCAGGTATTCAAAAGTAGAATTTCCTACTTTTGAATACCTGCATATATCTCTCTAAATGTGGTTAAATTACAGTTTAAGTGGTAGCTGAATTTCTACTTTTCCATCACTTTTGCAGACCTTTAACATGTCTATAAAATAATTATCTTTAGGTCAAATTAAAGTTTAAATTGGCAGCTGTATTTCTACTGTTTCACTTTTAGACCTGTAACATGTCTTAAATGTAGTCAAATTGCAGTTTTAAATTAGCAGCTAGATGTCTACTTTTCATCATCTTTCAGACCTGTAACATGCCTGTAAATGTGGTCAAATTGCAGTTCTAAATTGGCAGCTGCATTTCTACTTTTCCATCATTTTTGCAGATCTGTAACATGTCTTTAAATGTGGTCAAATTGCAGTTTTAAATTAGCAGCTA
>JAEQBA010001427.1:0-126068 GCA_019434445.1 Phalangium opilio
TTTTTCAAATTTGAAATAGCAGACGACGTAAGCAAAATTACAGGTTATCTAATGTTATGATCACCAACATTTAAGCAAATAATTAATTAGGCTTAACTTTTTCAATTTGATACAAAGTTTACTTTGATTGTTTATAAATAAAATAGCACAGTATGTAAATAAAAGTGTATGGTTAAGTGTTCATTTCAACTTGGAAAAACGAAATTAAGGATCAAAATTTCATGGAGAGATTAGGCTTATAAACTGGACGTAGGTTTCGATGACCTTTTAACCCTAATTGCGGCACCACCCAGGGCGAGGACCCCTAGTTGAGGACACCTAAAATCAGTTTTCGGGTTACGCAACAACAACGCAAAGAGCAAAAGTAATTTTAAAATAAAATGGAAACAACGCTATTTGATGAAACTTCGGATAAGACCTATGGAGTGTAACAGCTTGGTATATAGTGCTAAAAACGATTCGCCCCGAGCCAGTCAAAACTCACTGGACCTTGACATTCGACGGCCAAAAAATCGCGCGCCCAGTTTTTCATTTAAAGGGAGTCGCATTAGAATTTAAATACCACAGTTTAAATGCAGAAAATGTGGAAATGGGGCGAAATAAGTTTTGCCAGCCTATTTCCCTATTAGTCTGCACTAAGCCTTGTCAGCACCTCACCAGGCTCCCTCGCTTTACCTCGAATCTATGACCTACCTCACTCACTTCATGACAAACTCCAGTTTCTAAGTTACCAGTGACAAACTTCTGGAACATAATCTTATGAACTTCAGATTATATTCAATTAAAACATTTTTCAATAAAATATTTATATTATAAGCTATATCCCTTTAAATATTTCTAACCCCTCCCCCTACACCAAGATAACACTTAGATCTGTACTTGGAAATAACCGCGCGCGAAAAAAAAGGTTCATAAGTGACGTCACTATCCCTTCTAGAACCCATTATATACGCGTTTCCTTTCTATTTGAAAAATCATTTGCTAAAAAGTCCTTCATCCTGAAGCATACGTATTTTATCTCCTTTAGCTTTTTCTCTCCTATCTCGCTCTCTTGTGTCTTTACAAGGAGAGGGCGTACACCCTTAAAGAACCTATTGAAATTTTTTAAGCGAAAATTTAATTAAAAAAAGGCCCTTATTGTAATATATTTTGTATATGGGTTTTCTTGTCATGATTTAATCATTGTTTGATGTTAAGATATAAATTTAAAAATCGATTTGAAGGTTAAATTTCAAGGAAATGTTTTTAAATACTTGTAAGGTTTGATAGAAAGGAGTTTGAGCTATAATATGAGACTAGAACGTCAAAATCGGACCAAATTTAGTGAAGTTATTTAAAATTTAAAGTTTCTCCGATATTTTTTTTTGGGGGTTAATTTTTTTCGATAACACCGGAATGGCGACGGAAAAATATGTATGCAAAATTGCAGACCTATGAAACTTTAATATTTTTATAGAGGAGTTTAAGCTATAATATGAGTTCAAGAACGTCCAAATAGGACCAAATTTAATAAAGTTATTTAAAATTTAAAGTTTTTTCCAATATTTATTTTTAGTTTTGTTCACTTTTCTGGATATCACCAGACTGACAACGGACAAAAATAGGTATGGAAAATTTCAGACCTATGAAACGTAGTATAGAATCTATATATAAGTAATTATTGGTTCACACTGTATTATTATATAATCTATAAATACGATTTCTCGTAATTTTATATCATTCGACATGTTAATATCGAGTGAGTGAAAACATTGAAAAGTCGTAATTAAATATTCACATGTCTTTTAAATTAAAAAGAATAATAATAAAAAAAATAAGAATTGGCGGCAATAAGCTGTATTGCAATATACAACCAACGGGAAAGGGGGTGGTCCTCTTAAACGTCTATATTTCATTTTAAGGCCTCGAGCTACGGATGACAGTGTCGTGGGTCGAACTTCTTTTTTGCTTAAAAAAAAATAATTCCGCCTACAGCTATTGAAACGCAATACGCGCTCTAAGACACTCTGAATTTCAAGGCTGAGAATCTACCGGGCCCCAAAGGCAAAGACCATGTTTTTTAAAGGAAGTTGTTAATTAAATGAAACTATAGTTATAGTTAGGCGTCCAAATTAAAATTAAAAAAAAAAAAACTGTTACAAATATTACCGTTGTAGGATCATAACACTCAAAATTAAAGTGAATTCTAAATAGTTTTTTAACACAGATTTGTGATCTGGTTAATTGTGTCGACCCGCTTTTAATTATGGATTTTAAATTAAACTTATCAGTATATTTAAATTATTTAAACACCCATCATAAGCCATAAAGTAAAAAAAATACGAACATTAATTTTAAACCATATTTAAATTAATTCAATCTTAAAATAACGTATTTAAATTATCTATATAATTATATAATAATTGCTGAGCCTCAATTTCTTAATATTTTTTTTCAACAGTTATCAAGGCCGATAATTTTATCAGATATTATATTTATAAATATAAGCCTACATATCTTGAAATTAAATATGCAAATTAAACTGTGTTACGCGTTATATTCGATTGCTGATTAGATAAAAGAAAAAAAACCACCCTAAGGCCAAATGGAAGTCATGACGTAAATATTTCTTTTTCAATAAATAATTTTAATAAAAAAAAACCCAAGGAAAATTAAAGATAATACCGGTAGCTATTGTGTACAATATGCGTTGAGAAAATATTTTTTAAACAAAAGACACCACCATATTGGTGGTAATTCCAACGAGTTACACAGAGGCCTAGAAAATGATTGATGGCGTGGTTAACTCACAGGCAACTAATTAAATTTAATTAACATTAATAAACGCGTTTTTTTTCTCTCCATCGGTTCGATTTATAATCCAAAGGGCCAAGGTTGACCAAAGAAATAATTTATTTCTTAATTCATTTTTTTTAACTTCTTTATGAATTATTACGCCTCCTCTTCGCCGCTTATACCGAAATTTAACAAAAAGTAAGAAAAAATATGACTTCAGGCTGCTATGAGATGATTTTTCACATCTCCGCCTGCCATTCAAGAGATAATGAAAGACAATTTTAAAATCTAACTAAAACGCGTTTAAATATCCTTGAAAATGCAAGTAAATTCGATGAATTATTCTTAAATCCATTTAGAGCTAGATACCTTAGGGGTTTAAAATAGAATTAGGCTTAGAAAAGAGCGTATTAAATTTAAATTTGCATCTAGAAATAATTTTCTTTTCACCGTATTGGTTCAATCCATAGTGACAAGACAACTGATGTCGATATCGAAGTTTCACTGTAACCGATACCGATTTCAATCGATTATTTAAACCGGCCTGATAGAAAATCGATTATTTAACGAAATAAAACCGATATCGACCGATTTTTACATATAAATAGATAAATTAACCTCGAACGGATTAATCGGTTACCAAAGGCCAATATAAAACTGACTTTTCTCCTCAGTTAAAAACTCCATTTCGAATTTCATCATCCCCTTAAACAATCCATCCATTACGCATGATTCCATCATCTTGCCTCCATCCCTTGTCATAAAAAAAGAACTTTCTCGCTCGAGGTATACCCCCCAAAAACCCCCTGCAGTAAGATTTCTTTAGTTAAGCCTAACACGTCGGGGCTAACCGTTTGAATTTATGAAAAACCGTTATTCACATACAGACTCGAATGTTTCTCGAGCTCCACGAGCTGACCCTCTATCTTCATTGACACTAACGCGGGGTTATAGTAGAGATATTTTTCTTCTGGTGCATGAGAAATGTGGAACTGGTCTCCTTGATGGGTATGGGTACGATCTTATTAACTCAATACTGGTCGTCCCCTCCTTGCCAGATTAAATACAAAAGGAGTATAGTAGTGAGAAAGAACTGGAGAAAAATCCCGACCTTCAACTAGGTTAGACAACTTTCGTGGCTACCGCAGTTATACGCCGCTTTAATTCGATTCGACCTTCGGGCGGCGTTTAAAAGCAAAAATTTTCAACCTTTGTCAATTTTTTTTCATTCTCTTCAGAACATTTTTCTCTCACAGAGCTCTGGCTATACCAAAGATTCGTTTCTTTATGAGAAAGGTTGAAAAATAATTTCATTTTACGAATTAAGCTATGGGTTCCGGATGGTAAGAGAATTTGTCGTAAATGCGATTTTAATTAGCGGGTTTAAATACCGTCGACTCCGCCCATACGCTTAACCTTTTGTTTCAGAGTGTATATCACTGTTGGACACCAATTGTTTCATTTATAATGGGTCATTTGATGGTTAGTTTAATTGGAAACCAGTTAACAGTGTCGTTCGATATTGAAATTACGCAATTTAAATACGGACAAGTGTTGCAACAGTCATTTGCGACGTGTGTAATTTAACCGCAACCTACAACAGACTGAAAAGCTTGTAGACTTTCTGTTTGATTCAGATCTAAACCTGAGATGCCCTCACTAATTACTGGCAACTCTGAAGCTCATGCGGTTAAAGTTAAGAAACGGTGGGGAGGTCAATCTCTGACCTTTAGATACTTCCAGATTGAACCTATTGCCCGTAGAACACATCACTTTCGAATCTATCCCCTTCACACACATAAGACTATCTGACTATCAATAAATCCCCAAAATCCAAGTTTTCATGATATCAAAAATTCAATTCTTCGTAACTAACCCTAATTCGAAATCACTGGAACTACAGTACAATTTACATTAACAGCAGAAATGTCTTCTGCTCCTTAAGCATAGTCATAATAAATACTACGAGTTTAAATTGAAAGTTAGGTTACAAATCACGTTGACGCGATAGTATTTTGACAACCTTGGGTCCTTGGCCATAACGAAGGCCTGCCTGCTGCATTTCCTTTCGCGATAAAATACCCAGATGCAATGTTTTCACAAATCTTAAGCGAATTTGTAAGAGTACTAATAATTAATCACGGGAAAAAACTTAATCTAAGCCTTAGTCGAGAATATAAAGAAACCTTAGACTTATAAATAAAAGAGTTTAATTAATATCATTTACGTCACCGTGAAATCTTAGAAGATCTGATTTCGACCCCGAAAGGAAAGAAGAAAAAAAAAATAAGAAAAGGGCAGCTGACGTAGCCTATATATACTTTGAAAATAACTAACGAGTATAAAGATTTACAATCAAGATTATATACATATTTTTTAAATATAGGATTACTTAACTTGTTACCATTAATAAAAATTAACTAAAAATATTAGTCTGTTAAATTTCTTTCAAAACCTTATAACGTTCTTAATTTTTGCAGTATTTGAACCTATTTAGTCTTGTTTTGTAGCTCTTTTAAAGCTCTATTCCAATATCTCCCCGTCTAAATAATAAATTAAATAGAAAATTTACTTTGGAAAATTGGTATTCCAAGCTCAATTTTGTAATTTTAAAAATTAATAAAAAAAGAAGTACATATTATTAAACTTAACCCTTTTCATTAATGAGAATTGTAATTAGCCGTTCAATCGTCTTACTCTCTCCCCCTCGTCGCCCCGTTTCAGCTTAAAAACCCAATTCAAGGCCTTAATTTTTCATTTTTCAAATTTCTAAGTTGGTAAAAATAATTTTAAAATAGATGTATATTTATAAAAGCCCGATTAATTAACTATACGGAATTTTTGGTTTCGCTAGCTTAAAGGACACGTGTATAATAGTCTATAGAGAGTTAAGCAGACGTCAATTTAAATGTAGAATAAATTTAAATAATAGAAATATAAAAGGCGAAAGCAAAGGCCCGGAACAAATGATTTTTAAAAGAAAATAATGCTTTGAGAAAAATTTTGCTTTCAAATTATTAAAGATCCCAAAAAGGAAAAAATTGTCCTTAAAAATCTTCACAGACGTTTAAAAATTTAACGTCTATTTAAAACCAATTTATGATTTTTTTTTCTAATTACTTATATCTAATTTTCTTCGTGCTTTTAGAAGGAAACATTTTTGGACTTAAGTGACATCGAGGCGAATATAATTGGACAATTAAAATATTAAGAAATACCGTTATTAATTAAGATTGATAATGGATTAATAACTCGAGGTTGAAATTTCATGATCCTCGCACGAAATTTTACCGCGCGTGACAAAACTAGAGATGTAATGATAAAACCATAAGTTCATAAGATATGTTCCATAAGTTTGTCACTGGTTGCAACCTGGAGCTTGTCATGAAGTGACGTAGGTTATAGATTCGGGGTAAAGCGACGCCTGGTGCTCAGGCGCTGTCAAATTCTTAGTAAGAATAAGAATATGGAATTTCTGCAAAATTAACCGAGTGTAGTCAATTCTCGCTTGTCGTTCTCGAACTAGCTCGAGCTGTAAGTCTCTAGCATTACGAAGTAGTGTCATACTTATGGAACATATCTCATAAACCTTGACCTCTAATATCTCATACCATAAACTTATGAAAAAAACTTTATTGTAAAAAAAATAATAGTAATAAAAGGTTATATAAGTTTTCCTTAGAATTAGTCTTAACTATACTCCATGCAGATAAATTTTGGAATTAGTCTTAGCATTTGAATTAAGAAATCGAAATACGGTAGACCCACGAAGAATAATTAAGGTATAGTGTCACTAATTAGGCTGTTCAAGGAAACTATCACGTTCACTGTAGAAAACGTGAACGCTTTTCAAATTTTAACTAAATCGTCCCTGTCTGGCATGGTTAATCTGCCAAATGTCATACCTTGCAATTACAAGTGATATGGATGATAGCCAAACAATAAAACGTGATAAAGTGAAATTAAAACTATACGCAACAACATTCGTGACAGTTAGGGCATTGTAGTTAAATATTAAACTTTACACTCTTAATTAATTAGTTTACACACGCACGTTTCGTTTTCCCTAAACTGAATACGTTAATCTAGCAATAAGTTAAATATTTCTCAATCAAGTGCATTTGTTAGTTACAAGATTTTTTTTACTTTAAAATGCAAGCCATTTAATTGGAATGAAATTGTTAATTTCTTTGTATAATAAAGGGTGTCTTCAGCTCTTCGCCCTAGACATTGTACGACGTGAACCTTGACCTCTAATATCTCATAACCACAGCCTGAATTATTTAAATTAAACTATATTGAAAAACCAGACATCGTGGTCTGCCTCTCGTTTTGCCACACACTTTTACGCGCAATAATAACCAGCTCATTACTAGAACAAATCCATTTGCATCCACGAGAACAAAAAAACAAGACAGACATCATCAAGAAACCGAAACCACGATTAGGAACCTGCCCAAAAGACCTTCTTCCATATAGCCCCCCCCCTTTAATTTCCCTTTGGTCACGAACAAATTATTACACATTAGAAGAATATAGTGTGTGGTGGTAGGTTAGGTTGCTGGCACAGTAAAATTACAACTGACGAAGGCGCCAGCTATCGCGCGTTTAAATCAAAAGAACAAAAAGTTAAGTATAATGTATAGTCAGGTTTAATTTTTCATATATTTTTTTTCATATATATATTACGATTAAACCGCAAAAATAAAAATTTGGTACAGGGGAGTCCGTGAATTTGGCTGCATGGTTTGTGGCCAGGGAGGAATACAAAAGGAGATGAATTGTACGCGTTTTATAGAGCTATCTCAGTTGTGACGTCAGTGACTATTTAAAACGTCACGCGTTTAGCTTTGGCAGTGAGCGGCCATGTTTGGTACCACTTTGGTTCTATGTGCAAATAGCATGGGTGACATCACACTAAGGTTTCTGAAATAGCTCTATTGACTGACAACCGTGCATCTAAACTTCCCCCACAACGGCGTTAGAAAGGGGGAAAGAAACACTTAACAAGGGTTTCATGTGGCATCAGAGTTCCCAACAACCCTCGATACAAACAGCCCTCTTGCGAGAATCTTGATAAGCGTCCGATGCCTAGAGTGTAGTTGGGAATCCAGTACGTGGCCTTTTTAAAATAGTACATTTTGTGTTGGAGAGAGGGCGCTAAATAGTAGTTCAATGTATAAATAGTAACCCACGTGACAATGAGGAACAAATTTCGCCCCCATAAGCCTATTCGATGTTAAGAAAGGTAGGGGGGTAAGGACATACAAAAGGGGTGATCCATAGCCGTCTCTGCGCACTATCTGGAGCTGGACCCAAAACGCCTAGAGCGAGCGCAGGCGCCGAGAAGCGACTCGAGATGTAAGGCAAAGTTTTACCCCCACGTGTCTTTCCCTCTTAGTTGCATCGAAGAGGCTGTGGGAGTCTAGGTGTAAAAGACTACTAGACTAGTTCACCTACGACTCCATTTCTATTCCTCCCTGGTTGGGGCATTAAGGGAATATTTTTTTTTCTTTAAATTAAACCTGCATAGCCGATGTGGTTGGCTGATTGTATAATCACAAGGAGGATAACCTTTAATTCAAAGCCAAGGTTGAGGCGAGCGGATTTTCAACTTTTTTTTCTACAGAATTTTTAATTTTTTTTTGTATTTTATTTTATGGCATTGGGAGCCACCCCCTTTTACGTAATTAGAGTCGGAGTTCCCAACAACATTATAAAGATCAATTTACATAAATAATACCCCCCTCCTCCTCTTTCTTCGCTCATTAATCGTCCAGTCTAATAATGATCAATTAGTAGTTTAAAAAAATTAAGACAACCAGTATAATACAAAAGTCAATTTAGGTTTTTGTTTTAGGGTTTGTAGAAATTAAAAGAAAAATGATTGTTATTATATGTGGATTAATTAAAGATTTAAATATTAATAAATCTGTTAATTATTGAGCGTTATCCTAAAAATTTCTCACATAATTAAATTGTTCAAATAAATACCAATGAAAACCATATATTGTTAGGAGGCAATATTTAATATATTATTTAAAAATTAAAAGTCGAAAAACTAATAAAATTTGTGCCAAATATCAGAAAATTCATTTGCATGAATGTCGAGACTTATGGCAAATTAACGTTTATTATCTAATTTAAATATTCGAGACGAAGTCCTCCATCCAAGGGCACCTTCATTAGCTTTAATTCCTTTTATACTTAATTATTTAATTTGGGCGGCGAATAATAATATAATAAATTTAATTATTATTATCATCTTTACGTATAGATTAAAAATAATTATATCCGTGCAAAAGTAATTTTTTTTTTAAAAAAAAACTAACTAATCAACGTCTAGCGAGTTACAAAGCGGAAAGATAATTAAAAAAAGTGGTATTTAATAAAAATTATATAAAATAAAAATGTGTAAAATTTCCAAATCGTGCGTATCCCTCTGGATTAAATTAAAAAAAATGATAATAAGAAATTGACCTTATTCCTTTCCGTTCGAATCAAGTTTTCAGTTTCTTCTAAAAGTTTTTATAAACACTTAATAAGATAGGGAGTGTTTTTCTTTACGAGGCACACACCTTACAGATACATTTTAATCGAAAATTTTCTGGCCCACGATCACACTAGTTGTGATGATGTTATGCTTGAAAAAATTCTAGAATCGTAAAAATTTACAAGGTTCAATGCTAAATACGTTTTATTTTTCCACTTCTCTACTATATACGTGTTACCGCTAATTTCGTTTTGGTATAGGGCGAGGAGATCATTAAGTATATATATATATATATATACTGAATCCGGATCGAACTGGTGGACTCTTTTAATTAATTCGTAACTCGTTTGATATTACGATACGATTTCAGCTGTTAATTGGTATTTTGAAATTATACAGTGGCGCCGACAGGATTTTATTGCACGTTAGGCTTAAACATTTCGGGGCCCCTCTCTGGACGATATTACGTTACTAAAAACACAGGGCCCTTTTTGGCTGAACTGGACCAGACTTTTACACGTATGCTAATAGCCTACTCAACCTGCCCCCCTAGTGTCCCTACTTAAAAGTAATTTTTGAGGGGCCCTGGGCGATTTACAGTTCTTTCCTAGACACTTTTGAACTGCAGAGGAAGTAAAGACTAAAGAGACGTAACAAACACTGGATTTAGATGAAAATACACATTATCTCTATTCTGGACTCTGGTCAGTTTGGTAAATTGGTCAGGTATAGGCAAAATGACTCGATTATGGAAGCCTTTGTCCATAACCAGCCTGTATAAATATTTCCCTAAATGGCCCCGATATTTCCCAAAAAAAAAAAATTCCACTGAATTTCATAGATGTAAAAATACGTTTGACTTCAACCTACATTGAAGAAAAATTACGTCATCGCGGGTATTTCAATGCTTGTATTAGTTTTGACGAGGGTCTGTCCTTAACTTAGACTAAACGTATCCCTTAATCGGAGTGATTACCCCCTCGGTTCTAGACTAAAGAAATACCTAAAATAAACAGGCCTAAGCCGCCTAATACAGAAAAATTAGTAATATATCAACGTGTAGCTAATTTCTTTTTTCCCCCAAAGAGTTCCTTGTACGATAAGTTTATCAAGGGTATTGCCAAACAGTTCCATTATCCCACTTCCGAAATATAACCGATAAAAACGGAATTAAAAGTTCAAACATCATAAAATGACACTTAAAGAGAGAGAAAGAAATAGCGAAAATTGATTAAAAGGGCTAAGGCCGTTCCACCGGAAACTGTACAATTTCAAAATAAAAAAACTTAAAAAACAAGAACAGCCACTGTTGTGTACAGTGCCATATTGTGGGCTCCCCTATTGAATGCGACAATAAAAATGGAATCTCTTTTTGATTTAAAATAAAAACAATGTTCCATTGTACAATTTTCAGGGCGATATCACCACGTTTCCCGGATATTCGTTTTCTTTGCCAAAGAGATATGAGCAGCTACTCCACAAAATGGATTTAAAAAGAAAAAAAAACAACGGAAGTAAATGAACTTAAGGTTATTAATTACTTTGAATTTTGGTATAAGAATTTTAATACAAAGCAACGCGTTGTGTAGGGGCGTGTCAATAGCTATATTTTGAAGTAGTAGCGTTATTTTCCAGCTGTAGAGATTGAAATGTGTTTACCATGAGAGCTGTGATTCATTGACTAATTACCCTCTTTGAGGATGTGTTTCTTTAGCCTAATAAGGTGTCAAACATTCCTAAATAGCTTCTCTTTAATCAACTTTTAATAAAATGTTACCAAGGGAAAAAAATATGTTAAAAGAGGGCCAAGGATCGACCCTGGATTTCGCCTATACTTTTCTCTCTCTCTCTCTCAATAAAGATTTTTTCCCTCCCAAAGTGTTGGAGAGAGAGAGACAGAGAGTGAGTTAAGACATGTTTATACAAAATCCGGTTGAGATAAGAGAGAATATTCTCTAAGGAATAAACTGGCTAAAGAAAGTGAAAAAGGTTTTCCCGCCATTTAACATCTTTTGCTATATTTTCAAGGATAATATTAAGAGGAAGGATCAGAACCTTCGTGGTTTTAGAAGATGAGGAGCAGAGTGTTTGCTTCTCTTCCTCTCTGTCCAAATTTGTCGTCCTATGATCTGTCATCTAGTGGCTGTATGCCTCTGTATTTTTAAAGGTTCTCTTGTGAAAATTCAGAGGTCACGTGACTTAGTTTACAAACTGGGATGGTCTACCACGCGCTTTTTAAAAGACGAGAAGCTAAATGGTTCTTATCCTTCATCACAGACGATCTTTGGTAATTTTAGTCAAAGCAGTATTTTCATGGGCACTTTCATAGAAATTTCAAGGGATATAATTATGTTGAAAACGTGAAAATTCCAAAAATCCAGCAAACAAATAAGGGTTTAACTAACGAAGAATGGTAGAAGTATTTCAAAACATTGTAAAGAAAGGGCATATAAATTTGCCAAAACATTAAGGCGTGTAGAGGTACCAAGAGTTTTATTATAATAACTCTAATTCCATCTTAGCCCCTGCAAATATTTTCCCTGACACCCATTGTTACTCGGCAGTGAAGATTACCCCTTAAACTAGAAATGTGGCCCGTTTTGAAGTGGATTTTTACCAAAAGTCTAATTAATACCCAATTTACACTCCTCGCTTAATGCTCCTTACGCTTTATAATATACTTTAAAACGATATAGGTTAAGTACTCCAATGCGCAGTAGATTAATGACACGTGACGAAACTGCACAACAACCTCTGCAAAAACCTCCTATACAACAATTAATCATACGACGTCATAGAAGAAAACACGCGACATGTTTTTACATCAAGTAATTACTTTTCGTTATCAGAATGACAGCTACATTAGAAACAGACAGAGGTGGTTTTTAACTTTTTAAGTAATCTCGACAACTGTTTAGATAAAACTCGTGAAATACTACTTGAATTCCTTCTTCTTACTCGAAAGTTTCACAGTAAAATAAAAATGCGCGCCACCAAAAACCAAGATGAAAACAAAACACTGCCAGTGAGACACAATGTAAACAAGAGAACGTCTCAGACAAATAAAACACCAAGAAGATTCTCCCCTCCAAGGGAAACACAGAAAACGTTTATAATAAAAAAATAAAAAAATACTTGTTCCAATTCCACCAACACCACGATTTAGTAAGAAACAAAAGTGGGAGAAAACTGAGAAATGTTTGAAAATATTGGATTAAATAAATAAGGATAAGTTTTAAACTCCCGATTGACTGAGTAACTTATAATCAACGCCCAATCCAAACCCCTCTACCTAGAAGCCTGAAAATTTGCAGGAACGTTACTTTTAAATAGTAGGCAAGCACTAAGAAAGTTTTTTTCAAATCCGTCGCCATCTTGAAAAATGGCGGACAAAAATTAATACAAACCTTTTAATGGAATAGCATTGATCTCGCACTTCAACCGTCCGATTTCCATAATATTTAGTACATTGGTTCGCTATATCATATAGACGGGCATTATGGTAAGCTTTAGAGATTCGATTTTCCATCTGCCATCTTTTAAAATGGCTGCCGGAAATTTAAAAAATAGGTCTCGGCGGGTGCCTTTGCTGCTAGTATGCTATAGTCTGCTACCACAAACTTTCTGGTGATGTCACACCCTCCTATCTTTTACCTCGGTTTTGGGCAACCATATTGTAAGTCATCAACTCAGGCCATACAATTTAGACTAGCAATATTGACGTCACGTCCCCGTAACTCCTCCCCTCTCAGTACCATTCTATAACGGTCTGCTAGACGCTTGGTTTGAAATTTCAATTGAATTTTCAGCCATTTTTTAGGCTATCAGAAAAAGGTAAACCCAAACATCCTTGACTTACATCATCCACGACTGAAATACTCCCGATTGGTAAACTTACATAAAAGGGTGTTGTTTTTCTGATCGTGACAATACATAAGAAAAATTCGCGTAAAAATTCAGCGTAACAAATATACACCACGTCTCCATGCAAGTAAGAAGACCCTCCCTGTAGATGTAAAATAAAAGGATATAGGCAATGTCAGGCTTTGGCAAAACACGTCTTACATGACAGTTTACCCTTAGTGCCGATTCTCTTTTGCAGACATAATATGAAAATCTATATACGACAAGTTTTTTTTATTTTTTTGGTATTATGTTTTCCGAGGGAGGAAAGGAAAATTGTGTTGGTGGGTTCAGTGTTGACCCGCAGGGGTCAAAAACTTAAACGTCCGAGGAGGAGTTTTGGAAATACATCCGAGAGAACCAAGAGTTGATACGCATTCTTGGAATTTACGAGTTTTATATCTGATAAACCCAGTTTTATACGAGACATTTAATCCCTTTTAAGATTGCGATATAAAATATAGGAAAAATCTCTTTTTATGTTAAATCCACCCTTTCTTTATGGTACAAAATAAATAAGGGGATTTTTTGAAAGAAAAAAGGCGTAAGTTTACATTTTATCCCAAACTTGATCTGAGGAGAAATTTTCATCTAGTTGTTTCAAGGGAGGATGTAACGTGCGTTTTTTCACTAATTGGTCCCCCTCCAAGTCTTAGGAATAAAATTATAATTTAGTACTATCATTATAAATTAAGAAATTAGAATTAACTCAAGATACTTAATAAGAATTTTAAATTGTGATCTATGAAAATACTTCTTTAAATACTACACTGAAACTATTGGGTAATAGACCAATGTTCAATTAATTCCACAGGAAGAGGCAAACACCACATGAGAGTGGCCGCCATCTTGGGTTATTTCCCTTGCTAGAGGCAGCACGAGTAGGCTAGCCTCATGGCCTCGTGTAAAGTGAACTAACTCCATCTTGTGTCACCTCTTAAATATGGCGAATGAAATAACCTAAGCCTACCGTGTCTTGTTTTCTCTGCAAGACATTAATGGAATAAGTTCAATTTAATTACAAATCAAATACGAAATATACCTTCCACCAGTGTCACTCTCACTTAGAAAATCCAAAAAAAAATTATATCAAAACACAAAAATAAAAACTGAGATGAGAGTTTAAAGACCTGGCAAGGGTTAACATCTTTAAAAACTTTTCCCCCTTCATCTCCTAAAAACTAAACATTTTGGACTGAATACACTTCTTCACACACACACAAGCTATTTAGCGGATAAAAGCATTATTTACGCCTATCGCGTAACGAACCCGTCTTCGTCACGTAAGAAAGAAAAACATAAAAATATTACCTAGACAAGAAAGACAGACAGACAGACAGACAACCCCAAAAAGTAAAAATAAAAACAAGTTAAAGTCTTAACATCATATCATTTCCGTTCGAAAGCAACTTTCGCGATGACTCGCTAGAAAAAGATATCAAAGTCCGCCCCTAAAGGATTGCTCCGTTTTCGAGAAATATATATATTTAAAAGTCCAGGAATACATACAGTTTATAGGAATTATTACGCAACCCCATCCCATATATATTTCCCATGTTAATTTCAATTAAGGCGGGTTTTGTAGGCCGGGTTTGAGTACTATATCCGTCATCTTTCATAATTCTGACTGAGGTCTTTCTAACTGCGATTTCATTGGCTGGTAGCAACGCTATTGTCTAGGCCGAGGTGCAAGGTGCAATGATATTGATTATTCGTCATACCATAAGTTCATACGATATGTTCCATAAGTTTGTCACTGGTTACAAACTGGAGCTTGTCATGAAGTGAGTGAGGTACGTCATAGATTCGAGGTAAAGCGACGCCTGGTGAGGCGTTGTCAATTGAGCTTAGTACAGACTAAATAAGACGATGGAAGTTGTGCAAAATTAACCACCGAGTGTAGGACTTCAATTCTCGCTTGTCGTTCTCAAACTAGCTCTTAGTAAGTCTCTAGTATTGCGACTTATGGAACATATCTTATAAACTTATGGTTATAAATAATGATTAGTTTAGCTCTTCAAAACAAAATCCGCCTAGATACGTTGGGAAAAATGGGTACACAATTATTCCCATTACCTGTATGCATTCCTAGCCCCTATATCTGACATAAACTGATAGCTACAGAGACAAAATAGTCTAGGATTGAGGTTATCTGCGTGAAATGGGATTGTTATCGGATTTTGGATAAAACGGATATTTGGAAATATTTCTTTTGTAAAAAGAAACTGCTTTCGAATTATTTATTATATAAATGATAAATGTCTTTTTATGGAATATTTTATTTTTACGAGGTTGACTTTGATAAACTTATCAATTCTTCTGTAAAACGATAACCGTAATGAGGCCGCTACTGTTTTGTTCATAGCAATGACATTTTAAAAGGGTTGTTATATTGCAAAATTACCAGAACCGGATTAGCATATACATAAATCAATGGGGGGTCCTGGAATATCTGGGTCCCTTTAGACGAAACACTTGTCTTAATTCTTAATCGAAACTCGGAAACAACATTATTAAGATTGAAATAAACGCATAGGCAATTCCAGTTCATTAAAGTAATAATTGTGGATTATAAACAGGTACCACATGTATACGATAAGTTAATTACGAAGGGCTAATAACTCTCAGAGTCTCTGCATGCAGCAATTAAAAACTACGCGTAATCAATGTCAAAGGCAGGGTTTTTAAAAATTAAGGGTCATCCTTTTAGTACAGTCAAAGGTACACCTAGTGAATGGCCCTCGATTAATTCTATAAATTTGTAGATATACATAGTTAAAATTTTAATTATGCTCTGCAAATTACAGAGTGTCCAATTCCTTATACAGAATAAGAGTCTTGCAATTACATAAAATACAAAATACTTATTCAGACATTCAAATTACAATTAAGACTACACCAAATTATAACTAGAAACACAGGGGGGGCGTGTACAGTTCCTCCTGGTATAAGAGAGACAGTGGGGCACCAGAAAAAGAAGCAGAAATAGACCATTGCATTAATTACTTGCAAAGAGAAACCAACACTTAACAGGGTTATTTCCCAACCAAGAACCATGCTCCTGTGGTGTAATTGCATCTCTTCAGGAGTTAATGGAATATTCCATACTTCAGATGCTACCCAAGACGTTGAAAAACCTCTCTTAAGGAATATAAATTTACGTTTTTAAGCTTGCGGAATTAACCCACGCAAGTTGAATAATGAACGTATATCCAAATAGCCACCTACGCTAAGCCCGGGTGTGTGCGTCTATATGTGTGTGGTGGTGTGCACTTAGTATTAACTAACTACAAGGTGAGAACCCGCCAAAAAAAAACGAGCGCGTGAAAAGGTCCACCCCCACGTATGAAATAGCGAAATACTGACTTCAATTTCATATTTTTCGTGTTTATAAAGGGCGAACCAATTTAATTTATCTGCACTTACGACGAAATAAAAGGTTTCTTTTTTCTCTTTAAATAAACTTCTTGGAGAAGTTCGAATTACTTCACGAGAAATTATCGTATTACATTTCTGGAATTGCACTTGTCATGGATTCGAACGTCTCAGAAGTAAATATAGAACCGTACAAGTTTGATGTTACTGTTATCATAAGTTTATAAGATATGTATTCCATAAGTATGACACTTCCTGTGCTTCGTAATGCTAGAGACTTACAGCTCGAGATAACTAGTTCGAAGCAGAACGACGGAAGCGAGAATTGAAGTCCTACACTCGGTGGTTAATTTTGTAGGACTTCCATCTAGGTCCTATTTAGTCTGTACCAAGCCATTGATTGCGCCTCACCAGGCGTCGCTTTACCTCGAATCTATGACGTTTCACGTACGTCACTCCATCACAAACTCTCAGTAACCAGTCACAAACTTATGGAACATTTCTTATGGTAATTGGTACGTTACTCGTAAGAGGAAGTAGGTGTGTCTCTTATTTTGAATGGCAAGGGGTTGTAATTAATATCTTCGATTGAATTATTAATTTATTAATAACGAATTTGAATTTTTTTTCCTTGCCATTGATAAATTATGGGGTGAGAATAATTATGAGTTGTAATTAAAACAAACGGATAACATTAAATATTACTAAATTAATTAATAAGTTCGTTTAAACACCAGTTCAAAATTAGCCATAAACATCTTAACTAAACCCTATTGGTAATAACTATACGTTATTACTTCAAAATATTGATTTCAAATATTATATATATTTAATCAATTTCCGTTTTCATATCATTATCAAAAAATGAATCCCCCCCCCCTACTTTTCCTAAATTGAAATTTATACTCCGAAATCAGAATTTTATTATCAGTTCCTGGCTCTATAAGCGGCAATCCCGGGGTCAAAGCTATATAGTTTTAGTCTGTAAAATATACTAAATTACTAATGTATATTTATTATCAAGAGAGCTAGTGTCTCTCTAATTTATACGTTTAAAAAAATCTTTACCTTGGGAAAATATCACAAACGATAAGTTGAAGAAAATACGTTCAAAGTCCTGGCTTTTTAAGTATATACTAAAAGAAAAAAAATAATAGGCTTTCTCGCGTACTTTTTAAACAATAGCCAATTTTCCAGGATAGGTCTAGGGAAGTCAGACTTTATGGTACGGCTTATTGTTATAGCGAGTTTAATTTATTTATTTAAACTAGATTTTTTTATCTTTACGTAAATGGTATTGTCTGTTCGTTGTAATATTGTTAATGGAGGTAATGGGGGAATAGCTTTACCATGGATAGGCTGGTTTTAACATTATTTGCATTAAAGGGATTAGAAAGAACGAATTTGGAGTTAAAGGGGTCAAAAAAGAGTGGAGTGGATTTGCCCTTGAACTTTACTGACTTCTTTTTAGATCGTGAAGTGGTTGTGGTTTCTTGATAAGTCTAGGTTTAGCCAAAAGGGGTTGGATACTGACGAAATCAGGTGTATGTGGAAATATTTCTAAATCAGGGGATTTTTTTTTTCAAAATCAGGGGAATTTTTTTCTAAATAAGCAGTTATTTTTTCTAAATCAGGGGATATTTTTTCAAAACAGTGGAATCTCTTTCTAAATCAGTTAAACCTTTAACCCTGCCGTTTTGCGACAAATTTCCAATTCATTGAACACTTCCAAATTCCGCAGATGTTCCACGCACCATTAATAACTGTTAAAATCCGAAATTCGCGATCAAAATAACTTGATTATAGGGTTTTCCGTTGAAATTCGATACGAAAGAGTTAATATCGTATTAAATTAAACGATCGACGCTTCATAATTTTGTAGCAAAAACTGAAATAACGCCCTGCGAAAATAAAACCGCTTAAAATAGTAAAGAAGAAAAAAAAATTAGGGAAAAAATAGACACCGCCCTTAAATACATATTTATATTATAATCTAGTATTTTGTTCATTGCATTAAAAAATCTAATTTATTGAAGATTCGCGAACGCTTCTAGCGACGAAATTCGAACAGGGAGACCTTATTGGGGAAACGAATACCCTGTCTCTCACGATGCGCAACTCATTCAGTGCCATCTATTAACTTCTAAGAGAGAACACCTTACGTAATTGTTATTAAAAATGCTACAACAAAGAGGATATAAACAGTTCTCGTTTTGAACGTTTTTCCTCTCAACTTCCGGTAAGGGCACGCACCTTTGTACGCCCTCTGATATGGTGAACCGGATATTTTGTCGTACACCAATGCTCCCTCGTTTAGAAACTCCCTGATTTGGAACAGGAGTGGGAAGGAGTTAGGGGGTGTCAACGGGAGCCAAGCTACTAATCAATTAAATACATCGTATAACAAGATGGTCAACCCTATCATAATAAAGCCTCATTGTACTGCTTGCTCTTATTAGGCATTTTATAAATACATTTATAATTAATTGCACCTAACCATTTCTTCAACAAATCCTGTACATAAATACGAATTTTAATTTAGCCAAACGCTCTTTCTGGATAGTTAGTTAGAAGATTGTACCCAACAACAATTTCTTTCATGAACTACTTTTCTTGGTCAAGGCCCAGTCAGTCTTAACTCGCCTTCTTAATAACGTTTCTGTCGCGTCATTACATTCATTTCCCTGTTCAGACGCCAGAGCAGACGACTTAAAACCCAAATCGCGTATAGCGAACGAACGAACGAACTACATCTTCTTCTACATCCCATCTCAATCTAACAACCCTTCAATACGCCCTTACCAAAAAAACAAGTTTCAATATCTCGAAGGACTTTCACTTCATAAATAATTCACTACAAGAGTTAAAAATCTAAACTTTTTAGTTTTATAAGGGTACTATTACGCAGTAACGGCAGTAAATGTTCCCTCGACCATAGAATAAGTACAAGGTTTGCCATTAGTACTTAACGAAGGACAGTATGTTTGCCAGTGTGGGAGATAGAAAGAGTATATTTTTAAGTAGAGAATTAAAACGTCGGGGTGGGTTCAATGTTGGCGAGACCCTGTTTTTTTTTAAAGCGAGATTTAATAATAGATTTGTTTAAGCCGCTTTTCTACTCGTATAGTTTAAGTCAGTCAAAAGCTTCATCATAACAGTGACGTCACTAGAGATAGAGCCAAGTAAAAAAGAAAAAAAAATAACAGATAATTCCATCGTGGACTTTATTGCAGGGGGAGAGCTAAATCTACTGCCTCTCAAGATGATTAAAAGTAAATGGTGCGGGTTTAAAATTAAAGGGCTGGCGAAGCGTAGTTCTAATAGATAGTTTTCACTAATGTGCATGGCTAAAGAAAATTCTTCCATCCTCTCTCTCTCTCTCTCAGCTTAAAATTCAGTGCAGTGTCTTCAGACCCCTCTGTGAGTCAAGTTGTCTCGAGTATTGAGTGAAACTGAACTGATAGCCTTTCTCTCTACTATCTCTTGACTCAACAACTGCCTGGCAACACTAGGGGAACGGCCAAAGAAAACCCCTTTAATTCAGAGAGAGAGTGGCTGGATAACGTGTTTTATCAACGATTAACTCGACAGATTTCTGAGAAAATCCCTGATTTCAAATATTTCAATTGTTGACCAAGGTATTCCGGGGTCAAAAGGTCACTATATTAGCGATCGCAAATTCTTTTAAACAATTTTCTCTAGCAAATTAGACTTAAGTAACTTTAAGGTGAAATGAATGAATCAAAAAAACTTTCATAACGACAAACAAATGCAATAATAATAAAGTCTCCTTATTTTTGAACCATAATTTTGTCGTTTCAAATTCCCTTTAAAATTACAAAACTTAAGGGTAATCTCGCCTCCTTCGCTTAGCGCTTTTTTAGCCTAAAATTAAAGAGCACTTTAGTTTTTTCTTTCTTTCTTTTGGTTTTTGGGTGATTTTTTTCTTTTGGTTTTCTCCTACACTCAAAATTTGAGCCTTTTCCAAACCTAACCCACCCTCAACGGTAAAAATAACAATCAAAGAATACACGGTTGGTAAAATAATGGTTACGAGAAGAATATAATAGTAAAGCGGGAGAGAAAGAGAAGAAAAATACAGAAACTGTGATAGCATCTTTGGAGAGGTAAAATGAAAGAAGAAAAAATTATATAAAATAAAAATTTCGCATTAAATTGCAATAAACTAGTCACGTCTTTACTCTTTAGGACGAACGACTTTGGTGCAGAAATAATGACGAATATTTTTGCGCCTATAACGTTTATGGTGGTGAAAGAATATTAAAGAATTTAGAAGGCATGAAATAAGTTGTCCCTTGGTTAAGCGCCTACATTATTTTTGTAAGACATTCCACGTGTTACCTCTATATAATCTCACGATTAAATCAAGTAAAAGACTTAACAAATAACTACTTCCAAAGTGATGCAGTATTTTGAATACAATTTTGTTTAAAAATATGCAAATAGCCATATTATAGCGTAGGCCTAAGTATTATCAGTACAATTCAACCGTTATCTACACAACAGATGCTGAAAAGCTTGTAGAATTATGTTCGAGTCAGTAATCATCATTCAATCTCCAAACCTGAATGATGCGGGAGACACTCTAATAACAAATTATTGGCAACACTGAAGCGCATGCGCAGTTAGAGTCAAGGAAGAAACGGGGATTGTGGAAATGAATTTATCCATCCCCTTCAATAACATACTTCGTATAAACTCCAGTCCCAAGTATATTGCAAAATATCAACGTGAACTCAATAACATCCTATTATTAACCCCTTTTGTAAACACAAATTACGAGAGACATTTCCGAGAAGCATTATTAATAAATATCTCATCTTAGTAATAATAAAATTGGGGGATACCTTTAATCAAGACAGCGGGGGGGGGGCAACAACGTAATTGTTTACGTTTACACTCGTGCAAATTGCACTTGCGCGTGCCTTAAGGGCTGTCCTCCCACGTAATACACTGACAGATTCTTAAGAAAAGGCGGGAAAGAGAGAGAAGAAAAAAACAAGGATTTTGCGCGGAAAACGAGTTAACGAGAAAATCATTTTCTATAAGCCTCGTTCGTTTCCATAGCAACACGCGCCTGTAACGATGAGATCACGGTGCACGGGAATCCACGTGATTTTGAATAGTCTGATTCATTTAAGGCGGAATATGCGTCGTCTACTTATTGGACTTCTAATGCTCATTTAATTGTAAAATAAAGGCCAATGGGGGAAGGGGGGAGGGTAAGGAATTTACCTGTCAAAAGGTATAAAAAATACCTGGAGGTTAAACTAACCGTTACTCATCCCTCTGTTATTGTTTAAACTGGGTGACTAATATATATTATTTTATATTATATTATATTATACTCAAGGTTTTTGTTATTAGGATTAAAAAACACGTGTAAGCCTCTGTCATACAAGAAAAAAAAACAAGAAAAATGCATAGGAATATATTTTCGATATATTTCAATATTTCGTCATTGTACTACCGAAACACGCGTTGAAATTTTGAGAAATAAATGGGGTTTGGTTTTTTATTATTATTATTTTGTTAAAAGGATTAATATACGCTGAATTTGCGATATAACGATATTATTCCGAAATGTTTGCTACCTATGCCTAGTATTTTAAAATCACAGTTTTACGAGGAAATATATTAAATATAGAAATTATACAGTGTGATTATTTTAAGGTTGTTTTTTTTCGAGATGTCATACTCCGCATTTATATAGCCCACTTCGGGAATTACATACAGAGAAAGCAACATACAGGAAGTACCACTAGAGGCAGCACGAGTCGGCTAGCCTCCAGGGTGTAGTGAACTAGGGCTCCATCTGGCGTTGCTTCTGGGCGCGAGAGAGAATACCCTAATGGCGGCCTCGCCCCTGTGATTTGGGTTTTCTGTAAGTAATTTTCTAAAGACGAAATGCAGTGCGGTTAAGACTCCAATAAATAAAATTGTAGTTTATGCATAGTTTTCAAACTAGAAGTATTTACACCATTTACACAAGGAGACCAGGCTTCAGCTGTTACACAGGGAAGCCAGACTCCGTGGTAAAGTCAAAAGCCAGGCAAACCTCCTTGGGTAAATGGTATGAATCCTCCTAGTCAGAAAACTACGTATAATTTATTAACTTGTCAAAACCGGTTCCGAAATGTTAGCATCAATTAACACCGATAACTTCAGTTTAATCAATTTCTTCTCCAATCCAATTTACGTTGCTGTCAAAATTTATATAAAACCGTTAAAATCAAGGACTAATATATATTTAATAATTTTTCCCTAAGTTTCTTTATTATTTATTTTTTATTTTTAAATTTATCTAGAAAGCTCAAGGAGATTTGGATATAAGGTTAAAACAAATCTGTTAAAAATTGCGAAAGCGGAAGTATATTATACGATTTAGAAATTTCACTAGTTAGGTAGCGTTTCGTAAATTTAAATTAATTATTTCACGTTCGTTATACACTCTTTTTAAATAAAACATTTAGGCTTAGGACGAAATATTGATTGAAAATAATAATTTTTTTTAGAGAGAGAGAGGGGAATTTCTTGATATCGAAACTTGGCACAAGCAATATAATATGTCTAGAGGCGACATTATAGTTATAGATTGGTATACAGGGTGTTTGTTCTTCTTGACAATGAAGTTGGGGTTTTTTTCTTTACATTTAATATGGCCTAGAGCTTTATCTATACAGGGTGTTCCTCCGGGTGTAGGTCCGAAGTAGAGTGGGATGGTTCTATGGGAAATAAATTTTGAGCCGAAAATGTAATTTCTATCACATTTTGTCGTAAGAGAGCACCGTGTTCAAGTGTTTTAGAGATGACCTCTTTCTTAAATAAAATTATCATTGGTTTCCAGTTAGTTTCTTCATGAAATTTAAGGGGCCATCCCTAAAACACTCTACATCCTATCTCGTAAACGGTAGCCATCTCTCTCTTCAAAATGTCATAGACGTTACATTCGCGTATCATAACATAGCTAACTCAGAAGGCTTAGTGTGACGTCACTCATGCTATTTACCCATAGAACCAAAGCGGTAACAAACATGGCCGCCCACTGCCAAAGCTAAACCCGTGACGATTTACCTAGGCCATGACGTCACAACTGAGATAGCTCTATTGACTGCCCATAGAGTGGTACTGAGAGGGTAGTAGCTACAAGAACGTGACGTCAATATTGGTATGGTCTAAATTGTATGGCCTGAGCTGAAGACTTTCAACATGGTCGCCAAAACCGAGGCAAGAGATAGGATTGTGTGACGTCACGAGAAAGTTCGTAGTAGCAGAAATAGAACCTACACTGTACTTCGATCCTACACTCGGAGGAACACCCTGTATAGATAAAGCTCTAGCCTCTAGGCCATAATAAATGTAGAAAAAATACTGCTTCATTGTCAAGAATGGATAATGGAAAAAGAGAGAGAGAGAGAGATTGAAGGCAGTTTGAACCCCCTATAGTGGCCCGAACCAAACCATATCACCTGCTCTTTTATTAAAATAGAGTCGACAGAGATTGGAGAAGCATACAAAAAAATTTTCAATACATGGAGCAGAAGGGCCATAATATTTTTTTGGGGAAGGTTGTGCCCATCAGGGTTGGACGTGGACTTTGAATTTCTTTTATAAATTTTTTTCCGGGCTTTCAGAGGACAGACAAAATAGATCCTGGTGGTTTTGTATGGAGAGGGAGTTATCCGAAGAAAGATACCGAAATAATATAAGAAACTTCCCAGAATCCCAGCTACCGAAAAAATAAACATACAAATAAGAAGTCGTGGTCACTTTTTATAAATTCTTATTCCTTTCAAAACAGCTGACCATACTGAAAACTAAGAGACAGTCTTGAAAGCAGTAACTTATCCCTTAATATTTCTTGTTTTCTGTGGTCAAATCATACTACTTCTAAGGTTGGATTATCTGCATTATCCCACATGAGGAATTGAAAAATAAATGAATTTCATTTAGCATTTAGCTAATAAATCGAAAGTTTTGAAGCTAACTTAGCCTCGGTGTTGAACGCAAGAGGATTAGAAGGTGCAAATAAACTACAAGAATGTGATATAAAAGCACATAGACACACGAGATACACGCCTCTTACCAAGAACCCATATAAAAACTTAAGAATCTTCACTTCAAAGCATAGATTTAACCTAATCTCTCTATGAAATAAATTCCCAATGGGTGTAACACAAATATTTCCTAATCAATCTGGCACAGTACATAAGAGAAAATGGAAACAGATCACCCCTTTTCCCTGTTGGGTAACGGGGAATGCAATTCCAAATATTGCAGGCGTCCGTTATTGAACGTAAACGCAAACAAAATGCTATCATATTCCTGTCCCCGACCTAGATTCGATTCCCGACCTTTCCAGCGTGCAATCCCCAATAACCTAACGGATTGGATTTCAAGACTATAGATTGTAGCGTCTATAAATAGACAGAGAGAGCTCGAAAGATGAAAAGAATTTGCGGAGAAAGACTTGAAATACGTCAAAAACGACAAATATTAAATCAGAGATGGGGATGGTGAGAGAGAGAGAGAGAGGAAGCTATAGTCCAGGCCAGGAGGACCAAGAGGGGATATAAAATATCCCAAAGGCCCCGGAGGAGGGATAGGGTGGAAGAGGCTGCGTGGGTTACCGTGTACCTAACATGAAAAGCGCCGATAATGCCATAATGGTTGCAAGCTGACGCCTGCGCCAATGTTTCCCAGCGTTACATCCATACTAAACGACAAAATCACTTAACACCATTACCCAATGCGGGGAAACCATTAAATCTCCCTTCTAACAGTGTTAAGTAACAATGACTTTCCAAGATCTAATCCGAGTTTGCAACACGTTAAAAGGTACCGTTTCGATTATTACAGCGTTAACGGTATGGAATACCCAGATTGGACCACAATATTTGTAAAAATAGTTGCGAACCCTCCCCTCCTCGGTACGGAGCGGGTCAGGAGGAGATTCAAGAGAGGAGCTTTTTCCCCTAAAAATACCTCGGAGGAACTGTGGAGCAACCATGCACCCCGGACGGAGCAGAGCTCGGGGTCCCTCTTTGAAGGGGGACACTTTTCGTTTGGACCAGGAAGTTGGGGCAAAAACGAGCGGCGCAGCTTCCTGAAAACGCGGAAAACGGGGAAGACAATCACCTTTATACAACTATAGAGTTAGGAATATTTTACAGGGTTTTATCATAAAGCATGAAATCATTGTTTCTCAAAGGAAGTTGTAATGAAAGTGATTTAATTTTTGGAAAATTAACTCTGATTAAGTTATTTACGAATTCAGTCATCCTAGTAGTGTTGCCAAAAATGTTTCAATAGAGAGATGTAGACCTTCGAAACTGAGTCAAGCGAGCAAAAACTGCTGATTCCCCCTCAAAAAAAATTTTTTTTCTAAGATCCATCACTTCATCATCCCTTGAAACCCCTCTATCATTTGTCATAATATCTATTCGAATTTTATGGACAACCCCTGGACATTACTGACACTCGTATCTGTTCGTATATAGGCCTATAAAAAAAGAGGCATAGGATTTTATATTAGACATTGCACACGCGCTCATAACCCGGGCATGAATCACGCGGCATCAGCTTCTCCTCCTCCCAGAACAAACTTTTACATCATACACGGCATAGACACGAACTAAATGCGGGAAATCTATACGTTTGATTTTATATGCCCGTCCGGGACGTCTGTAGTTCTCAAAGTTTTCCAGGAAGCACGTGCGTGAACCGCACGCGCCACGGAGGAAGGATGAGATAATCCCGTTGCCATGGTTACCGACTGGAAGAGGAGGAGGCTGCTATATCGGAGAAGTTTTAAGGGAGCGTGACAAACCGGTTTGCTTTTGTCGTTGGCGTTTTGGTCCCGAATTTCTCAATAACTATATGGATTCATTTATAAAGAAAACGAGGTCGAAATTTTATTAAAAGATTAATTCCAGGGATGGAAGCTCCAGAAAAAAATGGGGATTTTGCTTTCTTAGTATAATGAGGGATGAATAATGCCACTTAATTTTCCAAGGATTTTAATATCTAGGGAACGAAATTACAGTTGTTCTACATTTCCATGAAAAATATACCTTCTTGTTTTGCAAATAATCTGTTTCAGAAATCAAAGTAAATAAAAATCTAGGCTTTCAATTAAAAGTCTAGATCTTCAGCTAAAGTTTAAGTTCTACGACATGTGATGAGACTAATAAATTATTGCACAGTAGAAAGAGTCAGGGTGTCAGAGAGAGTTCACGAGTAAAAAATGCCATCACGTGGTTTTTGGTCTTAATTTAAAATAAAAAGAAAAAAAAAGAGTCTGCTAAAGCTGCATAAGGGTAGATAACCCGCGGTGTATTAGATCTCATTCTATATCAAATCTCACAGCTCCCTATTTCCTCTTCGCTTTAGGGACTCTTACTTAATCCAGGGTCGAGTCTTCGTCATCAAAAGTAAGTCTCTTCGTAAAAAAAAAAAGAAAAAACCTTTGACATTTTTCAAGATGAAATTGCACCAAAACGGAACGTATTATAAACATATTTTTCACGTTATGGTTCTCGTCTTTGAGTACAGTGCCTTCTTAAGTCGATAAAAGCGTTATATTATAGTTGACGGAGAAGTTGGTGTATATTAGAACGTGTGGGAAAAAGGAGCAAGGGCTTCGCAGTCGCTTAGAGAGATGGTGAACGGTGGTAACGTGGTATAAGAAAAAATGTAGCAAATGAATGAAGAACGATTTGCGTTTCCCAAATCTTACATAAGCTAGGGGCCTCTCTCTCTCTCTCTCGCTCTAGGTTCGTGTGGCAAAACGACTCGGGCATTCCGATCGTGCTTGGCTAAAGGTCTTTATACGCCAAGTACTTGTACGTAACTCTGACGATATGTACAGCCTTCGGAAGATACCACTGTAGGGGATGATTAAGAAGAGCTTTAACATTGAGAGATGAAAGGGGAGTCCGGGGAGACCAAGAAAAATATCTTAGGGAGGAGTTTTTCCATTAGTAAAAGAAAGACGTGTCGTCAGACTCTATCAAAGGAAGGGTGGAATGGTTTCTACACAGCTCGCTCTCTCTCTCAACTAGTGCCACAGAATCCCGTCTCCATGAGATTCAAAGGATGCATCATAATCTCAGTGAGACTCCTTGAGTCTCAAGGATACGCCACAACCTCACTAAGCAGATCCACGAGTCTCAAGGATACGCCACAACCTCACTAAGCAGATCCACGAGTCTCAAGGATACGCCACAACCTCACTAAGCAGATCCACGAGTCTCAAGGATACGCCACAACCTCACTAAGCAGATCCACGAGTCTCAAGGATACGCCACAACCTCACTAAGCAGATCCACGAGTCTCAAGGATACGCCACAACCTCACTAAGCAGATCCACGAGTCTCAAGGATACGCCACAACCTCACTAAGCAGATCCACGAGTCTCAAGGATACGTCACAACCTCACTAAGCAGATCCACGAGTCTGAAGGATACGTCACAACCTCACTAAGCAGATCCACGAGTCTCAAGGATACGTCACAACCTCAGTAAGCAGATCCACGAGTCTCAAGGATACGCCACAACCTCAGTAAGCAGATCCACGAGTCTCAAGGAATATCACAATCTCAGTAAGCAGATCCACGAGTCTCAAGGGATCCCACTGAGCCAATTTGGACACGTGCATCTCAATCAAAGTTAGAATCAAACATAAAAAGTATTTCGATATCCCTTTGAAGATTTTTCTATCCCCTTTTCGAATCCCGCCGAGTTTCTCCTTTTCTCACTCTCTCTCACACACTTTCTCTCTTTCTCGTCTCCGGTCTCCTCCTCGCTCTCATCTCTTCATCTTTTAATTTCATCGCGAGCAAGCCGGGAGTTTGTCATAGTCTTTCATATATATACACACTCTTTCCCCATATATTTTTTATCGTTTTCGTTGCAAACGTCTCTAGAATATTAATTCCTTCCTATAGGCCGGCCTACCACGTTGGTTATCCAACGCTACTGTCTCTATATCTCTCTCCTTTTAACCGGGGTATTTGGCTCCAAAACCTTTTCACTTCAATTATATAGAAGCTATTTTATAGAGAAAAAAGATGAACCGTTTATGGCCACTAAATCACTTTTCATTTTAAAAGAGAGTGTATGTATAACGTCAGAGAGCTTTTATACCAAAGTTATTTCATAAATTGATCACGTTTTCATTTTCCCAAATAAGGTCGAAAGCCAAAATTCAATAACATGCACGCCCGGGTTTTTAAAAAACAAATCTTCCAAAACAGATATTTTAATTTTAAGAATGTCAATGGACTCATCATTCCAAAACCTGCATGGCTTATTTCTTTTTAAATTTTTTAAAATTGGATATTTAATTTATTAAGGATTTTGTCTAAATTATGTCTATAATAAAAATATTGAGGTAAATAGGTGAAATTTTTAAAAATAAAATTGTGTGGGATGGATTTAACTCATTTTTTTTTATTTCTTTCACGATTTTGTCAAATTTTTGCGAAAAACGTGACCGGAAAAATTTAATTAAATGATTAAAAAAAGATGGTCTAATTTTATACTATTTCAGGTATAATTTTTAGTAGCGGCCAAGATATGATATCAAGGTTTAAAATAAATTAGAAAAAAAAAAATTAGACGATTTTCATTGCCCTTAAATTTTAACGAAATAGACTTAGAGAAAGTTGTTGTAATATGAAATTAAAAAAAAAAAATAAATAAGATCACGTGGTAAGTAATTTTTGTTTATCTGATACTCTGCCATTCAAAACTTGGATCATCAAATTTTTTCAAAAAAAAAAAAAAATGGGTCATCTTGATCGAAGCTATCGAAGTAAAATCATTTCATCCTCCCATAAACCCAGAAAAAAAAAGAATAAAGTCAAAGATATTATCCCGAATGGAGATCAGTGGTGAAAGGCACTTCAAACACTCGTTAAAATTTGAAAGAAAGAAAGAAAAAACAGTTAAAACATCAAAAACATTTTTTGTGGATGCGAAATAAGTAGGTAAGGTTTGAAAAACAATCGAGGCGTGAAAGCCAATCCGATTCGCCCACCTCCGGCAGAAGATAAAATTATAAAAACATAAAAAGAAAACCGCAGATTTCGGGGGAATAGGTGAAGAAAAACAAGGAGAACTTAAAGAAATTGGTTTTAGAAATGTGACAAAAACACGAAATGTTACGTCAGAGAAGACACCGTGTCGCGATGTCCTCTGGGGGCGCGAGACTTGAATCATCAACCGTGGGGAGGGGGATAAAAAAGGGGCGGGGGGGAAGGAAGGGGAGTTCTCAACAAAAAATTAAGGCGACATCGTTCGTCCGTGACATTAGAAGGAGAAAAAAAAATAGAGACATACAGAGAGGGGCCCCCTCATCATCATTTGCAATTCTGCACGTACGGATAAATTCATCCCAGGGTGAGGGTTCAATGAGGTTAAAAGTGAGAGAGAGAGGGAAGGATGGAATGGATAGAATGTTAGGGAAAGGAAGGTAGGTGTTAATTTATTGAATGATGTACAATACAAGTTTGTACGTGTTTACAGAGATTCTGATTTGGACGGTTGAAATAGATTTGAAAGATCTATGGAATTTTACTATTTTTCAAGAAAACTCCTTGAGATTAGATAATATCGCGCTTTTATTGGAGTATATTCAAGATAAGGTAGAGGTTTGAAGTCAATATTTTAAAATCCCCTTTCAATTGTTTAATAAAAATCAAAATTGCGCCTGTAAAAGTGTTTCACCCGCCTGACACCGGTGTTCAGGGGAAAGCTCACTTACAGGGACTGAGTGAGATATTTAGTTCTAATAGGAGTCCACTACTCTGTGGTTCTAATCATTCAAGAGAGACACGATTTTTCGCCTATTTTTTTGCTAAAAGGTTACCACGTATTGAAGTTCCCAAGAAGAGCAAAAATAAATAAATAAAAATATGTTAAATTCGTCTACCGAACGCGAGATTCCCTTAGGAACCTCATAACCTATTGCCTTCCACTTGTCTTCGGAACTTTTCCAGACGAAAAAGCATAGAGAGAGAGAGAGAGAGAGAGAAAGAGAGAGAGAGAGGAGGATATGTAGACAGTCTGGAAAATACACGAAGAACGCGCCGAAACCGGTTACGGTAATAAAACGGAATTCAAGACTTTCCTCTGGAGGAGAGAGAGAGAGAGAGAGAGAGAGAGAGAGAGAGAGAGAGAGAGAGAGAGAGAGAGAGAGAGAGAGAGAGAGAGAGAGCGAAAGATTTTCTCCACCTCTCTTTTGATCTTAACATAAGTTTATAAGATATATTCCATCCATAAGTATAACACTACCTATACTTCGTAATGCTAGAGACTTACAGCTCGAGCTAGTTCGAGAACGACGGAAGCGAGAATTGAAGTCCTACATTCGATGGTTAATTTTGCATGGTCCATCTTAATTCCTATTTAGTCTGTACTAAGCCTTTGGCATGCAGCGCCTCACCAGGCGTCGCTTTACCTCGAATCTATGACCTAACTCACCAGGCGTCGCTTTACCTCGAATCTATGACCTAACTCACCAGGCGTCGCTTTACCTCGAATCTATGACCTAACTCACCAGGCGTCGCTTTACCTCGAATCTATGGCCTAACTCACCAGGCGTCGCTTTACCTCAAATCTATGACCTAACTCACCAGGCGTCGCTTTACCTCGAATCTATGACCTACCTCACCTGGCGTCGCTTTACCTCGAATCTATGACCTACCTCACCTGGCGTCGCTTTACCTCGAATCTATGACCTACCTCACCTGGCGTCGCTTTACCTCGAATCTATGACCTACCTCACCTGGCGTCGCTTTACCTCGAATCTATGACCTACCTCACCTGGCGTCGCTTTACCTCGAATCTATGACCTACCTCACCTGGCGTCGCTTTACCTCGAATCTATGACCTACCTCACCTGGCGTCGCTTTACCTCGAATCTATGACCTACCTCACTCACGTCATGACAAGCTCTCAATAACCAGTGTCAAACTTATGGAACACATCTTACGAACTTATGATCTTATATATATTCCTCTTTGCACTCTCTCTCTCTCTTCTTAATATCACGCGTGTTTAGAAGAAGTTAAAGAACATCACGCGCCATGAGCAAAGACTGTGAAAGGGAGCGGAGATGGGCGTCTAGTCAGTCGCTGCCGCCGCCGGGAGGCGCTTTTTAATAATCATTTCTCTTCGCTCTCTGCTTTCTCTCTCTCTTTCTCGCGTAATGACCTTAAAAACCATGACCTACATTTTTCTGAACCATCAGAGAGAAAACACCCTCGGTTTCTTTCGGTTACAATCCCGCTTTCAGAGTCAATCGTAATTTACCCTAGGAAGAAAGCTATTACCTAAAGGTGATGTCATTTGAATTTCAATCCGAATATGAGTACTTCTCCGGTTGTTTTCAATTGAAATTAAGCTTTCTCTTTCTAAATATTTCTCCTCTCGCAGATCATTGAATTAGACTAGAGTTTAGACTACAGCAACACCCTCTAAATTAAAACTTACACACGTGTTTATCGTTCATATTTTTCTTCAAGAGGAGTTTACCAAACAAAAAAAAAATCAAATCAAATGGAAGCGGATGATTATAATGATACTATAGTAAGGTTTTAATAATTTTCTAGTTTGTATATAGTAAACTGCTCTTGAACCGGATTTATTTAAGTAATCCCACATGGATGTATGGAGGGAAGTAAGGAGAGAGAGGAAATCCCAGATTTGATTTGGTTCCAAGGTTTACACCATGGGTTGGTTTGGTTGGTTAGACAAGTCTGAATTCCTAATAATTATTTTAATATTGTCTGGGTTCGTTCAGAACGAATGTCGACGAATGAAACGCAGAAGGAATTTCGAGCATTTGGATTCTTAGTTAAATCTAAAAGGGGTCATCATTAAAATACTCCAATACTGGTAACTTGTTTAGGGTTGTCTACATCCTTATTGCAAAAATGTCACAGAACATTTTCGACTCAAAATCATTTATGGAGAAGTGTTTAAAGCTAAAGGGGGTCATCATTAAGATACTCCGATACTGGTAACTTGTTCAGGGATGTCGACACTCTTATTGCAAAAATGTCACAGAACATTTTCGACTCAAAATCATTTATGGAGAAGTGTTTAAAGCTACCCAAAAAAATTCTTCCAAAATATTGCTTACTTTCATGTAAACACTAAATTATATTGTTTTGATTACGTTTGATTATTAGCTAATGAAATAACAGGTTATTAAAACTATTAAGTGACGACATTGGCATTCCTAGTCGATGATTAGGTTGGTTTCTTTTCAGTACTGGCTTTTTCATTCCAAGCCCACATCAACTACTGAAGGAAAAGATATTTTTTTTTCCAAAATACGCCTAAAATATACATACATACATATAATATAGCAAAACAAAAAACCTCCCAAATTACATACCGTCAAAAATAACCAATTAGTGGAAATGGAGAAGATATCGTCTATCTACAACCTCTAATTCTCATTCCAGTTTATCTTTATTCTAATTAGGCCTAAGAGAATCTTGATGAAGTAATTAATGATTATTCGTTGATAAAATTTGTACATCTACATCATTTAAAAATTTAAATCGCCATGTACTTCCGAAGTTAAGGACGTCCTACTGAGATGGTTTCCGTTTCCGACAGATACATCGGGTGTAATTACATTACAAGGCTATCCTTTAATTCAATACTTATAGAGAGTGTGATAGCCTTATGATATGGTTCATACAGGCAAGGCTTACGCGGTGTTCCAAAAGTGGGACTGTTCTATGGTTACGATTTGAGTGTTTATGGAGGACCCCCTTAAAATTAACATAATCAACTGAAAGATAATGCTAATTTAATTAAGAGGTCATCCATAAAACATTGTTTAGGGTGTCCCTTGTGGCATACATAATGTCATAGAAGTTGCATAAATTTAAACAACAAATCACCCATAAAACCCACTGACTCGAGTGTGCGGAGAAAATAATTCGGTTCGGTTCAGTAAAACCAGGGTACAGTGAACTGCGCCGAAAGTAAAAGTAAACCTCATTTCACTCTCTCTTTAAAAATCGAAAAAAAAAAAAAAAAAAAAATCGACGCATAACCCAATTAAAAAGATAAAATAATTATATACGAACGAAGGGGAAATCGTCAAAATATTTGAAATAATTTTAAGGTCTCTTTTGCAGCGTTTAAAATTTTCCGCCTGAGAGAGATTATTTCTAAATGTCGGTTTGCATTGGATCGCGTTAACGTAATTTGAAATAATTCGTCGGAATATAACGTAACCGAAATAATTTAAAGGTAGGTTAGCCAGGCAGGCAGGCAGACTAATATTCAACCATCCAAATAGCAGCTAACACACTGTCTGCGGCGGAGGTTCGAAATTCACTAATTAATCCTACCAACAGGCTAAAAATTCTCCTCGGTTCCGCACCCAAAGATATGTATGGATGGTTCTACAGGCAAGAGACTATAAATTTTGAGCTCCGTGACCCAAGAAGATGAAACCTTACTTACCTAAGGGGGTTTTTAAGAATTGTCTCTAGTTTTCCCAATAATATTGGTTAGTCAGATTTCATGGAATGATTAATCAGATAAGGAATGAGGTTTACTAGCACGGAATGTGTGGTGGGGTCAAGCCACCTCCGTTCGGCTGACCATGGGGCAGTTTTCACCTAATGTCCGACACGTGTCGTACTCCCTCAAATTACTTTCTCACCCTAGTCACCCAGACATTCATACTTGGCTTACAACAGTGAGTGCGCCACCTCCCGACATGTAAATCTACTTTAATAACGAAATCACTTTCACTGTCTTTATAAAATCAATAATTAAACATATGCACATGCTCTCACAAGATTCATGGCAGTATAATTCGCTAAATTCATGATGTTATATATGGATCTAAGATGGGAGGAGAGAGGTAAAGATACCTCCGCTAATCGCTGCGCCTGTAACCATGGAGCAGGAATTCGACGGGAAAGGCAGAGGGGAGGGGAGAAAGGAAAGAGGGGGGGGGGGTCATATTCTAGAAGAATTAAGAAATAGGGTGGAGTTTATACATAGGTGCAACCTAAGCTAACGGAATCAATAATCGCTTCTTTCTTCAAAGGAATACTCCCGTCTAGAAAAAAAAATTTATTTCTTATTTTAATCGAAAAGAGCGCATAAAATAACGAATATATCGAATTGGAACCATGTTCCTAAGTACAATATTGAAGAAGATACGAGCGATTAAGTGTTCATAATAGACTCTATGCGTTAGGCTTTCCCTGGGAGTACCCCTATTGGACAACTTGTACCACCTCACTTGATTCAATCCGTCCAATAGGGGTACTTCCCAGTGCCTCGCGGGAAGCCTAACCAGGTTTCTAAGTACAATATTGAAGAAGATACGAGCGATTAAGTGTTCATAATAGACTCTATGCGTTAGGCTTCCCCTGGGAGTACCCCTATTGGACAACTTGTACCACCTCACTTGATTCAATCCGTCCAATAGGGGTGCTTCCCAGTGCTTCGCGGAAAGCCTAACGGGTAGTGTCCATAACGCAAACTTAATCGCTCGTATTTTCTTTAATATTGTAGATAGAAACACGGTTCAAATTCGATATATTCAATATTTTATACTATCTTTCGATTAAATAAGAAAAGGAAAATATTCCAGCTCGGTGTATCCCTTTAAAACGAAGAACTTAGAGCGATCGAGTGAGGGAATAAGCTAAGGGCAACACTGTACTCGATCTTCCTTAATGAAGCTTAAACTTCTTTTTTTTCAACTCGAATTTTAATTTATTCCCCATTTATTTCGAAGGATGTTGCGCCACTAACGACATTCATTATTAATGTATATTCATGTTTAAAGGGAACGCCAGAAAAAAGAAAAATATCAAGTCCCCAGGGAAGAAAATGAACCGTTAAATATTATTCATAATTACATACTTTTTTAAAAATTTTTAATTTTTTTTTTAAAAATTGGTAAATCGAATAAAAACTTTTTGGTCTATTTTTAACTTTCTATCTTGGTTTAAAAGAAATAACCATTCCCTAGAATTTCTTCTTTTTGATATTTTTCGTAAAACACTTTAATCATTCCTAACTTTTTTAGGGTGGTCATAAGGTCATAGAAAACATATTCAAATTAATTCCAATCTCTTAGAGAATCCTTTTAACTATACTTCGGTCCTCTAATTACCCTTTATGGTACACCCTAGCTGTATATAAGCAATTAAAATAAAAATTAAGAAAACTTGTTAGTTTCATAAACTAAAATCGGTTCTTCCCTAATTAATCTTTTTAAGCCTAATTTAATTATAGGTTTGTATTTGTTTTTTACGAATAAAATTAACCACTATCGATAATTAACTTAATTATTAATCATTAACCATTAAAATAAAAAAACGTGACAATCTATAATAATCAAAATCCTTAAAACTGAAATGAAATTCGAGGTCATCTTGATTGTAATTTTCATTATTTCTGCTGCAAGGGAGGTCTTTTCTTTAAAACACCACCAGCACCATGCGGGAGAGAGAGAATTCTAGAATGATCCTGCCACGCCATGCCGCATCGTGGCTTAATCTTTTAAATTTAAAGACCTACACTGCAGACATTTAACCCTAGACTAGGGCTTAAACCAATACTTTCAATTTAAACTGTCGTCATTTCATTCCATAGACTAACGATATATTCCAAGGATTCGCGCTGCACCAATGAAACTACATATAGGGGAGGAAATGGCAGCTGCTCGGCGTTCCGTTTCAATCGTTGCATTCCATAAACCAAATTGAATATTCTCTTCATCCAAGCTTAAACCACTAACTTAATCTATAGATTATTAACTATCATTCCTTTACCTTTGGACTGTATTGAACTCTAAAAATGATACGAACACCGTAATTTTCTAATTTTTTCAAAACACGGTGGTACCATTAAAAAAAAAAAAACTTTGGCTCGGTGATTTGGTGGCGTTTATACCATCCAACGTGTTACGTTATTCTGTAAGCCGCTTACAGAATTTTTTATATTGATTTAGCTAGGGCCCCAAATTAACGCTGGATAACTGAACACTACGATAGATAGATGTTACGCATGGTATGATTCGCGGATCACGAAACTTTAACCATTAGTAAAAAAAAGAAGTTAAAGGTTCAGATGGTATAATAAAAAGTTTTTACTGTATTCGGTATTGTGTTTAACCATCAAGTAACCGTTAGAGAAATTCATGAAAAAAATTGTTACGTTCAACGGAAATTGCCAGCCGTTTTTAATAATATTTAAAGTTTTTAAATATTTATGCGAAGAATTATTAAGGTTTGAAGTTTTGGAAACGCCTAGTAACAAATTTATTCTTAAAAAGGGACCTCTTCAAAATTATAGGGTATTTAAATAAGCTTTCAGTTGCGTGAAGGGTAGGCAATCTTTGACGCGTAATCATTTCCTTTCTTTTTTTCTTATAATACTGATTACAGAACTAAAGCCGCATATGAAGAAGTCTTGAGTTTTGGCGCGAAAAAATCTCACGTGCTTGAAAAAGCTTCTAGATCTTTAAAGTTTTGGCGCGAGAAAATTTAAATCCCCACGTGCTTCTCAAATTAGGCTTAACAAGTTCAATTTCTCGTGAAATTTATCTACATCTTCCAAGTTTTGGCGCGAGAAAAATCCCACGTGCTTTTGAGTCAATTTTCGTTTTAAAATTAGGCTTAACAAGTTGAAATTCTCGTGAAATTTCGACCACGTGCTTTTTGGCAACTTTCTGTTTTCAAAATAGGCTTAAGAAGTTCAACTTCTCGTACGAAATTAAAGAGTAAGTTTATCACAAGGGTTCTAAACGTTTAAGTACAAGTTTTAGGTCAAATTTCTTAAGCTTTGTAATGAAATAAGCCTTACTGTCGTGGATTTTAAATTCCCATACTCTAAAATGTAATGTTTTTTTGCTGCAATGTTTCATTTTCCCTCGAGGAGCTTCATCTGGACGAAGAAACCTCGCCTTCTTTTCTCAGAAAAGGAGCCTAAGGAGGACGAGGCGTCCTGAGGTCGGAAAAGAAGAAAAAGTACTCTTCTAGAATTACTGTAACATTAATGTTAAGAGAAGCAAGGCGCTACGATTCCTGACTAACATCAGTCTCTTGGGAGCACCGTCAAAGGTGAGTATACCCATCTGATCCTATTGTACCAGCCCCAAGTGACATTGTATAACCCTCACCCCGTCAAAATATAAATTCCCGAGTTTCCGCGACAACCAGGTGGTGTTATATGGCCCATAAACACGAGACAAGTCGTCCAGGCGTTAACATTATCCACCCAAATTGATATAGTAAAGAGACAAGCAGGGTGACGTGTATATGAAAAAAAATCAAACTGGGCTTTGATGGCTTTACTTCAATTTCATTAAACAAAAGTAGATTGAGACCACTTTGACATTATTCCTGGGACAAACGTTGACTTCAAAACCAGTTTGCAATACGCGTAAACCTAACTCAAACCATCCTTAATAAACTATACAACACCTTTGTACGAACAGAACACTAACTTTCAAACGAACTCCTTAAACTTAAGTTCGTCCCAATGTCAAACGTTACTGAGCAGACACTTTCTGATAACATACACCAAGTCACGTCTAACTATTGCACTCTTAAACTGAAACGAGAAAATAGTTAACGAGACTGGGAAGTGTAACTTTAATTATCACAATAAACTCTCGTCTATTAAAACAACCCAACACACACACAGGCAGTAATGGCAACTCCATCTTTTAACAACATTAAGCCTGTCGATAAAATAACATTGACTGCCATAGTTCCATAACCATTTAAAGCAGCTAATATTACGGGACAAACCAGCTGCGTCCCAATAACATGGTGGGAAAATATATCAACGAAGTTATTCGGTAATTTAACCAAAAAACATTTGGTATATCTCATGAACCACACCACAAATAATGAAACTAAAGAAGAGACATAACCATTAAAAACCAGTCGTCACAGGCAGGCGTAAGGTAGACCTGGCATCTTTGCAATACTTATTAAGAAAATAGAATATTTTTCCAATTTCAAAAAATTGCAATATATCGTTTAAAAGGAACAAGTTTTCTGGAGGTTTTTGTTCAGATTGTTTTTCTTATGGGGGTTTATTGGTGGCGGCAATGTTCCTACAATTGAGAGAGGACCATCAAGGGGAGCAATTAAGGAACTATATACGAAGTTGATGTCACGCCCGGGGCGATAGGGATCTTGTCAACCAAAAAGATCTCAAGATCTCTCTCTCTCTCTCTTTAAAAAAAATATTAAAGATTTGAAGGGCTAGGCCATACCCTTCCATAAGAATTAAAAAGATTAATTGGAAGAACTATAGCTGTTCTTATATACTCATTTTCTTTAATAATTTAGAAGGGTGGTACCATACTGAAATTAGTATAAAATGATGAATTAAAAATGTCAATTAAGTTGATGAGAGAATAATTTTAAAGGGAATATGAAATGATTTAATTTAATTTTAATGGGTATCAATGAAATTAAAAGGGACAGCGTGGTTTCACGTGTTCAATCGTTACAGGGGCCGGATTAGTTTTTTGTGGGTTTGACAAAAGGTTCTAAGACCCCATGCATACTTTCACGAAGGGCCCCTTTTTGGTATGATACTGGTCAAACTCGAAGCAAATATCGAAAATTAAATTTAGAATGACCGCTTGCTATCGACACGTTCACTCGGTTTTCGGTTTTCCCATCCCTTATATAGGTGTTTATACATAGTTTTCAAACAAGGAGGATACAAAACCATTTACCCAAGGAGGCCACACTCCGTGCACCAGCCCTCCTTGAGTAAATAGTATGAATCCTCTTAGTCTGGAAGGAAAATATGAAATATTTCAGAAACACTTCACTATCACTTTTACTATACAAAATACAAATCCCCGAGGTCGACAAGATTATACACCACCTATCTCTGACGTTTTTATTTTTTTCCCGCCATTTAAACTCAAATGAACTTCTATTTAAATAGCCCTATAATCAGTTTAGACGTATTTTTACATCATTTTACCATTAGCGAAAGTCCTATACCTCTATCTAGCTCTTTGACGCATTTGCCATTTGTTGAGATGAAAAAAAAAACTTGTTCGGGAGTTTATACCAAAGTTCATGATACGAAAACATACCACCATTAATTTATCACTCCAATATAATATAGTAAACAAAACAAATATATAAAAATATTTTTGTCATCAAAAACATTTTGCGAGCAACGCGTGTTGTTGATCCGAACGTATTTATTTTTTTCTTTTTTAAAAAGAGACAACTGCATTTTCTGTTAGGTTCTATGTCACTTATAACGTTATTAGAAAAATAAACGTTATGGTTTTTTAATTACTACGACGGTATTTTATAATAATAAATTTCTTAATTGATACCACGTTAATTATAAAATATTTCAACACCTAATATATGGCGAGAAATAATATCGTATTTCCTGGCTTGCTCAATACGGTATAATTTTTCTTTCTTATTTTTTTTTTAAACCCCTTAAGGTATGAAGGTTAAATCATTAATTTTAAAATCGTTAAGACGGTTATTACTTAAATTTATAGATAGTTCCCTAGGGTAAAAATACATCCATATTTTGGTTAATTTTCTAATTGAAAAATCTGTGTTTTATTGTAATTTATAATTAATGAAAATTTAGGTCAGTTTTTTTTTCTCCCAACCTTGATTACGGGAAATTTCTAATTGCCCCTGCAATTAATTTTAAATGGTCTAAATTTTAATTCACGAGTAGAATATTTTAGATTACTTAAAAGCATAAGATATGTTCCATAAGTAAGACGTACTAATGCTAGAGACTTACAGCTCGAGAACGACAAGCGAGAATTGACTACACTCGGTTAATTTTGCATTTCGTCTTCCTTTTTAGTCTGAACTAAGTCTTTGGCACGCAGGGCATCACCAGGCGTCGCTTTACGGGAATCTATGACCTCACTCACTTCATGACAAGTTCCAGTTTGTAACCAGTGAAAAACTTATGCAACAACCCAAAATTTTATTTTAAAAACCCTCTATTGTTTAAAGGTCATTTAAAAGGCAGATTAAAAAAAAACCCGCGAATATTTTATACATATACTCTAGTACTGTACCAGCAGCAGCGTATCTCTAAGCAAAAATCACCATCACCGGGTCACAGGGAGGGTTTGGTACAACGAGCAAGCAACAACTTTACCTACCATAAATGCAAACCATGCTCTAAAAAAAAAAAAAAGAGGAACAACTTTTTGCCGCTAGTGCTTTTGGGGATGGTTGGGGGTCGTTGATGGTTAGTAGTTGAAGATTTCTATGGGCCAACATGCAGGCATATAGAACCACCACCACCACCACGATCAAAATGGAAGATTATTACAGGGTCTACTACTACTAGGGAGAGAGAGAGCATGCATGTAGAAAACGATAACATCTGGACCCAGTTGAAAAAAAAATGGCGGCGTAAACAAAAATTCAGAGGATTTTGGGGTCAAGACGGTGCAAAACGAATGAGGGAGCCCTGCCCCCTTCAACTTAGCATACTGGGCTCCTGTTCGCACCGTATATATGTTGTACCACAACTGAAGCCTTGGTCGAATTATTCAACGTGTATTGATATAGTGTTTGGATCGCACCGTATATTACACGATTTAAATATACCCCAACTTAAGCCTTGCTCGAATTATTCAATAGACGGTGTTCGGAAAAGTGTTGCCAGTCATTTGTGACGTGTGCAATTCAACTGATATCTACAACAGACAAGAAAAACGTGTAGTATTCTGTTCGATTCAGTGGTCATTAGTTCCAAACGTGCAGGAGATGCTCTAATAACAAATACTGGCAACTCTGAAGTGTGGTTAAAGTTAACTAATATCTACATCTAAAACTCATAATAAATAATGAAGAAATTTGAATTTAATAACAAGAGCGATTTTAGGCACGTGTTTCTTCAATTTTAGATTATTTACCCTAATTCGGGAGCCTTAATTAACTTAACTGTTTACTTAACAGACCCAATCTAGCCTTGAAGTTTGAACAGTACGAACCAATCAGCCCATAAAAATTCTGTCCGAGCATCCCTCAAGCTAGTAAGTAACCTGATAACTAAACCGTAATGGTTTTGTTTGTCAAACATTACCATTTAGAGATTAAAATTAAATAAGAAAATCTATACATTTTAGTGGGTGTAGCGTCGCGAAGATCAGGGCCCCGCATTGCGTATACCTTGAATAAAATTTTATAAAACACACACAAACGTCAAAAACAATTGCGAAAACCCATGTAAGAAAACCGGGTAACCTTGAATTGACAAGTGAGTTTATACGACCATCATTGTACTGTACAATATTCCCCTGGATATAGACAGAGAAAATCTAGCAGACTTATAAAAATTATAAACAAGAACCTCCATCGTGGCATTAAACATTTAAACAGATCCCTTAGTATAATGAAAACATCACGACGAATACTAGCTGGGGGCCTTTCAGGGTTAGAGACTTAAGACCTCGTCTTTATGTACAAGGACAGAAACACTGTCACGAGATACAAATACAATCCATGGTATAAATAATAAATGCTATAAAGATGCGCATTTATCCAAATAGATCACGGTACCAAGATCATATGTAGCTAGCTTAGCTATAGTAAGAACGAGGCTTATTTTAGGCCTAAAAAGGAAAGAGGGGCCAGTAGGCGTAACGCGAGTCGGACGGGGACCCTTGGTTCGACTTGTTATTCAGCTCCAAGGTTTCGCCGTGTTCCTTTCGGCGTAGAATAAAAAAAAAAAGCACGAAAAAAGGGAGTAAAGATGTTGGGGTCAAAGGGTCATCAGCGTCGAAGTCTATCAACTCAAAGTTAAGGGAAAAAGAGCTGTTATTAGAATGTTGTAATAACCCTAACTGGATTTGTTTCTAAAGATAATTTTTTTCCAGTGGAGCAATGTGTCAAAACACCAAGATGAAAGTGGTTCACCCTTCAGTAATAGACCATTTGGATGGATAACTAAGAAGGAAAGACAAGGGGGGTAAAACTCTGCCTTCCATCTCGCTTTTTGGCGCCTGCGCTGTAGGCTTTTTGTATCATGAGAGTGCGCAGAGACGGATGGCAATGTATCAACCCCTTTGTTGCCTACCCCCTTTTTTACATCAAAATGGTCAACTACAGCTTCCCTTGAATTTCCTCAGAAAACTCTGAATTACCCCGACTTTCCATGCAGCTTTTCCCTAATTATATGTACTAGCATAATTTTCGATTAATATATTTCTGAAAGTATATAGTAGTACGAGTTGCGAGACCTAGAGTTTTTGGAATATTTTTCATCAGCGGTACCACCCTGCTTGTATTCATGCCTACAGTAAAATTGGTGTTTACTACCACTGTACCACCACTGGTTCAAGAAAAAAAAAGATCCAAACATTTTATCAATCCGAGCGTTCTGTGAAGTTTAAAGATAGACCAATTTGGCTCTAGTTCAATGGAGTTTGGGTTTATACATAAGGAACCATTAAACTGGGATGAACTTATGGTTAAAAGTACTGAAAAGGACCCCTACCAACTAAGGAGACTTCCGGTTTTAGGGATGGAAGATTTCTTTTTCTTTAAAAGGACATTTTTCAGTTCTTAGCCGGGTCTTTGGTTCTGGTTACACAGTATGAAAGATGGAATGAATATTCCAAGTTATTTGGCGGTTTTTCAATGTCCCTTTGCAATACTATCAAAGGCCTTAACCCCCTTTTGAGTTCTACAAAAATAACCCCAAGTTACAATGAACACTAGTATATACAAATATGACATATTTTATATGGATTCCTTAATATAAAAAGTATACCACAGTGTTATGGTTTAGGTTTCAAGATAAGTTTGTACTAAAGATAAAGGCATAACATGTCCAGGAGTCTATGGAGTCACTTTGGTTTGAATGCGGGGACCCATACTTTGATTACGCTACGCTTTTAATACGAGAAACTGAATTGCTATAGAGACACAAGTGTTTCAAACATCTGCTAGAGTGGTGAGGCTTCCAAGTTAAGATCTAGTCTGACTACTTCCTTTCATGGAGAAATATTTCAATTAAATTCCATGGAAGTCAATGGTGGTTCATGTAGCGAATTCCATGGTTCGCAGAGGGCCTGACAACGCAAAGTCAACTATAGTTCCTAAGGCGGCATCAATGCTATATACGTAACTTTTGTAATTTTTCTGTTCATTCACCTGATTTTAAAATAAACACACAGTTTCGGAGCTTGGTACTTCAAAGTTGATGATAATAGCGGTTTCAATGAGAAAAGGCTAGAGACTTAATTAAATCTACGCATAATTGGAAACCTTTCAAACTCCTTAACTAAATCATAAAGACTCTGCGGAACAGAACGCTACCCTACTACCAGAGCACGTACATCCATTATTAAGGTGGTGCTTCAATCAGACCCGATCTAATTCTATAGACCAAAACCATGCAGGCAGGGTTCGGGCTGCAGCTACTAGCTAATCGCGTCACTAACCAGTCTGTCAGACTGTCTGGCCTGATAGAAAAAATTTCGACGGTGGCTTCGATTGGTACTTATCAAAATCTGCTCTACTATCCGAGCTGTTATGTCTACTAGATATTTCTATAGATTACGACATGGAGGAAGGAGGGATGTTTGATACTGGAGTAGTATTTTAGAAAACCCAGCATGCTTTCCAAGGTTTGGGCATCATCACGTCTCAGTAGAAATATTTGTACTAACTTAGTCACTTGTAAATAGCAGTTCTTTTTGCTATAACCAGGTGGGACCTGAATCTTATGCCCAACCTAAAACCGGTGGGGTACTATAGTTAAATTTTAGGGCCATGCATCTCGTGTTAGTGCTACTCCAGAATAAACGACTCTTCTCCAAGATTACGGGATGCAGTAGGGGCTTGTAGCGCAGTGGTATATCGACACGCTGAAGGTAATGGGCACAGCTAAGGCCCTGGGTAGGATGGATTTTATACACGATAGTTACTTCTGCCCAACCGTATAGGAAATTCGACACGCGCGGGATACCAGACCCCCCAAAAAATAAAAGCTACGGGGGGTTCCCTGCACCCTGTTACGATCGTGGATTCGCATAAAACTAAAAGCCTTCAATTATATTTCTTTTCAGAGAGTAAGCCTTCGCCAGGAATAAAGTCAGTCCATGTAGTACCGCTTCGATCAGTGCAAGGAAAGAAGCCTGCTTACTATTTACTATTTTCGAAAAGTTTCCTCGCATTTCAATGTCAATCAACTAATCCATGTAATTCCCAACAACTTTTCAAATTCCGAACAAGGTTACAGTTTTAGAAAATGAATTCCTATCATAATATTCAAATCACATCGAAATAAAACCAATATAGGCGGGGGAACACGACTAAAGTTTCAACTGCGCCTAAAACCTAAAGTTACCCTCTGTCTCTTATCGTTCTTTATTGCTTATAATTGCATCCACATCATTACGAACAAAACACGTGTCTTCATTTCCGTCCGCTAAAACGAAGCCATAAGAAGCTGACTCTAGCCGTTAGGAAACTAAACCGCCATAGAACCAAGCCTCGCGTACGTTACATCCAATTCCGTAAACAGGGGGTCCCGTGTCCAAAAGCCCTATATTTGCGCGAGTTCCGAATGCCAATTAGAGACGTATTCGAGCCCCTTGTTACGGCTGGGCTACTTGGTATAGGGACGGTATACCAGACGAGGGAGGATAGATATATATAGTAAAAGAGAGCGAGCACCGAGGTGGTGTGCAGGGGTGCCTTCTTTTATATCAGGACGCTGCTATAGGGAGGGCAACTTGATGTGATCGAACGCGGGTCCCGAGAGGATGGCGCCCTCATTCCTAGGAAAGAGAAGGACCCTCCTCCTCGAAGACGTCGGTAGGAGGTCGGGGAAGAGTAATTTACGATCCTACCCATCCTACTCCGTACCCTGCACCACTCTTCCATGGATCTAGTAGCACCAGGGAGAACGCATGAGAAGGAGACCAGGAGAGACCAAATTCTCCGTCATCCTCCCCCCTTACCTAGCTATGACTTGGTATCAGAGTTTCGGACATGCGCTATCGGCATCAGAGAAGTTTGTATACGGCCGAGGCTACATTTAACCACGATGACCTCTAACCGTCTTTTTCTATTTAACCTTTTTAGGATTTCATTCTTAACGGATCACGTGACGCCTGGCTCCTCGAATGTGCGCCGAGGTAGCTGCGCGTGAGAGACATACCAGTCTGTGCCGTTTTAGTTAGTTTCCTTTCTGACTCTCCTTATACGCGCTCACTGGTAGTATATAGCATCTCTTGCTGATAGCGAAACGCGCAAAGCTATCGAAAGAGAGAGACACTCTTCATCCTGCCTCTTAGAATCCCTACTATACCAAAATCCTCGCGCCAAAATGATTAGCGCGTGCTGTTTCTCAACTGTTCGATATCAGACTCTCTCTCCGCTAACAGTATACCGTAGCATTGGGAGCTAGGAGAACACTCGAGCCCTTGCAGGTTTCGAGACTTATTTTTATACACGGAAGGCCACGTCTTTAAAGTAGATAAGATCAAACATACTGTACAAATGTCCTCGGAGTAAATATGGAAGCTTAAAATTTCAAAAAAAAAAAAAAAACACTCGCATAGAGTTTATAAAATGTATTACAAGTTGGAAGTTCTAGCTAGTACATTTTACATAAGTTAGTGTACGCTCTTTGAAGAGTTATTCACATTTTCTTAAGACAAATTTATTTTGAAGATATTTCTGTATATTGTAACCCAATTTTGATTATAACCTATACGCTAAAATGCCTCTAACTACTTCGCAAAAAAATTTAAGAAATGTTTAACGATAATATCACACGAACTTATGATTTTACTTCGAGTTAATGACTTCCATCATTAATTATTTAAATATCTGGATGGAAAATTTTGTTGGGTTGCAGACACCCTTACTAAGAAAACCTTCCAAGGATTGAGATGGTTTAAGAAACGATCATTTTTGACAGGACAGGATAGAACCGGAAATGATAAAATATGATGGGAAATATTTAACTATAAAATCAAGCTAGCCAGTATTATATTTTCTTTCTTTTTTTTCAGTATATCCCGTCGGTAGTTATAAGTTTACAATGAGATATTACTGGTATATAATAATTTATATCATTTCTGCCTTAAGAGATAAATACAGAGTTATTACGGACGGTTTGGGGCTGGGCGCACGACCAAGAGCTGGTAGGAAATAAGGGCACAAACTACTTCCTCCCTTTATTGGGAGGGAAAGATAAATTATTATTATGCAGAAAAAAAATAAATAATAAAAATGACTTCCTTTTTCGTGGTTGACCTCGAGATAGACTAACATGGGTATAGCGATAAAAATAAACGCACCGTAAGAAAATTAATTATAATTAAAGTTAATAGAGTTCAACCTTTAGATATATAGATTTCTTATATGGTGGTGAAAAACAAGGGGCAGACCATACTCGAAATAACGGTACTGTTTCGCTAATTTGCATATTTCTCGAGCGCTGATTGTAGTAATTGCAAGTACTTAGCATCGTTAGATAGAGAAATAGTAGGGCTATATCATACTGAAATGATTTTATGGTAGCAAGAAGTGATATCTAGATTATTAGGGAGAAGGTATAAATTCTCCGCATTTCCAGCCTTATCTCCAGTCCAAACGTAGGTCCGGAGTTAATCTCCGCCTCTAAATTACAACCAGCATCTCATTGGTTCTTGAAAAGTCACGTCAGCGCGATGCGAATGACAAAAATTACGTATTTTCCGACTGAGGAGAGGCGAAATAGCCCGACCTCCTTTGACGTCCCCCCTTGTATTTTGAAAGGGGGACTGGGACTATGGCGCGCGAATACTTAGGCATCTTATACCTTCTCCCTAATAAACAAGATATCACTTCTTGATGGTAGCTTTTATAAATTAAAAGTTCTGACGTTCAAAATGGAGGTGTCATAATTCAAGGGTTCCCTAAGTAGGTTGTTACACGTATCTTCTTGTACACACACCTTGCTGAAGAGTAGTTTACCCCTCTGTTTGAACACTATTTGGGTTACAATTCTTCAGAAAGATCTAATCGAGTATCTAAGTTACTTATTCTCAGTCCATTGGGCAAACACCTTACCGTATTTCGGAACCATTTAAATAATGGAGGTTATATCATCATCTTAAAGGTTATTTAAGAGATTTTTAGGTTCTCAACATCTACGGTCTGTTTGGCAACAACAGCGTGCCTCCTCTCTTTACAAAAGAAAACCCAAAGCATTTTATGAAACGCTATAAGAGAGGGATACCGACTTGGGGGCCACTGCGGCGATCTTACCATTAACTTAATGGCTAAAACGTACAGGGCGGAATTCCCTAAAGAAAATGGACCTCTATAGTTCGTTCTGAAGTCCAACAACAATAATATCATACTATATAGTGAGTGTATCTCCGTCAGGCGGTAGTCACGGCAGAAAATTAGGAGAAATGGCCAATTATTTCGTTTCCACCAAAGACGAGTAGACTTATGAGGTTCCATTAGGTTAGACAGTTGGCCATAAGATGCCGGAGAACAGTAGTTTCTCGGAAATAAGGTGTAAATGAGAGAAAGAGTGGGCGTTTTATTCTAACATCGTTTCTGGTTCAATGAACACTACCTCCTAAGCCTACCTAACCTTGTCTAACGAAATATAATAATTTTTTCCAAAGGTCCGGATAGATTAACAGCGCCAAGTGACAAATCCCAACGATTCGTGAAGTTTTTGTGTTTAGGAGAGCAAGATGGATTGTTTACCTACTTCTGTTTATGGGGTCGTATCTCTTAGAGAAAACAAGTCCAACTGAAGACTAAAGACTACAGCATTTTCATGACTTATTACTCTATTTTGATCTACCCTTTTAACGTTTACGCTTGAAGGATACTAAGCCCAACCTGCCAACAAATATAGGCTAGATTTAGGCCTACTAAAGTCAGAGGAACGAAAGAAGAGAGAGATAGAGAAAAAAAAAACACATTCTGGGGGGATTTCAAAATATGCAGTGCTCTGTGCGGCGTGAATACGAAACTTTACACCGACCAACAGCTGCGTCGAGTGTGTCAAGCAAAAACTATATTATATAGTGGCAGACCGTGCGCGGTCCGCGTGCAAAAGATGTAAAAAATGCCCTGACGCGGGGTCTAGCCAAGCCAATAGGACTTACAGCCTGCCCTAGGCATTCAACCCCAGGCCGTGGGAAATTTTCTCGTAGCATCATCAATGAATTCCCGGCGCCCGGCGGCCCAACGGGGTGAAAGTGAAAGAGGCAGGCTGGGGCTAAGCAGGCCGTGAGGATTGGAAAAAAACGACGCCCTAACCTGATATACTGACAGGAGCGTAACATAGTATCGAGTTTAGAGATTACTATCTACACTAGTAGCTTTCCAGGAATTATCAAGATAACTTGGCGTTTTAGAAACTGCATAATAGTTGAAAGGGATCAGGATTAAGCGCGGTGTAAGGACAGAGAGGATGGGGACAGAGCAGAGGGCTCGATTGATGGAAAAAATCGCGCCCGTAGACACCTTAGGACCAAGAGAGGTGGGTGCTTTAGACCCATAAAACATTTCATATGTGTCCCCAGTCATGTGCCAGGCAGGCTGGTTGTCTTGATAAAAAAGGGCCCACACCCGTTTTACCATTAAAATAAAAATAAACTACCTTCTATCTGGAAAAGAAGAGAGAAAAACCTTGCAACTAAAAATATTCGAAATTGGCGCGCTTTTCCTACTTTAAAAAAACTTGGCGCCAATTTTGAGACTTCCGCGCCATCTAGGGATACTTTGGTGTTATCTACTACATGTATATAAATTAAAGAGCCGGCTGTCATTTTGTACAATCATCTGCTTATCGTGTTGTGCCACGTAATCTTAACTTATTCTCAAGTTTAACTGATATTAAAGGAGAATAATTAAACTAAGTATGTTAAAAATATTAACTGGTTACTTATTCTTAATAATCTAGATAGTTACCGTAGTTTAACTCTGGTTTTAGGTTAGCTTAAGTCAAAGTTAAATGTTTCACTTAAGCCTTGGCTTTATGAACATGATTGCGATTTGGGAAGGTAGTTAAAAGTAATGTCTATTAATTAAATTACAGGATGGTTTCAGACGTGCAGTTAGCGATTTTCGCCAACGTTTTAGGCGTGACGTTGTTTCTTTTGGTGGTTTTATACCACTATGTGTCAGTTAATAACCCCAGGAAACTAGACTAAGGTAAGTTAATAGCATGAAGCTTCTTATTTTAATTACTAATGTTATTTAATTTTAGCAATTCTTCCAACTGATTTGAGTATCAATTCCAAGTCATGTCATTGCAAAACTAACTCATCGTCAACTAAACCGTTTCAATTTTGTTCAAAATGTTATATTTGCATCTAAATTTTGTATAACCTTTATTTTTAAGGGTAATAAAGATTCTAATGATATATCTAAGGCCTTGGTTTCTTTTTACTTTCACCGTTTCTTGAACCATGTTTTCGCGTTGAACTAAACCCATTAAAATGCACTTAAAATATATCCCACCAAAAATAAATCAGAAAAAATACAACTTACATGTAACCTTTCTTGATATATCTCTGACCTGATGATGTTGAATCTCCTGGGTCAAAACCTGTTCCAAATATGTCATCCAAGTTGTCCGGTGTGAGGGGTTGTATATGAGTTTTCATAGGAGTCACTTCACCATCCCGAACTTTGTATTGTTCCTCATTATGGACAGTTGCTACAGTTTGCACTTTCAATGGTTGAAACTCTCCATTTTTCTTCTTGGTAGTCAAAACGCGATGGTTAGTTCTTGGGCTTTGTTTCTTAGGAGGAACAAATGATCCAAAGACTTCTTGAGCCAAAATTATTTTTTCCCGTTCTTCGTTGGACAGTTTGTTCACAGTCTGAGAAAGAAATCACCGCGCATAACTTGATACCTAATCACATTTACACAGTAGACCTAGGCACCGTGACCAAGGTCAAAAAGGCGCCAAAAACCATGTTAGGCCTTGGCTATCATTCCATACTTTATGTCCGTGACCTTTGTCGAAATTTTGTCCACCCGATTTTGAATCTCTTCCTTCTAAATTCTTTTCGTGTTGTCTATCAATATGTTTACTCACAGGCACCGACACCTCACTCAAATTATCATGATCTGATTCCACTTTCGCGGATTTACCTTCCTGCCAAGGCATGTCTTCCCTGCGAGAAAAAAAGGGCGCAATTTCGTTAGGCTTAGCTTATATTACAAAAATACACCCTAAAGTGGTAATTAAACAATAACATATAATTAAAATAGTAATTATTTACTCTTCATCCTCTGATTCACTAATATAACTATCTTCTCCTTTGCAACACCCAAAAAATGTACGCAATTTTAAACCCATTTTGGACTCTTTATGTTTCGGCATGGGGCATCCGTTTTCCAAAATTTTCAATATCAAACTCGCGCGTGCGCACGAGCCTTCTGACCCCGACAACCTCGTGATGCTTTCTAACTGGCTTAGAAAAAAAGCCCGCGATAATCGCTTGTAATCCAAATTAGTTAATCCCATATAAGAAAAATAAAAACGGCAACGAATTTGAAATGCAATGTTAATATATTGTATATTAATATTTATATACAGAATCTACATTGTAAAGACTAGAAATCAACATATTGTAAATTCAACAACCACATATTATAATAAATAACCAGTTGTTTTTTTCTTCTTGTATACACTGGATTTTGGTTAATTTTTGGTTGAGGGATTGAGAGTGACAGGTTATGATGTTTTTGTTTGTTTGTTTATTTAATTAAATACGCTATTAGAGGAGGAAATATTTAAACGAGTAAAAACTTAAACGGGAGGATAAAGCCTTGACATGTTTATCTTAATTCTAAACGAGCTAATAATACTAGAATATATTAACAAGTGGATTCATTAAAATGTTGATTTACGGCCTTACCACTTAAATAATAATAATGATAATTTAAAGGTTATAAGTAGTTCTAAATATAAACTTAGGAAACTTATAATAATTATATTTTTTTATAGTTATTTTTGGTTAAAATGAATTAAAAAAAATCTCACCGATATTAAAATTTTTTTACCCCATAAACACGTGACGAATGCCTCGTAATCATCATAACTAATTATAAAAAAATTAGGGATTTAATTTAACTATTTAAACTTGAATAATTTAAGCGCCAACCAACAAAATTCGGAAAAACCCGCGTTAAAATAACAGTTAACTATTTTTTTTTTAATTTGTAAAATCTTATCTCCTATAATTATTGTCACTTTAATAGATTATAAAGTGACTGATATACATTTTGTTGCGCAGATTCTAGGCCTACGTCGCGTCAAATTTTCTTTATTTCTTTTATTTCTTTCTTTAAACTCAATAACACAGTCGTCAAGAATACTATACACGAAATAACATTCCAATATATCGGGAAATTTCTTTTTAAAAATTCTTCTCATCGCTCGAATCTTTGGTCTATACCTTAATTATTTTGCATTCAGACGCGTATAATAATTTGGGGGGGGGGGGAAATTACGTTTAAACATTGGGCCATTTCATTATATATACCTAAATTCTTAGTTTTCCCGTTAACAAACACCAGAAAAACATGGTCCATTTCATCAAATATCTTCTTTATCATAACAACTAAGTTGTACGTCGTCCCAAATGTGCGCAGCTTAAAAACACGACCCTCAAAAATCAATCCGTTATAATTATACCACTATTAACTTCTTCCCCCATAAAACGGCTGCCAAATGTCGTCTGTTTAGTTTTACAGTTGTAGTCTACACACCGAAAAGTATAGCTTTACTAATTAGTAATTAGGCTTACGCGATTACACCTAAATTTCTTCTTGATATGTTAAACTATCTCAGGGAAAGACTTAGCGGACGACAGTAGGGTTTCCATCTTTGGGGGAGTTGTAAAAATCAGCCTATTAGCTTTGAATAACAGAAAAACTAGCAAGGCAATATAGTTAGGTTACCGCTAACTCCTCTATAAACCTTTAAAAACTCGATAATATAAAAGTAACGTGTGACGTAACGCGTTATAAAGAGGCCACGTAATGTGTTTAGGCACCCAAAAAACAATGCACCTCTTTGTTTGTTTGTTTGTTTGTTTGTTTGTTTCCCTTATTATGATTTACTTTTTGTAACCAAGAAGTGATATCTAGTTTATTAGGGAGAAGGTAAAAGATGCCTTTGTATTCGCGCGCCATAGTCCCAGTCCCCCTTTCAAAATACAAGAGGGGGACGTAAAAGGAGGTCGGGCTATTTCGCCTCTCCTTAGTCGGAAAATACTAATTTTCGTCATTCGCATCGCGCTGACGTGACTTTTCAAGAACCAATGAGATGATGGTTGTAATTTAGAGGCGGGGATTAACTCCGGACCTACGTTTGGACTGGAGATAAGGCTGGAAATGCGGAGAATTTATACCTTCTCCCTAATAATCTAGATATCACTTCTTGTTGTAACTTAACAAACTAACGAGATTTAACTAATATTTCGATGACTTAAAGAATGGGGAGTATGTATGTATGCATGTATATAAGAGTTATTATAACGAATTAATATATAAAATAATGTACAAATTAAAATAAGCTCCACCAGGATTTAGGTTAGGAGTTAATAATTAATTAACAAGCGTCGTTATAAATTTGTGACCGCAATATTATAGTACTGCATCATTTTACGCAGAAAACAAAAATTAATAATAGTATAATGTAATTGTACTCTTTTAGTTAATTAAAAAATAAAAAAAATTAGGGGGACTAATTAAAAGAATTGCGTGAAATAAACTTTGGTTTGAAAAGGAGCATAGTGATTTTTTTCAATATGGTCCCTCAACTAAGCTGACTTAGTATTAAATTAAATTAATTATTGACCTTTGAACCTTTCATTTTCTATCGAATTTTTGGTGGTGCAGACAGCAACGAGTGTGTCATCAAAAAACACGTAATTAAAATAGGCCTAAAAATTAATTAATTAATTAAGTGCGTATAAATTAAAACGGTAGGTTAAATACTAATTTTTGTTCGCTCAAATTGGCTTATAAAATAAAAAATTATAATAAAGCTGAAGCGTAGTATAAGCACTAAAAAAGTTCATCCCCTTTTAAATACACGATGTTTTTAGATGTAATAGTCTAAAAAAGGGGATACTCTGAAAGAATTTAAGTGTTTAAGCATGCTTTCAAAGCGTACTTTTGTTTGTTTTAAACATCACGATTATTCACAATATACTTTTGTTTGTTTTGTTTTCTTTGTTGAGCAAAAATACGACCACAGAAACACGATTTAAATCAAATTTTAAAAATAAACGTGGGGTTTTGTTGTTTTTCTTTTTTGGTTACGGAGAATTTACAGTTTTTGTTTTTGGGGGAGGAGGGGGAGGCTTTCTTAAGAATATAATCCGATCGTTAAAAGACAGTGTTTTTGTTTTCCTTTCTTCATTTCATCAAAATCACGATTTTTCACAAAATATCACGCAGAAACTTTTTTGGATTTTGTTTTGGTTTGGTTTAGAACTTTAGACAAATGCACGGAGAGAACGAACGAACGAACGAACGAACGTGTTTGTGTTTCTTTCTCTTGATCATAATTCCATTCCACAGACCACCGGTTTTAACAATTAGAGAAGTTTTTACTAATTAATATACTGTTCTTTGATCCTTAATTCAGGAAAGTTGTAATTAATTAATTTTGATTAGAGAGTTCTTAAAAAATGGTTGTTAAGACTCTTGCGATAAATATATATATATTTTTACCGATAGTTGTGTTTATACTTTTACTTATATATTTATGTTTTTAGTTTTGTTTTGTATAGAGAGAGGGGGGAAAGAGAGAGATAGAGATATGGCAGTGACCCCAAAGGGTGAAGCGTTATTTTTAAGCCAATAATGCTTTGACATGTTTCGGTGTGGTCTCATCATTGAGGTGTCTCGTTGTGTACCTTTTTAGTATAAATATCATTTGTATTACAGTTTTGGGGATACTATTAAATCTACTTAAATAAAAGAAGAAGAAGACAAGTACCTTAAGGCATTGAGCAGCCCCTCAACAACATTGGGTGGCTGATCTTTTAGTACTTTTATAGAACCTTTGACATCTATGTGAGAATTTTTAGCAAAAGCGCCCACAGGGTGTACGTGATCATACAGGATGATTACTCCCACCATGACTCTTAAAACGAATAATATGGTTTCTTCATTTTTAAAGCGAGAGCAAAATCCCCTGTATTATTATCAAAACACATTTTTAGTTATAACTGCGTGTTGAGTTATAAGAAGAATTAGCCTTATTCCTGATCAGCGCCACCTACACATAGCGGCGACTTTGAGAACTACTGTAATCGGCAAGCCAATCAGAAGTCGCTAAAATCTGGTGACGTCACTCTGACGGGCACTCTCCGGGTCTTACCAAAAATGACGTCACCAGATTTTAGCGACATCTGGTTGGCTTGCCGCTTATAGTAGTTCTCAAAGTCGCCGCTATGGGTAGGTGGCGCTGATCAGGAATAAGGCTAATTATAACAAAACTTCTTACGGATTTTCTACCATCCTTTGACACACTTTGGCCATAGTCCCTAATGTTTCGGTGGTATTTTCAATAGGTAAATCCTTATTTTCGGAAACAAAATGGGTCGTGGCGTCACTTAAAACTTTCAACATGGGTGTAGCGTGAGCGTAAAACAGTGACATGCGATTGGCTAATTCATTTGGGACTTCTAGCTCTTCTTCTACAGGATCCTGATTAGCGAGTCTCAAACGACTAACGGTACGTCTATAGTAACTAAAATCGTTTTGAATCGCCGGATTCGTCATTTTCATATCATCGAATTTGAGCACGAAATCTAAAATTTCCGCAAACTGTTTCACTAATGCCTGTTGGGTTTCTAGGTGTTGCGTCGGTGATAAAGGGCCAGAACACAACTCCCATAATATTCTAGGCACAGCGTCTTCTACTCAACAAAAACTTACAAATGAATCAACTTTCAAAGAACAAAGGTGACAAAAATCCAATGAAAACAAACCTAATCGTTGGGAAAATTCATAAAAATATTTCAATTTGGATACTAAAGGACAAACAGCTTCCCAAGCTCTTATTTGATGGGCTTCACTACGAGGTTTGGCAATAGCCTCTCTGATTTCATTCCCCGCCCCTTTGTACGTTTGTAAATCTTGTAGCACTCTTTTAGATTGTTGTAGCACGTCTTCCACGCATGCGTATGTTTCTTTCTCAGATTCAGAAGGTTGGGCATCTACACAATCACTTTGTTTCAATTTCAACGTAAAGATCGGAGGTTTATAAATGTACCTTCAAAATCTAAAAAAACGTCATATTTGGGGTTTTCATCTCGACTGAGCAACCTTAAAAGATTTCCCATGGTACAACAATGGTCACAACTTCCTCCGGGAGTAGCACCTTGAATTGACAAACATTCCATGGTTGGTTTTTTTGAGTTTTGTCAAGATTGGTATAAAACTAAGCCTAAAACAACAGAAATTATTACAAACTAGGATTTTTTCTTTACTTGGAACGGATGTTAGAGCTCCTTTAGTATGGGCAGCGACTGAACAGCAGGGCTGAGTTCCCATATGCCCCAGAAATTCGACAAATTTATCACTTCTTCACACCCTCAAGTACCAATAACCAAAAGAGTTATTGAAGTCCTTATCAAATGATAATTAATTTTCAATCTCGGGTTAAAACTTAGAAGCCAGCAGCCCAGCACACCTCCCACGTTCGAAATTTAACGTAATCTCTAGCTTAGATGAGGCAAAGTTCATAGACATTCGCTAAAACGTTGCAACTACAAACTACACCCCCTTTATGTTAAATTTAGCTCAAATCAGAGGCAGGAACGTACTGGGTTATTATTAGTTTTTATAAACACAGACCGGAGGGAACAGGTTATAAATAAATACCTTATATTCTCGTACTTTTACGCTTTCGCAGATTTATACGCGTTTATTCTTAGTGAATTTCCTTTTCTTATGTGAATACGATATCCTGTTGTAAAGAACCTAGGCCTAAATTTCTTAGATGACTCACTATCTGCCACTGTCTTGATTGTGAAATTCAGGGCCAGTATATTTCAGGGTTAAAATCGACGCGACTTGATTCTCTCCATGATTAATTAATTAAAACATTTGATTCATTGAATTTCAAAAATATTACTAATTACATTCATTCCTAATCTAATCTAAATAATCGGGTGGGTTCCTTTGGCGAAAATTTGCTCTTTCAAGTCGACTGTCAAGTTACTAGGCAAGATCATCCGCGATTGGTCGATTACGATGACGTCATTTTTAGCGCCAAAATTCATCTGTCGAAAATGGATGACCGATTTAAACTATCGCGTTTAAGTTAATTCCAGGGTAAATAAATAATGATCGAATATACTAGATGATTTAACGACACGAATCCTGCTAGTTTAATTAAGTAAAACACGGAAGATAAGTTAACTAACCGAATATGAATGAAAATATCCACCGCATGTCACTATCCCGCCAAAACCGATAGAGGACACGCTGGATCGATAGAGCCAGAGCGTATCGAAAACCGAAATAAATTAATGAAATTAAGTCAATTCAGTTCCCTTGTACGAGGTTTGAACCATAAATTCGATTAGATTAATTCGGGATCTTGCTAAAAATTGCATTTTTTCGAATAAAAAAAGGTGATGAAACGTTCAATATTCTTCGTTTAATTTTTGAATAATGAATTTCCTTACGAAGATAGAGCCGAGGCCCGAAAGAGGTGATGCATTAACGATTTAACAAAAGGACTAGGCCTAGAAGTTAAAGAAATAAGTATTCGGGTTAAAGAAAATCGATTGTATTTGCATCACTATCTATGAAAGGGGGGGGGGGGTGCACAACCGCGGTATTTGTTTTGAGTTTTTTTCTCCTTCTATAGTAAAGGATCTTTGCGAAAAGCTTTTGCTTTTATTGGGCCTACAAGAAGTTGCTGAACCGTCCCTTTTAAATTTGTTATGAATAAATTTCCACCGTGATCGTTTATACAACATTATTCAAGCAACTTTGCTAAGCCTAACGCGTAAAGAGAAAAGTTTGGGGGGGGGGGGCAGCAACCGAGTGTAGAAAACGTTTTAGGAGTTTCCTTTTCCCAGTTAAACGAGCCATAGACCGGAAATGCCCCCGGGCTAAAGGTCTAGCAGGACTATCGACCGAAACGTAACGCGCAAGGGTGAAGATTCCAATAGAGTACCCCCTCCATTGTTAAAAATAACAAAAAGAGACGAATCACAAAATGTTTACGTAATCTTTTAGGCCTTGGCAACTCAAAAAATAAAAATAAAAAAAAAAATCGTGAAACGAATGATTTCGTTTGGATGGATTGAGCCATTGATCTATTCAAGATCAGTTTGCACGTTTTTGAAGAGGGTATAAAGAAGGGGAATTTTGAGATTTCTCGCTTTTCTTTTTTATTTATTTATTTGTTATATTTTCCTTTATCCGATTCACTGCATTTCAACCAATAAGAGGGCAGAGAAAGATGCGCGCGCATACCGCAAGCTTAGAGGTAAACTTTCAAAGCGAGAATACTCCAGCCAAAGCCTTCTACTCCCCCTCTTTATACCCTCTTTGAAGAAACCTAGGTGCATTAGTACGCCGTTATAAATGTATTCTTTGTAAACTGCTCTTGAAAAGGAAAAATAGAACCTTTGGGGGAAATTCCAAGTAGAGTATTTTATCATACCTTGAAGAATTTCTTTATTTTCTTTTACATAAAAGTATAGTTTATTTACTCAAAGGAAAGTTATTTGGATTGCGTCTTGATTTAACATTTTTTTCCTGACTTAAATACAAATAAAATCAGAGTATATTTACTTTATCTAGAAAAACATATAAATCTGGTTTATATAGGAATGAATTTCCGATTGTCACGAAGATGAGTCTATTTTGATATGTCGTTCATTTTTATTTTGGCTTCAGCTTTGGCTTTTATGCCGCTGACGTATGCATAAAATTTATAGTGTTTAGCTTATGATACGAGGCTTGAATTAATAAGGCCAGTAAAAATAAGTAATGAAATATTATGATTTCCGGAAGAAAGTGACCTTACGTCATCTATTTGATTTTCATAGACTTCCGGGTGTTTTATCCGAAGTCACCCACCAACTGATGTAAAACCCAAAAATGCATTAAACCTATTTATATTCCGGATAAACTAAATAAAAAAGGTTATGGCTATCTTTAAGATCCCAAATATGATGGAGATGGATTTCAACTCAATTTAGAATAACATTAAAGGAAAGGAAATATAAGAATATTTTGTCTTTCTATTCGAAAAATAAATAAATAAATAAACAACGACGATAAACAAGTCAACAATAGCTTATTGAATTCTTTCAAGAATGTCCATATTTAAGCCTCGATTGATGCTCTTTGATCTAAGAACAGTGAGAGGTAAATTGGAAAGAAATCAATATCTTTGTTTGTAATAAAAAAATTCTCTACCTTAGAAAGGATCAATCTTCTCATTCAAAACTATAGAGTTTCTGTGTAAATTTATTCATTTTCTAAGAGTGGAACTGTGGAAGTATAGCTATAGTATGGGACCCAAATTATTTCCAAAAAAAAAAAAAAATCTTGCAGTCATATTTCATTAAGAAAACTTTGAAACCATCTGATATTGCACAATGAAATACTAGTAATTAATCACTACAGATATGAGTTTCATATTTCAGCCCCAAACACAGGTTTTTTTTTCTCTTCCACTTTTAATCCCAAATAGAACTTCTTTCAACAGAAAATAAAACATATATGTAAAGAGCGCAACATCTTCTTTCTTCTGACTCTCTTTCCATCAGTTTTTTTTCCCAACCAAACATTATCCATCCCCTACTAAGCCTAACTTCTTGGTCTAAAAATATAATACGAACCCTGGTATGAAACCAAGTATAAATAAAGAAAGTTAAAGAAAAAAATAAAAAGGTTATTGAGATTCCGGGACCAGGAGTTCGTATTTAGCCATGCAAGACGCTATTGGTAAAATGATACTTTCATATGATGTAACTTCTAGGTTTTTTTCTATTTTCACGATACCCTTAACGGTTGGAAAAAAATATAAACACCTTTTAGAACGGCTCGAAGAATTTTTGGAGGGAAAAACGTAAGAGTAGATACTTTACCGGTAAAAGGGGGAAAAAAACACCAAAACAAGATGGTCTATGAGTTAGTTCATAATAGAGAGAACCTAAAATTCGTGAGATAATTTTCACGGCCATATTGGTGGTGGGTTGGTTGAATGCACCAATATGGCAGCCAGGAGGGTGTGACGTACTACTCAATAGCTCTCTATACTGGACACAACTACATGGAAACGTCAAAAATAACAAACGAACTAACGAACGACGACAACATCATCTACAGACTACAGCTCAAGTAAAACTAATAGTTCACAATACGATGTGACTAAAAATAAAATATTTCAAGTACTAGGCCTAGTCCTACTCCTGGGAGATGATGGGTTTTCTTTTCGTTGTTGTTCTTATCTGTTTACGGTTACTTTTGGTTTCAAGTAAGTGTTCCGTGAAGTTTACGGGTTGTCACACCCCAAAGTTTTTCCAAGTTCTGACCCCAAAAACTAAACTTATTCCATTAATTATTTCATTAAAAATAAATAAACTTTTTTTGTTTAGAGTTTGACTTTGACCTTTCGTTCAAAAATATTATTATTTCTAAGCCTATTTTTTATTTATTTATTTATTTTTATTTTTTTGTTTGCTCCAAACCCTTAAGCCTAATTTCGTGCTTCTGTAAAAATCTAAAGACATTTTGCGTGACGGCTGTTTTCAAATGCTTTTAGAGGTTTCCAGATTTCTCCAAACAACCTATGTTTATTTATTTATTTGAGAGACATGAGGTAAAGGGTCGTGAAGCCATGGGCTTATGTACAACCTCCCTCGTCGGTAAAGTGTGAAGGATTACAACAAGAAATAAAAAAAATTAAATGAAAAAACTACAAATATGAAATTATATATAAAGAAAAATATTGTTAATACGGCAGATCAAATTCGGTATAGCCTGAATTAAGAGTCAAATAGCGCCGTTACGGCAGTGCGAAATGAGTTTCGCCCCGGAAGGGCAAGGGTAGCGATAGGAAGCACATTCCAGTCATTCAATACCCTGTATGTAAAGTGTTGCAAAGAATACCGGGTACGCGCACGTGGCTTTCGAAGTTTTTGGCGATGGCCGCGAGTACGTGTCTCAGGATTAGACTCGAAGAAATCGGTGACCGGAATATCGATGGCGCCTTTGAGAAGGTCATAAAGGTACATTAGATCATTAACGCGGTGACGCAGCAAGGGCGAAATGACGCGAAGTTTAGCGTCTCGTTGAATCGGTGGCAAGTGACCGCATCCTTGGGTTAACTTCGTAAATCGGTTATGGGCTTTGACGAGCAAATTTTTATGGCCCATCTGAGGAGGACTCCAAATAACAGAAGCAAAGTCAAGCGATGGCAGTAACAGGGAGTTGTAAACTGTCCGCATAAAACGGGGCGATCGAAAGTAAAAATTCCGTTTCACTAGACCCGAGATGGAATTCAAGCGTCCAGCAATTTTGGAAGTGTGATTGCCAAACGTAAGGCCCTCATCAATAAGAGTACCCAGATCAGTGGCACACGTGGTAGCAGGAATCAGTTCCCCGTTAATAAAGTAATGATGGCGGAGATTCCTTGTGCCAAGGTGTAACACTTCACATTTCCCTGTGTTGAAGTGCAGGCCATAAGCCGTAGCCCAAGAGACGACCGCGTTTAAGTCCTCTTGCAACTCGAGGCTGTCTTGTAGACTAACTATCCGATGGGATAGTTTGGAATCGTCAGCAAATAAGAGGAGGTGTGAAGTGCGAACGGCATCAGGCAGGGAGTTAATGAAAATTCCAAACAGTAGTGGGCCCAGAACTGAGCCTTGGGGAACTCCACTGGAAAGAGGCAAACATGAAGAGCGGTGACCTCGCAGAACTACTCGTTGTTGGCGATCCGAGATGAACGACGAAAGCCAGTTTAGGGCGAGATCGGTGATTCCAGCGGTAGCAAGACCGTCAACGATTCCTTGCGTCGGGATGGTGTCAAACGCCTTCGATAAGTCAAGGTAAACTATATCCACTGATCCCCCGTCATCCAGCCAGCGAACCCATGAATGGGATGCTTCAAGGAGGTTTGACGTGCAAGAACGTTGAGCACGGAACCCGTGTTGTGAAGGGTGGAGAAAGGCAATGGCGGCCAGATGGGTGTCAATTAAGCTTTTGACTATATGCTCGCAAACTTTACAAGCCACACTCGTTAGGCTAATAGGACGATAGTTACTGGCACAAGATCGGCCACCCTTCTTATAGATTGGTGTAACATTGGCGACCTTCCAGTCCAGCGGTACAGTTCCCATGGTAAATGTAAATTGGGTTAAACCATGGCATGGTCTGGGCTTTAGTATTCTTATATTTTTGTTAAAGGAAAAGTTCAGGTAACATAACATTACACTTTCAAAGAACGGCCTTTTTCTAAATATAAAAGGAAAAATAAATGAACTCTTTTTTTACAAAACAATTACCATTTAATTAGTCTTAAAAATAATCAAAGACTACTGCGCCATCCGCCATTAGTTTAGCGGCGTCTGCTAAATCGAACCTCTTACCCTTACGGGAATGGTTGAATTCTCTCGCAGGCTGAGAGAGTAGGGGTAAGAGTTTCGGGCTTTTAAGGTATAATGTTATATTACCTGAACTTTTCCTTTAAATAATATAATAAATATAATGCACAAGGGAGAAGAAAAAATAATCAATCTAGCCTAAAATTTCAGACTTATTTTACTTCTACCAGGTTATATAAAAAAACACCGAGAGCTACGCATTCCCATATTTCAATATTTCAGATTTATACAAAGCCTAAAAACGTACGGACCCAATTTAAAACTTTCTCCTTAGAGATTTAGAACTTATTTTTGAATGAAAAACAGCAACAGTCTGCCCCTTTTACGCGTTCCCATTGCGAAAAAAACTTTATAAATAAAACAGGTAATTTATAAAAAAGTTGAGACTCTGTTAGAAATAAAAGATTTAGGCCTAACGCGAATGAAAGAAAAGAAAATATAGCTATTTAATAATGCAGACGAATTCTAAGTGCTAAAGAAGAACTTATACTTCTACACAAAAGCCCCTTTCCTACTGCTTAAAGGAAGATAGCTCGTCAAAAAAACGAATAAAAACTGTACATGGGTAGGCCTATATCTACTACTGCGGCCTAGGCCTTGGAATTCAATTTTTAATGCCAGGGACTCCATTTTATTTTTTTTTATAAACGAAAGATTATACGTTACTAAGGTTCAAGGAAAGAATAAGATGATGGAACGTACGGTTTAATCGATAAATAAACTTTGAAAGTTTTGGGCCTTGGCATTCCTTAAAAACTATAATAAACGGAGTAAAATGGTATATAGTAGAAAAACCGCATTCATTTGTTTTCGGAATTCAATAACTTTAGTCCAACGACGCTGAGAGAAAACTCGCCGTTGGTTTTCTTTTATTTTCTTGGAACAATTTTGTTTTCAAGTCCTAGGGATTATTGATGTGACCAAAGGCGATGGAAGAGTTCAAGGTTCAAAGGCTTAGATAATGAATTGTATTGTCATCTTTCGAAACGAGATGATCTACTTTTTTGCGTAAATGTTTATCTCACTTAAGATATTACGAACATAGCGTTTCACTGATGTTTCTAGGGCTTCGAAACTGACTTTCCACTCTTGTTTCCAACTTTATTTTACTAACCCATTTTCAAATTGCTCATTCTATTCCCAAATCTTTCGGCTACTTATCTTAAACAATAATGGGAAAGAACAAGAACAAGTACGGAGTAGGCTTACCGAATTTTTTTTTAATAAATATAATATATTTCTTCTTTGAAAAACAAAGTAAATATTACTAGTGTTTACGTGGCTCTTGGCTCTACGTTGTTCAAGAAGTTGACCACCCACCCTTCAACCGCTCCGTCTAAGCAAAAGGGGCAACTCCGAATCGAATCTGGTCTTCCATCGTCTGTACCCTCCCTAACAATAAACAGTGTAGAGAAAGTATGGGTGTAGTGATGGGTATAACGACAAAATGCTTTTGCTCGAGATCGTCTTAGTTTAAAAGCTTTCTTCTAAGATTCATTCCTCGAGAGAGAAAAGGGATTGGAAGATGCTGGGGGATGCTAGAGAGGAAACGCTTCCCTTGGATAGCTCCGAAAGCGATGGAGGAAAGATTGGAAACAACACGTATTTATTTTTATATCCGGTTCATCTTGTACTTCATTCTCCGCCTTGTTTGTTTATCTTTGTTTATCAAAATAGAACTAAAATATTTACCATCACTTTTCATTTCAATCAAGCGAGCCTAAGTAAAGAGCTTCCATCAGAAGTTGGTAAATTACTGTAGCTGTAATCTTTCTTGAGTCAGAACCAATAATGTGTTCACTCATAAATATCGGAGTACTAGCTGCGTTTGACCATTTTTACAGGCATAGATCGTCTTAATACAATGGTTTTAATGGTAATTCTAGATAAATTATAGAATCTAAGCCTTGGCATATTTCGCTATTTTCCCTAACAAGCTATACACAACGAAACCCAAAAAACTCGAGTTAAATAAGATTAATAGTACACCCGACCTCCCCTTCATCTATTAGAGAAGCCAAGAGGAAATGGCGGGAAAACGCCTTTCCGATTTTCATGAATAATATATTAGATTTTTCCCGCCAAATACATAACGGGCGGGAAGAAAAGACAAAAACTAAAACAGCACCAGCAGCTTGCGTCCACGTACCAACCAAAACACCCCTCCCTAAAAGTTTCTGGACGCGTGCCCAAGATATTTCTATTACTAGATGGTAGGCCTACCTTCTGTCTTTTCGTTCTTTATTTCATTCTTCAGAGTTCACCACCGCGACTCGACATTTCCCGCCAAAAAGAGAACCAATTACGAACAATAGAACCCGCAAAGGGGTAACGAATGAAGTAGGGAAAGGGGAAGTAACGAGAAATCTTTCTCGAAAACAGTTCAGAATCAGAAACAGAGAAATTAGAAGAAACATATAAACACGTACTAATCTTTGGAGAAACGAGCAACACCCTGAACGGACCAAGAACTAGTCTCGAGAAACCACATACTGAGAAGCCCGAAAGTAGCCTTCCATTAATTTGAATATATTTGTAGTGGGTCGCGAGAAAGGAGATTTGGTCTTTTAATTACGCGAAAAAGCTAACGTGCATGGGAGTGTACCAAAAATAACGCTTCACTTTGGTTTTGAGAGATGGCTTTGTTTTAGACAAGTTTCGAGACATAAAAGCCGGCGGCAAAGAGGACGTTCTGCATGAGGAAGTGACAACTGCAACTTAGGACGGGGACTCATTACCAGAAGTAATACAACAGATTTTTCCAAAACATCTTTAAACTTTTGAAGTTTGGCGCGAGAAAAATAACACTTACTTTTCCCCAATTTTTATTCTCAAAATAGGCTTAAGAAGTTGAACTTCTGGCGAAATTTGAACTTAACGAAATGCGCTACACGTTTGACAGACTTTTCATAATCTCTGTGAGGTGAGTTTAACTTCGAGTAATGGATATCTGATACAATGAATGTTTTCTGAAAATTACAATACACGTCTATGGTTTTAAAATCCATATGAAACAACCGAAACCTAGCTAGTTATACTTCCATTGCGTAATTGTAATGGTATCTTACTGCGCATGTGAGATTTTGCGCGGGTCGGCGCCACCGGATGTTATACGAGTATTGACCTATCGGGTCACCTATACGCTTTTTCTTGATGAAAATAAATCGCCGTATAGTACATACTTCCCGGAACTAATCCTCAAGGGAGATATAATATATTTTATCAAGTTTCTAGCTAGTTCCACGCCGATAATATCACCTGAGACGGTAACCAAAGGAATAGAACAGTGTCATTTTATTATAATATCAGTGACAAGTAACATTTGACATAAATGTAGACGAAAAAAAGGTCTAATAATTGCAAGTAACTAACAGTGCTCTATCCTTAACCCTAAAACAATATTTCCTCTTCATGGAGGATTATTAATAAAATTTTACCATAAAACTCTTTCGTAAATTTCTTTCTATTTAAGGCCTACTCAGACGATACCAATTTTGACTCAACTAGGTGGGTCAAAAAGTTTAGTGACTTGAGTCAGAAAAATTGGTCAGATATTTATAATTTAGTGATTCAACTTATCCAACTTCTGTTCACACGCCGCAACTAGATTACTCAACTCAAATTGACTAATTTAAATGGAGTAAAAACGTTGTTGTACCGTCTGAAGGAGCCTTTAATCGTATTAATATTTCAGGTTTTTTTTTTCCATAATCAAGGAAAATTCGATTCTACAGATTTCAAGCAAACACAGGATGGAGATGAGAGATTAGATTTTCAGAAATAGTGTTTTTCTCTTTTTAAAAACAGAGTTTTGAGGGAAAAACGATAGAGTAGGTCGTTAGTCTTAATTGAAATGGGAAGATTGTTTTTTTTCGCTTTTATCCCCCCAAAATTATTCGGAGGAAGGAATGAAGCTTTAGACAATATTTGAAGAAAGATAGCGAGGCCTGGTGTATAAAAATCAAAGAAAGAAAAATAAAATCCTAATGGAGTTTCTCTCGATTAAGTTGCTAAAGATTGAAGGTTACTTGGTGGAGCTATAAGGTACTCATCTTATTGAACAACATCCCGAGAGGATTCGGTGTATCTTCGAGTACAATCTTAATGAAATTAAGTTTATACTCCTTTCAAATTACATCGATTAAATTAATTTAAAAGAAAAGGCTTAAGTACATCAATATGTAGATCAGAAAGAGGAGGCATCTATTTAAAATCTCCTTTGATCGTTATTTCAATATTAAATTATAAATTTTGGAAAATTCCGAGAAATTCCGTGGGATAAGTACTTCAAAATTATATACATAATCATTGATGTTCACTTCCTTGAATCATATACAGTAGAGTCCTTATTCCACTTCAAAAGATTATTGGTACATTACCATAAAATTAAATTCTTGTTTCAGTTTGGGGAGCCATTCGGGAAAAGCAACTAAATTATCGAAGATAAAAGGCTAAGTCAATTCACTCTGCTTTAGTTACTAATTAGGCATGGTTAAAGCTAAGGAAGCCAGCCGAGGCTTAATGACCCATCTTTTGATCTTGTCTATTATTAATTTGAAACTTCCCAAAATTGGATGGGGTGTTGAAGAACTTTAGGTTGAAGTAAAATTAGATTTATTCCCAGTTTATTATTGAATAACGACTAATAAAATGAATATAACTAACTAATGGATGGAAAATAAATCTGACGTATTTAAATAAGATACTGGTTACAAATGAAACGAGACAAGCACTTCCACTGAGTTTAAACTGGAAACAATGTAAGTAAAAAACATTCCCTCGGGACTCGGTATACCAATTCGATAAAAGAAAACATTCGTAGGCCTACACTTTCGCAAAAGCCTAATATTGAATTTTGACAATTTTCATCCACAAAACTGAGAGTCGGTTCTTTCGCTTTGCCCAAAGAAAAATGGATAAAGTGATAGCGAATTATTTCTTGAAGTTACGAAATACTTCAAAACAAGACCGAGCTTTTCGATAAGCCTAAGCCAGGAAATGTTTTCATAGCACTCTGAGAACGCCCCAAGCAGTCCAATGGAATTAACTATCACTAAAACCGATGGATGAAAATGCATTGATAACTTCAGATACCTACTTCTGATAAAATGGATAAAATTCTACTGACCAATGATAGAAAAAGTGGAATCCTCTTTGAGGTTATAGTCCCTGTTTTTTTTTTCTTCTCTCTCTCTCTCTCTTACAAGGGTTTCTACTTTCATTCTTGGACTTTCCAACATAAACAATACTGCTCTACTCAAAGCCCGTTTTATGGTATGGTGGAAGGAAATAATATTGAGTTTAGAGAAGTTTGTTTATTAGTTTATATATAATTTTTTCTCCGAGAAGCTATAGTAGCCATTCCCGCCTCGGGAACGATAAAACTATAGAATAGATCGATTGTTATTTGACCACCGGAATAAATCGAATAGAAGATTATTCTCGTATGTCTAGAGAGTGTCTACTTGTCCTAACAGCGTGTCAGCTGTTCTTAACGTTTCACCGAATTACAGTTCTGCCTAAAGCAGAGGTGTAAAGACGAGAGAGATCGTGTTTTAGGTTCAGAGTGGTTAGGTGTTTATGGTATACTAAACTATAGGTATTGGGAAAGGGAAATTACCCTAAATCTGATACGCTTAAGCTCAGAGATACTGTCAATCAATCAATCTCTCAAAAAGCAACAACCAACCATTTTTTCTTCAAATTACAACTCCTTGAACATTCGAGCTCAACGTTAAGCCTAAAGAAGTGACGTAGCTCTTTCGATTCTTTCCAGAACTTATTTTTCTATTCTTTTCGTTATTGCAAAGTGCATTTCGCAATTTTCCCTGGGGTTGAGGTCAAACCTTTAAGTTTCTCGATACATTATACGTCGGTCACTCATTCAAATGTCCAATATAATCGGCATTTCCGTCCGCCTGTCTATCGATAACATTGATTTACACTCAAATTATTGACCAGTTTCATTTCCTTTAAACTTTGGACATTCCGCTGTTATTTTTTCCCGATATTTCTCTAACTGGAAGTGAATTAAATTTAAATCGTGCAAACCACACCGATTTTCACTAAATAATACGACGCGCGTCTAATGCAACGTGAGCTAGCATAAATTGAAATACTTACTAAGCCTTGGTTTTAATGTATAGTCACGAGTTTTGTTAAGCCTTTATTTTCGAATTTTGATAGAGGTAATATCACGTGATTAGGTCACGAGAAAAAATGTATTTGGACCAAACCCCAAATGTAAGTCAAATTTACATTAAAAATCCGGGAATAATCACACCTCAAACTTAAATAAATTGAAAATAAAGAAAGAGAAAAAAAACCGCAAAAAGTTTCAGAAATTCATTAAAAGCCTCATCATATAAACCCCTTTCAAACTAGGCTTATCAAACACTTCAAAACATAACCGTAAAATATCCAATTCAATTAAGCTATCCTAAAACCGGCGTCAGCCCCAATACCTGCGGCGAAGAATTAATTATTTTTGGGAAGGTTTTTTTTTTTTTAAATTGATAAGATGAAATCTGTATCAAGTTAAGGTTATAAGCCCTAGCTCCCTTCAACGGAAAAAAAGAGCTTCAGTGTGATAAAACGCATCAAATATTCATCATCAGAGTTTCCCTAACGATATTTGTCGCAACCTAATCACGTTGCTTTAAACCAAAAATAGCAAAAATTAAAAAGCCATTTTAAAAACTCCTCAATGTAAGCCATAGCTAGCCGGAGAGATCAAATTTTTAGAAGCTGCACCAGAGGAAAAGGGATGGGTTGGGCTTTTGAATTTATTAGAGCGTAAACAGGGTGTGAGGATCAGAGAATCCTAATTTGATTAAGTGTCGACTGTCTAGCTTGTGGTTTCCATGGAACCTACGCCACTGTACCGAATAGATTCATTAGTTTTATTCATGGCTAGCTAGGCCTAATTTCGCAATTCTATCTATAGTTGGCTATAGAGTAAAAAGAAGTGTCGAAACTGAATGTATCATTTTTAAATTTGTAGTTGTTTTATAGTGGGTATTATTTTAAGCCTTGGCTCAAATCATATTTCTCGTTAAGCCTTGGTTCTATGGAAAGATAATCAAGAATTGGACAATACAGTCAATGAATGCTCTTTGGAAACTAATGATACGACTTATTGTTACGCTTGTCTTAATGTCTGTATGCGGTTATCCATTTCATACGCGTTTATGAAAATGAAATCAAGAATGCGGAATATTATTCCTTCGAGTTAGGGTTAACTCCATTTGTAAAGCGATTAGGCCCGAGATAATTTATCCTAATTAGCATCGATTGGTGACTTTGGTGTTATATTAAATACTGAAAAGGTTATGGGGTGGACTGATAATTGTCGATGTTGAATTTGAAAACATTAAGAAGCGCTATACCGTTCTGACTTACAGATTCTAAAGTTTAGAAAAAAATATATCGTAGTCAACAAACTTTAAAGAGACAGTTATTTTCACACTTTGTCCGTCTGGTTTAATGGAATTAAACTTTTTACGAGATCCTTTAGAAAACTGTAACTATAAACTAAGTCTAAGAATCGTAAAAACATACGAAAACCTTTAAAGTATCTCACAAATTCTGATTCAAGCAACAAAAATTTCCTCATAAAGCAAGCTTAATGATTCGTTTCGCAGCATTAAGGGGAAACCCCTATGAAATACGAGATACTCATAGGATATTTATTCCATCCATTCAAGCAAGCTTATACAAAGGAAAAACATTTTATATAGGCCTACCAAAGGCAAAGAAAAAAAGTTATTTGTTATATTATCAACAAGTACACCGTACTTTAGGTTCATGGCGCCTAAAGACACGTCATAATATGAAGGAAAGGTCCATTATGAATCACTTTCTCGCGCTCTTCAACACCTCAACGCAACAGATAAGGCCTACCAACTCTATCACGCAGTTAGGCCTAACTATGCGAAAGAAACAACGTGCTTTACGGTAGAAAAAATAGGCCAAACAATATTTTAGGTGATTTCCAACAGAAGGACTCCTAGTTTCGTCCCCAGACGCTTAGTCTACACCTAGAAATCGGAGTAGCAGACGAAACCACGAACTGCAATCTAGCTAGCCAATAACCTAAGAAAACTAAGACCAAAAGGACATTGATGGATTACACGCGTCCCTGGTGAGACAAGGTCACGAGGCTTACAAGCCTTTAATCAGATTTCATCATGTTCTAAAGAGAGAGTGCAATGAAAAATACATTGTTTTATCCACCGTGCACTTTAACGAACTCTAATTTAGGCCTAAATTTCTCCAACAAATAAATCATGAACAATTACGATTAAGGAACGGTTATAAAGAAAAAGAAAAAAACTTTTCAAAAAATTCACGCCACGTTACAGCGTAAAAGGGTTAAAAAATTTCAAATTCAAATTCGTAAGTAGGTCTAAGAAAAACAAAAACCAGATACAAAATAAGATAGACTTGCCATAATTGAAAAGATTGAGAACAGAGTGTATGCGCAATTTCAATTTTTAGTGGCGTACAATTGTATGCAAATTAAGATACCATACACACACAAGTTTGTATATTTTCTATAACGCAATTCCAACCCCAAGAAAACGAAAAACAAAGATTGAAACAAACCGCACCTTGTGATTTTAGCTTTTTTCTTTCCATTTCGTGAGTTTGGTATAAATAAAGAAATCCAAGAAGAAAACACAATTTAGGAGAGAGCATCTCTTCTTTCTAAATGTAAATATGATAGACTTTTTTTGTCCTTTGCTTCAGAAAACAAACGATATTGGATAGACACCGTAAAAATTCTAGATTGGGCCGATTTATATTTGAGTATAAACCCCGACCCCCTTCCCCCATTTCCTTGGGGGGACCAGATATGTTAGCGTCATTTGTCAAACAAAGTACAGACAATGAATGTTAAAGTTTTAGATATTGAGAATGAATATACGTCTAGGGTTGTAAAATTTAGTATACAGAGTATTACAGAGTTAGGAGTGGAAGCTACATTGGCATACGTTGCTTGGCAAAGAGAAACACAGCCCTAGATTTAATTTCCAAAAGTTTTCTCAAAGAAACGTATAGTTAACCATAAAGGACACACAAATAATGAGAGAAAACGTGCTTGGTCCTTGTAAAATACTTGGGAAATTTTGGTTAGGGTTAAGAAAAAGGCAATATGGCTTCAAGTGTTTTTCGTTGGAGCACGTGCTTTTGTGCACGAGGCTGGACTCCCCCTTCAGTCATTTCGTATGCAAATGAAGGTGAACACGCAGTGACGTTAATTGCTCGGAATGTAGTTTAAATGACGCGTTTATACTATAGAGCTGTACCGGTTCTCTCACCCGGTGCGACGTGTTTCAACCTCCACTCCTCCATACAATTCTCTATTGTATTCCGCAATAAAAAGTGTTTTAAATTCAAGCTTTTCTTTCAAAAATTACAATTTAAACTACATAACCTAAGACAGTTTAAAGGGGTACAAAAATTTCGGACATACAGCATGCCTAAAGGATTGGAAGCTAGCCTTGGTACTCTCTTAGCAAATTCTACAAGTTTCTTTGGGTTTGGTTCCATTTTGTTAGACAATAAAGTAATAGAAAAGCTCTTTAAATGATAATGCGAACGTCGGAGTTTGAGAATGAGTTACTGGAATACGGGGAAAGAGATTCTAGGAAAAGATGCCCAAAGGAAAAACGGAGAAGGAGAATAAAAAGAGCGGAATAGATGGGAAATTAAAGATTATTTAACGTTGGTGCGGTTGGATATATAAAGGTTTTAATAATTTGTTTTCTTAGCTACCAGCTATAATAAAAATATACAATCATTCTCAATCTTCTAAATACCAGTTTTTAACGGACAAAAGCGAGGTTTTGATAGAGGAGATCCATTCAATCCAAGGTTGAAACTACTCTTTTCTCAGTTGGCTCGATCCCGCTCCGCTATTTCCATTAAAGAGAAACGAAAGAGAGAGAGAGAGGAAGAAGGGAAACTCGGCAAATAACTCGCGCCGCGCTCACAAATTACTTTTCTTTCTCTCTCTCTTTCTTGCTCGTTCGCTCGCGCTCATTCGTTGACCATATTTCCTAGCACGAGCGAAAATCTTTCGTCCCAACTTTAATGTTTCACGCGCGTAAAGCTTTGACCACGTGTCAATTGAGTTAAATTTACGAGATGAAATTCATATTTTGAAGTAAAAGAAATATGTTCAATCAGAAATCATTGTGTAACCATTTTCACTCAACGTATCTAGGGGGAGTTTGCAAGGAGAGCTATAAACTAATATTTACGTATGACGAATTTCAGCTCGCTTGCACCTTATATGGGATGACCTTTGACCTAAAATATAATCTCGTCACAAGACAAAAGATTAAAATAATGTATCTACGCTGGCTCAGAAGGACCCCTTTATTTCCATACTTTTAATGATGAACTTTGATTTTAAATAGTAAGGACCAAGAATTGCAAACTTGAATTGAGATTGAAATTCTATTTTGCGTTTTCCAGAAAACGAATCTATAATAATAATGACAATAATATTGTTGCGAAACTTTGGTTTCGGGCCTTTGCCAAATCCGAGATATAATTTCCCTCGCAGCCTTTTGTTATTTAAAAATATATATACGTTTCTCTTTTATTTCGGAATAAATAGGGCGATAAGAAAAATGTTTGGAAATTATTATATTCGCTACTTTGTGAGGCGGCGGCGGCAGGATGATTTTGCCCCTTTATATTTTAATGAGTTGTTAAAACAAATCTGGAACTCGCGCCAATGCGGCTTGAATTCAAATCAAAATTTTCTCCTCGGCTAATTTAAAACATCGCGGGAAACAGAGAGATTAATAGAAAATTCCTCTCTCACACTCGAAATAAATCATACATTGCCCGGTTGCATGGAATTTCGAATTTTAAATTTCATTATTACGCGAGTTGCTTTCGGAATTTTTTCTTTGTTTTTATTTCAGTTTCAATAATAGTAATGGTAATTTGAATGTATAGGGATATATAAATCACGTGGTAGAACACAATGAACATAAACATTTGACTGATCACCGTATCTAAGAGTATGATATTGAGCTACAAAATTGAAAATAAGAAAGCTAAGCAGACATCTCTTGAAAAATTGGTTAGACCTAATTTTTCAATTTTGAAGACTCGAGAGTTTTGCCGATACATTTAGAACGTAATTTAGGATTAAATTTGACCTCAAAAACGAGTTAATTGGTAAAGAATTAAGCAAGATATCAATTTTATAAAATAAAAATAAATATACAGGGTGTTTCTGAAAAGTCCATCACAAATTAAGGGGCGTGTTTATGGGACCAAACTGAGCGGAAAGTACCAAAGAACATGGGGTGTACAACATTTTGTTACGGAGATATGGCCTTCCAAACATTCGCCCCTAAAACAAGGAAATATCCAAAAATGAGGAGTAACACTTAAGACCGACTAACCAGCTTGTTTAAAATTACTAGACAATTTCAATAGCCTTTAATCGAACAATTGATTTCTACCTTTACTAATCAGAAGCGTATAAATGAGTAGAAGTATGCCTACGGTGGTAATGTAAAATTAATCCCAAGTGACATGATGTTTCAAGATCTTCCCAGCACCAAGTAAAATGGTTCTGATTGAAGGGACTTTTATTAGCACAGCGTAAACAACGTTATTTTCAGGAATTAGTCCAAATGTCCACGGGCGGCATTACAAAAACGAGGCAGTCTTTCGAATGATACTTGGACATGTTGGAAGATCCCTGGCTTGTTCCTGTTATCTCAAACCGTAAAAAGCTACGCAAATCTTCATCATCACGGACAACACTCTTGTACGTTAGGTATGACCTTGAGAAAACCTAAAAGGTCATCTCGAATGTATTTGAAAAACCCATCTCCAATTAAGGGGCGTGTTGTTTGTTTCCAACAGAGTAAACTCGCCCAGAGAACAATTACAATGCAGAGCCACGTTTCGGCGTTAATGGCCCACAAAGGTGGTCCCAAAAACAAGAACAAACTTTAATTTGTTTCGTTCAGTAAGTGTTTCATGTGTCATAGATAAAACGCCATGATTAATGCACGAAGAAAATGAATTTATTGACAAGTTTTAACATTTAATTGCAACTAGTTACAAAAATTGTTCAAAGTGTTCACCACCCGCGTTAAGCCACACATTAGCACGTCTTACAAATGATTCCCTTACACGTTGAAAAATGCCTGGAGTTTCGCGAATTGTTTGACAGCCGTGAATTATTCGTCGACGTAGCTCTTCAACATCGGGCACTTCAGTCTGATAAACTAAGTCTTTCAGGTGGCCCCAAAGAAAGAAATCACAAGGGTTCAGATCGGGTAATCGAGCAGGCCACTCCACAGGTCCACCTCGACCTAACCACCGCAAAGGGAAGGTCGCGTTAAGATAATTTCGGACCGCGATGCTGAAATGTGGTGGTGCACCATCGTGCATGAACCACATTCTGTTTACCAAACCTAAGGGTACGTCTTCGAGTAGTTCCGGTAAATCGTCCCGTAAGAACTGCAAGTAAGCCACACCGTTTAACCTGGGCTCTAGGAAATATGGCCCAATTAAATTGTCACCCACAATACCACACCACACGTTTAAACTGAATTGTACTTGGTGACTTCTAACGCAAGTTGCGTGGGGGTTTAGCTGGGACCATTGATGTTTATTATGTAAGTTAATAATACCATCCCGTGAAAAGTTAGCTTCGTCAGTAACCAACAAATCCCGTGGGAAATCGATATCGTTTACTTTAGCCAGAAACCACTGACAAAACGCCGTGCGTCGTGGGTAGTCCGCTGGATTCAAACCTTGAACTTTTTGAACATGGAAAGGATGAAACCGGTGGCTTCTGAGGATTTTCCACACGAGCGTGTGGTTTACGCCTAATCGGCGACCAACTTGGCGGGTACTTGATTCAGGCTCGTCCTCGAAAATGGTGAGAACTTCGTCTTCTACGGCCTCTGGGATGGCTCTCGCTCTAGGTTGAGGTCCAGCCGGTTGGATTCGTCCATCTTGCCTCAAACGTCTGTCCACAGCCTCGAACGTCAGTCGATTTGGTAGTCGCCTCTGCGGAAATCTTTCCTGATACAAGCGTACAGCTGCAGCGGCATTCCCCTCGGCTAGTCCATACATTAGGTGCATATCCGCATATTCGGCATTTGTGAAGAAAGGCATTGTAACAGACTTCGTTGAATTATGAGTTTAATAAAACAAACACATGTACGTGAAACCTCTTTTATTCCTTTCTTAAAAAACATAGTGCTCTGTTTTAGTGCTCTGTTTTTTAAGAATAGGCGAAGTTCTCACTATTTTCGAGGACGATCCAAAAACAAGCAGACGCCAATTGGTTTGCTGATTAAGAAAAAACCACACGCAACTTGCGTTAGAATTCACAAAGTACAATTCAGCTTAAACGTGTGGTGTAGTATTGTGGGTGACAATTTAATTTAGCCATATTTCCTAGAGCCCAGGTTAAACGGTGTGGCTTACTTGTAGTTCTTACGGGACGATTTACCAGAACTACTCGAAGACGTACCCTTAGGTTTAATAAACAGAATGTGGTTCATGCACGATGGTGCACCACCACATTTCAGCATCGCGGTCCGAAAACTTGTCAATAACATTTTCTTTGTGCATTAATCATGGCGTTTTATCTATGACACATGAAATACTTACTGAACGAAAGAAATTAAAGTTTGTTCTTTTGTTTGGGACCACCTTTGTGGGCCATTAACGCCGAAACGTGGCTCTGCATTGTAATTGTTCTCTGGGCGAGTTTACTCTGTTGGAAACAAACAACACGCCCCTTAATTGGAGATGGGTTTTTCAAATACATTCGAGATGTCCTTTTAGGTTTTCTCAAGGTCATACCTAACGTACAAGAGTGTTGTCCGTGATGATGAAGATTTGCGTAGCTTTTTACGGTTTGAGATAACAGGAACAAGCCAGGGATCTTCCAACATGTCCAAGTATCATTCGAAAGACTGCCTCGTTTTTGTAATGCCGCCCGTGGACATTTGGACTAATTCCTGAAAATAACGTTGTTTACGCTGTGCTAATAAAAGTCCCTTCAATCAGAACCATTTTACTTGGTGCTGGGAAGATCTTGAAACATCATGTCACTTGGGATTAATTTTACATTACCACCGTAGGCATACTTCTACTCATTTATACGCTTCTGATTAGTAAAGGTAGAAATCAATTGTTCGATTAAAGGCTATTGAAATTGTCTAGTAATTTTAAACAAGCTGGTTAGTCGGTCTTAAGTGTTACTCCTCATTTTTGGATATTTCCTTGTTTTAGGGGCGAATGTTTGGAAGGCCATATCTCCGTAACAAAATGTTGTACACCCCATGTTCTTTGGTACTTTCCGCTCAGTTTGGTCCCATAAACACGCCCCTTAATTTGTGATGGACTTTTCAGAAACACCCTGTATATCATACATTGGTGTATTGCGGGTAAATGTTTTACAGGGGCTCGTAGGAAATACATTATTAGGTTTGCCCCTGGAGGTTCGGCACTAAAAATTGATTTTTTTTTTAAATTCAATTTTTATTTGAGTAATATGTTTATCTTCCATGATTTATCAATGCACAGAGCGTAATTTGGTATTAATTTGATCCCAATAACGACTAAATTGGTAATAAATAAAATCATACATTGGTGTATTGCGGGTAACAGTTTTACAGGGGCTCGTAGGAAATACATTATTAGTTTTGCCCCTGGAGGTTCGGCACTAAAAATTGTTATTTCTAAATTGAATTTTGATTTGAATAATATGTTTATATCGTATAAATAATAATCAAACTGTGAAAACACGTCGGATCATATATCAAACAACAAAAATAAATAAATATAAATGATATATTGAAAACAGGTTAGAATCACTTACGAGTGTAAAGTGCTTTTTTTGGCTAAAAAAGAAACAAACGTAGAAAGATCGCAAGAAACATTTGGGGATTCGTTTCGAATTTATTGTTCTTCACTCGAGATATTTCCAAATCCTTCTGCGAATATTTAAGCTAGAGGGCAGAAAATAACGACCTGCTTTTTTTAACAAGAATATCGTAAAACTTTTATCAAGTTCAAAAGGAGACTCAGAGTTTAACATTTACAATTTAGTTTTGAATATTTTTATTTCTGTTCTCAGGCCAAGAGTTTTAATTGGGATAATTCTCGATAGGGTTAATTTTGATCCCAAACATATCGGAATTAAAAAACATTTCTGCGAACTCATCAGTCTTACCCTTGGGGGATTCTAATCTTATTCCCAAAATTTAATTGAACAGCAACGCGAGAGAGAGAGAGAAAGAGAGAGAGAGAAAGAGAGAGAGAGAAAGAGAGAGAGAGAGAAAGAGAGAGAGAGAAAGAGTTCCATTAAACTAAAATTTCACCAAGACATCATTATTCGTCCTTATTTCCTTAATATAAAAATAAACGAGGAAAGGTTTCTTATTCCGCATCCTCTCTTTTCCGTTTTTTTTTTGAATGATCTTGATGATAACGGATGTAGCTTGCCATTTATTCTCATCATCAATAACAAATCCTAAACTAGGATGACACGAGAAATGATGGGAATATAAAGTGAGCCGCTTCGTTTTTTTTTAAATAAAAAATAGGCCTGAATTAGGCTTATCAAATAAATACGTAGAAACGAAAAATAATATTTCCGGAAGTTCTACCTTTAATCTTTTAATTTAATCTGCATTAAGAGCAATTAGAAAGCTTTTGCTCAATATAGAGTGAGATTAATTAAAAGATTAAAATGATTTCGATGAAATAAGTTTGAAAATAACTATAAAAAATTGCGAGTCAGGCATTGGGTTGATGCAAACCTTACATTAACCTTATTAATTACATTTTAATGGATCGGTGATAATTACGAACCCCACAAAATAACGCCAAATTTTGATATGCAAAGAAAATCTCGGAAAAATCCTAACAATTTTATAAGAGCCGTAAAACTTTTCCGGATACAGAACCGGCAGTCAGAAATATCTTCTCATAGACTAACTCTATTTAAAACGTGAATGTTGCTACTACTCCATATTTATTCGAGGTATTTCGTGTTAATAATAACAACAAGGGAAACTATGAGAGATATATTGAACAAATTCAGAACGCCGTAATTGAAATGTTGGATATTCAAAAACAAATCGAAGTAGATGCAATATTAAACCGAAGTTAATAAAATAAAGTTCCTTTATCTTTATCGTAATATCCAAAGACATTTAATTTAACGATTAATAATGTTAGATTAATAAATTTCTGATAGCACTTCACGGAATTGTAAGGAAGAGTATATCAAGGATGAAACTGGAGGAAACCGTCTCGGTTTTGACGTTGGAGCGCGGAGAAAGGGTTATATAACAGAGATGAAGAGGTGATTTTGTAGAGACATTTTTGGAGCGTTGCTCAGTGACAAGAAGAATTAACCAGTAATCTCCGAGGTTGGAAACTTAATGAGAGATCATGCCCTTGGAATTCACGCAACAACTAGCGGCCACGGAACTAAGCATCGGTTAGACCCGAACCCGGGCAAAGGGTTAGGGGTGATTTGACGACTCTCAAATGCCGCCGGAATCAAAACTACAGAGTCGTAATGAGATCAAAGAGTACGTAAGTATGAAAACACTGTACCCAAAGCCGTACTGCCGTAGAGAATGACTTGAACTACGATAGACATATCTTTAATAACTATAAAATTGCTGTAAAGACCGGTCTCCAAGCTACACGTATTTAGGAACTTACTCCAAAATAGATAAAGCGGAAGTTGATATAACATTCAGCAATCTAGGGGATGGGTAAGCTTAAATTCCTCGTTTCTACTCCAGTTTCAATTGATACTCTCTACCACTCATATATCCAAGGCATGCATTTGTAAGCTTACATAACAGTGACTGGAAATTCAACCCACTAAGTTAAGATATGTCTATTAATTGGACCACCAAGGAATCTCTCTAATAAACTTCGAGGTACAGTTATCAAAACATACACGTGATTCGCGTTTACTAGCATTATTTAACGAATTTTAATCAACTTGGGAAATTATCTGTATGGAAAACCGTCACAATGTAAATCAACTCTCTTCCTAAGCCTAATTTCAAAAAAAAAAAAAAAGAAAAATTATCAATTTCACGTTGGTAAAACGGAACTGATATATATATACAGCTAACTTTCCGCGTTATTAAACAATTTATTAGACAATTTAGCTTCGATTAGCACCCGGTCCTTTGTTGTTGACAAATAATGAATTGAAGATTAGTGCGAGGCTAACAACTTCCGATTTGTAATAAACTTAAAGGTCCTTGTTATAAAAGGGTTAAATTAATCGATAGTTAGGCCTAAATGCGAAACAGTTTTCAACAGACGATAAACTAGGCTTAGCAAAGTCCCGACGCGAGCCTTGTATTGATTTTGATAATCGAAACTACTACATTAGGCTTAGTTCCAAAGTTCAAAATGAATTAGGCTTAGGAATAAATTCAAAATGGAGTAACAAAATTCATTTCAACCTCTCTTGTATGGAATGGGGCATTGGAGAGTAGCCAGAAGGCTCGAAACAATTCAATCGACAATCATTACAGCCTCAAAACTCAAAACAGGCAATATTACAGCTTTTAAAATCAATGAATTAAAGGGTTACACGTACAGTAGCTTGTATCATCGTTAGTTTCCTTAAATTATTCCCCTTAGTAAAAGGCTCGTTAAAGATAGATTTCTGGTTAGTTTCGGCTCTCAATATGAAACTAAACCGACTCTAACATATAAAGACGAAAACAAACAGGCAGTTTCCATGGGAGCTTATTAACAACAATTTATCAAAATTTTCTCTCTGCTCAATATGATTTCCAAGTCTTCAATACATCATATATTTTGGCACGAAACAAAATATATACTTAAAACTATTTCCCCTATTGTCTGAATAAGCCTATATCCTTACAGTTTTCAATGTCATTATAATGTTCAGAAAATATATCTATCAAAGACAATACAAATGGTTTGTTACGGATTACCATATTTGGTGGGGGTGTAGGCCTATATAACAATTCGGTACACTGCCCAAGAGTAACATTAAAAACACATTATTCTATCTCAAAGATAAGCCGGTCGTATATTTCTTTGTAAAACATCGTAAATTCATGATTTACTACCCGGAAAAGAAGGTTCTTTATTCTTTAAGTTCTTCCGAACCCTCCAAAAAACCTTAAGTTTCCTTACAGTTTGCCTCAGGCCTACTTGTGTCACTCTCAAATCGGAACTAACAGATAGAACTGACCTACAGAGTCAACTACGTTCCGGTCGTCTTTGAACAAAAGAATTTTGGAATAAGAATAAAAGAAAATTCTAGAAAATAGAGGCAATAAATATTAAATATAAAAAAGTAACGGCTCGCTTTTGTCGCGCCGCTAACAAAAAATTATTTCTATCTTTGGTCGGAGTTGCACCAAAAATAAAAAAGTTAAAATTAAAACAATTTGTTACTGAAATATAAAAACATCTGAAAAAGAAGGGCCACGATATTCGGCGACCCATAAATTAGGGCGATTGTTCTAGAATCTACGACAAAAATAAATTAGACTAAAGTATCCCTTTTCTTTGTCACTAGAAACCCAATTTAAAAGCCTTGGCTCAGTCACTGACAAGTGACATGTTTTGAAAGTACACCTATAAAGGAATGAATTCACACAAAAAAATAAGCTTAAGGGAAGCCAACTGTAATTAATGATAGGTAGTAGGCACCTCTACTAACCCTTGGCTTCACTGACAATCGTAATACGTGGGAAATATAGCTTCCTTTTCTTTTTAACCCTAAAAACCTTAACCCTAGATTGATGCAATAAGAAAAATAGGCTTAGCGCTGATGGAGGAGACGATACGAGAGAAGCTGCTGGACATATTCCTATTTCAACGCTATGGTTGCCCGTAACAAAATAAGGCAGACAAAAAAACAAAAACAATACGGGTTTTGATTTATGATATATGACATAAAGAAAAGTAGTTCCCGTCCCATGGGACAGGCTTCAAAGAACGAGAAATGAAAAACGCAACACCCCGAAAGGAATATATCAGAGAGGGTCATACTTGGAAAGGTCAAATTTATCAAAGGATAAGGATATATTAAATTGGGGAAATTCACTCCTTTTGAGATTGCAATATCAAAAAGGAATCTTCTCAAACTGTTGGTGGACCGAAAGAAAATTTCTTTATAAACCAATAATATTTTTTATAAAACGATATTTAGGTCATTCAAAGTTGACTATAAATTTGGGAAGAAAATTTCCAAAGAAACTTATTTAATAAAGTTCCTCCAGTTTATCTTCAAGATAAAAAGATCCACCAAATTGCTTCCTTAATACCGTGATGAATATTTTGTAACTGTAGACCTATTTATAAAAACCTTTTGATGACTTTATCATATCATTGTGTATCAAAAAAGCATGAACGTATGTAGTACAATATTCATGAAAGATTGAAATACATTTTAGCGACAGTGTTATATCATATAACGCGATTTTACGGAGATTTAATACGGTATTCCTAAGTAGTTTTCGAGAAGCCCTGCACCTCGGGATTTCTGAAATTTCAATTTCAATTCAACTTTATATTGACTTCGTAACTGCGAAATCAAATTTTATAATTGGAAACTGCTTTCGGCATTCAATAGATTTATATTAAATTAGAAGTCAAAATAAAACTATCAATAAAAGAGAGTTTTAAAGCCATATTAATCAGGGCTAGACCTTGATTAAATGATGAATCTTTGGTTTTATATATATATTTATATTTTTATTTGATAGTCAAATTCATACGCTATTCTTAATTATCCTTGCTATAAAATTTTAAAACGACTTATATTCAATAAATCATTAAATTAAATGCCAATTAAAATAATATAATATATTTATATCTCACCCCAACAATTTCAAGAAGTTAAATTCACAAACTATTCTTATAATTATATTTCCTTTAAAATTTTATAACGACTTAAATCCAATACACCCTTAAATTAAATTAAACGTGAAAACCGAGTAATTTTTAGAATTTTAGTACAATTAAAATCAGAAATTCAAAACTACTTCTCCAAAAAAAAAATTAATAATGAAATGTTGTTATTTTAAACCAGTTTTCAGAATTATCTCCCATTACAAACGAATAAAATGTTCGACATTTTAAAGCATTCGATTTTTAAAACTACTTTTCCAAAAATGCTGTTATTTTAAACCAGTCTTCAGAATTATCTCCAATTACAAATGAATAACATGTTCCAAGATTTTAAAGTATTTGAGTTTTAACAATCATCCGATCCTGGTAAAAACAAATTCGTTTCTTCCAATAAGTCATAAAATAAACCCCTAAAACTCAAATTAAATCTCAAATAAAAAAGAAATAACCGAAATAATTGCAACTAAATACTTTCCCAAGACTATCCTCGTCTTTCACTATAAAAAAAGAAGAAAAAATGAGCCCCTTCTGTTTTTTGTTAAAAAAGGTCTCTTACGCATTTTGCCTTTTATAAACCATACATGGAACAGACCCCACTGTATATATTATGTTAAAAAACAAAACAAAAACAACAAAAAAAGGAAGAAACAAAGAAAGTCCTCGAACTCTATACTAGTAACAAAAGGATGGGTAGAAAATCTAGCTTAAATTGAGAGGAGAAGAGAGGAAACCCCTACGCACGCGGTAATATGTAAATTTTCGGTTTTTATATTTTTTTTTTAGGACTAGGCAAAAGGCTTAAGTAAATCTCTCGGACTGTCGGTCTAGCGAGCGACCCTCTGCACTATCTAGACTTCGCAGAAAGCTTAGCCTGTATGGCCGCCCTGGAAGGTGAAGGACTTTTTGAATAGCAGATTCAGGGAGCTAGAAAATAAAATATCCCTACAACTTTGGGTCACCCAAGTAAGTAATCCCATTCTTTCGGCCTTAGTGACAGACATTCTGGTGTCGAGTGGATAAATTTGTCGCTTTTTAGGTTGGGCCCCGTACCTTATAAGCTATTCCGGGTTCTGTATGGCTACCATAGGGGTCTAAAACTTGCCTTTTTTTCCTTAGGGAAAGGTGTGCTGTGTAAGCGAAACGTTTAGTTTTAAATAATTGTCAATAGGCCAGTAAAATAATTGGAATTACGAATCCATCTACAACGTTAATGAAGATGATGAGAGAAATTAACCTATAATAGATGATACGCGTTAGGCCAAGGTATAACCTTGAAACGGATGACATTGGGGTATCAAATACTATTAGACGACAGCTACCACCTGACATCTTTTCCTCTGTCCGCTTCATAGAGTGGCCTAACTCCATATAAATATTGTAAATGAACACATAGTCCCAATTACAAATATTAATTTATATTCTTTCTATATTAAAATTAGAAAACTATATCATAGCCTTTCCCTTTAAAGTGTGCTCATTTTAGCAACAATGTATACAAATTCTATTAAATTCAACAACCGTCAAACCCCTTTTCCGATCAAAAGATGCAAATTTCCGATACGCTAGTATATAACTTGCCCTTACCTTGTAAAAAGATAAATGTCCCGAGATATTAATTTTATTTTTCTAAAAGACCCATAGCTACTAAATTTCCTATACCGTAAGTATATTGCTTGTCCAATAAATATCTACCTTTTATCGGGAAATTTCTATCGTTACTCACCGTGTTTGGCATAATAACCCAAAGCCTTTCACAATTTACGAGGGTCATCATAGAGTTTGACAAAAAGTGTCCGAAATTACCCATATATTATCCAAAAAAACCAATACGTTTATGACCCTAAAAATATGGCTCAATTTATAGGTTTGAAACTTTAATAAATAAATATCATTTTTTCAAATTTGGAAAACTAAACTTGCCGTGCACTCTCACCAGAGATCAGATGAAAAAAATGTCAAGTAGGCTTCAATTCATATTTTATTAAATTAATGGCCTATTTTATTAAAAAAAGAAGTTGCTGGTATTTGAATAAGATTTCAAAAACGATGCTCTTTTCAAAAATCCATCAATTGGCCTATAATATAAATCGAATTAAAAGACCTTTCTCTTTCTCTTCAAACTTAGGATGAACTTTTATCAACGATGCTTAATTCGATTACCCTATCATCTTAATTAAGTTTACTGGCTCTTAATTAGGGACACCGAAACGGATGACAGCCCATGAACCCATTTTACGACCCCATCAATGCCTTATCGTAATTTACAACCATTTTATGGCAATGGACTTATCAACATCGCGTTAAATCCAAGCAAGACCTATAGAGGATTTGCTGATTCACTACAGTTGCGAGACCAACAAGAGAGAGGTACTAACGAGTCCACTTGTCATGGAAATTTATGGACGAAATCAAAGCAGACGTCAGGGAATTTTGCGCGCGCGTGTGTGTCCCAAAATGGCGGGAGATCACGCGAAAAGGGATTTTCCCATTCTCCTCTTCAGAGATTCTCCACAAAAACGCGCAAAATCTTTTAGAGCATACACGTGGGGTTTTAAATCCAATATGTTTTTGGCGGGAAACGAAATCTAGGGTCACGTTCTAGGCAATCTAGAAACCTTTCTCACGTGCGCCAACCAAAACTAGAAATGTAGATATAAAAACAAACCTTCCCTTGAGAATCGACAATGGATGTAGTCTATCTCTTTTTAAACATTTCGATATCGAATTTCGAAAATCTTAACCCTTGGTCACGCTTTTCGAGTCTATTTTGTGCCCAGTAAATTATCATAATATTTCAGAGCTATCGCCCAGGCAATCAATTTTAAATACGAAATATATCGGTTAATAGCGGTACATTAAGTTTACACTGAAGATTATACAATGTTGGCGAGAAAAGATTTATTTATACAGAATTTTTAGCTTTCGGAGCAAAACTCGATCAAGCGAGAATAACTTTAAGACTGATCATCCTTATTATTCAAGACACGATGGGGTTGATCCTTTACCCGAGTTTTTCCTACGGGTTTTCAAAGGGATCTTGACATGTCCGTTTTCACGCACTTTCTTAAGCCTTTGTAAATCTCTACGCTCAGAAATTCCTAAGCCTAATTTAAAACTTTTCGACAATGTTTTAATTAAAAGTTAAATCTCGCAACGTAACCATGTCTTATTCATCACCGAAAGTAATCTTACGTGACGTCATTAATCATCCACACTCTCTTGAAATAGTGACTAGGTTCTTAAAAAATACTACCATAAACCTATTGTTGATTTTGTCGACTAAACCAGTGTATATAGTCCTTCTGAATATTCCATTTCCCCCAAAAATCCCAACAGAATCCTAAAACGACCACGAATGAAGAATGCATTTTATCATCTGAGATCGCAAAGACTAGGTTAATCGATGGACTGTAAAACTTGGATTGAATACGGATTAGAATTCCATCAAACTCCACGCAGACCAAAGAGAAAAACCAGAAATAAAAAGTTTTCCTTAAGTTCAGAATCTATTAAAACCGCTTACAAAATCGAAAGAAAAATAAGCAAAGAGTCTCGCTGTGAGAAGTCTGTTAATGGAGCTTGGATTTGGGGTTAGGCTTAACGAAGTAGGGTTAAGGAGGCGAGAGGGAGAGAAAGCGAGATGATCAGGCTGGCTAAAGAGGGCACCCAACGTTTAACGAGAAAAAGAGTAAGACTTTCTCTTTCTGTCTCCATTTATCCAGGAAGCTGGGCTCGAGTCCAATCAAGCGAGGGGATGGCTGATGCCCTCTCACTTGCACCCTCAATAAACGACAGTAGCTACATTGCAAGAGGATCTGGTTTCCGGACATTAAGAAGGTTTCCTTTCTCGCCGAGATCTTATATAAAGGTTTATCCCAGGTTTAGGGTTCAGTATGTACATTGTATAAATGTACATACTTATCTTGAAGTAGGTAGGAATGGCGTTCATGATTATCAGTGATTAAAATCTAACTAATCAATCTAATTGAAAAGTTATCGATTATTTAAATCCCTACACCGTATTAATGTATTTAACTTAATATGGTTTAAAACTTAAACAAATTTCAAAACATCATAGTGATCAGTGATGAGCTTAGCTTGGTATATTTAAATTCATTAGTAACTTCAAATGCAAACTCATAACGGACCAATTCAAATCCCCCTAGCTTAGATATCCAACAACTTTGACTTCATACAAGATAGTATTACAAAGTTTCAGCGTATTAACAGTTCTCGATAGAAACTGAAATTCAATTAATGATTCTCTGTACAACTTGGCAAATCTTCAGAGTATATAGGTTTACATACAAAAAGACTTAAAAGCGGAGTACTAGTTTGATCGAGTCTGCAAATCACGGCCCCTTATCGAACTGAAACTCCTGTTAAGCGTTTCCCTATAAGTCGTTTCGCTCAGTAATTCAAATGGGATGATAAAGATCCAGACATAAACGAGGTCTGCTTCGATTCGTTAGCGAGTTTTGAATATACGGCATTATCAAACTTTCTAAACATTCGTATACTCCGATCTTCCATTAAATAAACCTTAGAACTCTCGTGATCATGAATACATCACAGCTAATTGGAACCATCTTGCCCGAATATCTCCCAAGTTAATAATATCTAAGCGGGTTTTGTGGGCCGGGCTTGAGAACTTAGTACCCGTGACGCTTCATAATTTTGACCTCTTCATAACTGCAATTTCATTGCTTGGGTGCAACAAGAGGTCAGCGCAGCGAGATAGATTATTCGCCAGGTAAAATTCGTCATAAATAATGATTAGTCTAGCTCTTCAAAACAGAATACGCCTATATACATCCAGGAAATGGTTAACCACAATTATTCCCAAAAGCTGCATGCATCCCTATTGTGATTAGTAAATAAATCAACCATCGAACTGTAGTAGGAACTATAGTAGGAAGAGAAATAGAGCAAAGACTAGACGTAAGAGATCCGATAAGGGAGGGTGAACCAGAAAGGGGTCTTCCCTTGTGCATGTCTAAGTAGAGTCAAGGACCCATAAAAGATATGAGAACCTCAAAGATGGAAGAAATTGGGCAGTACTACTATAGGGTATTGATCTCCTTATATTTCCCCAATAACACACACGGTGGGTTTCCTTATACACCGCTGCATGGCATATTGACAAAAAACAAATTGTTCTTCACGAAATTAGGTTATTCAGACGTTCTCTGATGGCTTACATGGGTTCTATAATATATTTCCTTTTTACCGTACCGTTATACATATATCCACTTTGACACGGTGTAGCTAGGAGACATAAAGGGCCACATAAGCCTTTGTTCTTAGCCCAACAGTGACGTACTTCGTATAGACGTTATGTCGTTAGTCCCAAGTACGTAGTAAGAAAAGCACCAAACCCCTTGTCTATACTCTTGACCGAAGGGTGCGGGCGTCTAACAAGTAAAAGAAAATATTATCTAAAGCAACGTCCTTTACGTTCTACCCCTAATCCCTGTCAGAAAAAGCCTAATTCTAATTAAAGATAAACTTTTAAAGAATAGAAATTTCAAAAGGCCAAGGCTTATGCCGGGTCACTATGTAACTTAATTTACAACCGAAGAGAATAACATCAATTTTGAATTGTGTCAATTGTGAATAACGTTCAAGAGAGAGAGACATTTAAAAAGGGGCATTTATCTTCAGGGGGTCCCATAGCACCCATATTCGTGAACCGGAAACTAGATTTAAAAGAGAGGACACATTGACAAGGCTCTAAAACCGTTCGTAAATCGGCAAAGGAGATTTATGATAGAAGACAAGGGTAGGTACGCCCTTGGTATCCTCCAATCTTTCCCAAAATCCAGATAGGAAGGTGATCCCGACCCGAGGTAAGGCGGATGAAACTCGAGAAGAGGATGAAATAAGGATGAAGGTTTCTCCCCTCTGCTAACCTCGCCGCCGCTAATTTACCTCCGAATATTGAACACAAGAGGGTGAGGACATGTCGTCCCAGTTGAAGAGTACAACGTTAAGAAAGCGACGTTTGGTACTTTTCTTTAAGGTTTTAAAACTCCGATCAGGGAAATTTGAGAGGAGATGAATTGGATGTAGGATGCGCGGGATGGCAAATCTTTCCTTACCAATTGCCATTAATCTCTCCAATCTTTTCGACACCCACACATGGACATCGACCCGATAAAATTGATTAAAAATGGGCAGTGGGTTAGTTACATTAATTGTCTTCTAGAAAATGCATACATATTTTTAAGGTAAGTAATTGACTTTAAATATGAAAGTGAAACACTAGAATTAGGGTCTAATTACTGCCAATCCATGGACAGTTTTCAATTAATCTTTAAGAGGGGTTCAACATTTCTAGTTCTGTAAACAACTTCAAGAGCTGAATGGCTTTTTTGGGCTGAAATGATTGGCAAATTTCCCACCCCGAAATAGTTTAACAAGGTCCTGGTGTGCATAATTAAAGGGGATGTGCATCTAGTTTTAACAGGAACTATGGTTTCAAACCAAGCTGAATCAGGTATACCTATGGGCTACATTCTTTGAAATGCTGCATTCGGGGATATGCCGTGCACAGAGGGTGTAAATTTATTGGCAGGCCTATCAATTTAAAGGAAGAAAAAGGCGCCAAGAATGGGTTGAATCTGTTCCTTCCTTTTATCTAATAAGCGAATCTTCTTACTTCCTTTCCTAGATCCAAGGTTTCTTTCAAAAGGAAAGAGACAAAACTACAAGAACAGTCTATATATATATCGCTCCACGGAAATGGCTTTCATCAATTCTTTCAGGAGGAACGTTGGGTAGTATCGCGTGGTACACTTTCCAAAAAGACGTCCCGAGTGTGTGTGTCTGTAGATTGTCTGAAAATGACCCATTCATTTATCTCCTCCTTTAACTTTTCGATAAAAACTAAGAAATTTAAAATAAAGGGCGGACAGACAGACAGATGGATGGACGAATGAATGAATGAAAGAAAGATACTTGGTGTCCAGCTATTGTCGATTTTCTTCCGATTTAACTGCTTTTTTTTACTTCAAAAAGTTTCTAAAGGTGTACTGTAGTGTTCCAATGAGAGTTTTAGAAATTTTGAAATGGGAACTGAAGTGTTCAGTAACGGCCATAAGTTGATTTAAAATAGACGATTTTGGTGGTTAAAATTGAGGATGGTTGAGACACTTTCAAGGCCGAAAAAGTCAATGTCGCAGGTGCCAATAAGCTAGATAGTAAGTACCAAGGCCTTTTTTTTTCAGAATTCCAACGAAATGATCTATGGTTTATTTAAAAACCTAAGCTTTAGTCATATCATTCTTACTATAAAGAATGAGCTTGTCTCCCGCTTTAGGCCTAAATTGTGAATATTTCAGGGATCGATAAAGGTGTCGTAGTCGTCGTCACGCGCCTTCGTGAAAGACCCGACCGGAATGAAATTTACGACTTAGTTTTGAGCGACCTAAAAGTCCCTAAATCGTACGTCACCCGTTTCTATACTATAAGATCTACAATAGTGCTACGAGCCCTTGGTTTCAATGTCAAGGAATATTTGGAAAAGGTACTTCCGAAGGACCCAGAAGCTCTCCCGGCTTTTAGAAGATTGCTCGGACTTCGGTGCTCCGCTCAGGAGCTTTAAAACTATTGGACCAGCGCAGACGTGTCTAATACAAGCCTATAAAACTCGTAGAAACGCGGGAAAAATACTTTCTGGGGGTTCAAGACTCGAGTTAAACTTTTTTATTGTAAAGGTTTTTCGAAGTCTCCGGAGAGTTTGAGTGTTTGTAGTGTTAACAGTGTGCAATTTAAGGTTTTTTCAATATAGATAGTGGACGTGTGCTAAAGGGGCTAGAGAAATTTCCTCCCCCTTTTGGTGAAGAGTGGTTTGCCCTTTGAATCTATCGTGAACGGAAAACTTGTAATTATAAGAGTTAGTATACTGTATAGTAGAGTTAATAGCTAGGGACAGTACAAAGATATTTACTTTATCCATAAAATCCTTCTTTAAACTTAATTTCTTTTCTGAACCAAAATTAAGACGATTAAAAGTCTCCCCCCAATCTTTCGCTAAACATCTTTAGTTGGCACGACGGCGCGAGTGCATGTATCTCTTTTAAAACTGCTTAGTGATTCGTTATTTATGGTAGAAAGAGTCCCCAAAAGATTAAGGAAGGACAACACGCAACCTTCATTTTCTCCAAAACCCCAAGACTTTCTTCTTCTCGATTCCCATGCAAGCGCGATCAAAATTCTTGAACGTTGTTTCTTAATTATAGGAGAGATAGTTATTTGAAAGACTTTATTCGCTTCACTTATTTTTCTTTAGTTATTTTAAAAGATAATAACTGTATAAGTATCTACCGGTAGATACGAAAGAGTCTAGAGACTAAGGAAACAATTTTTTTAAATCTAAAATAAAGATCTATTTATATCAGCAAAAGTCCATATCCCTCGGGACTGTATCAATGTAAACATTTATAAAATCTATACACCAACGTTTTGGTATTAATATCATAACTGAAATAAAATTGGGAGAGGGGAGGGGGCTTTCAAATTTGATAAACTAAATATATAAACATTCTCGATGTCTAATTTGAATTCTAGTTCTAAGGTCGAGGCGGTTTTCGAGATCCGTGATATTATACAGGAATTTGGAATTATTTCAGTGCTGTCCCGAAACCCGATGTCGTCGCCGGCGCAATTTCCACTCAAATTTGCATAAATAAGCTTCATTTCAGACCGATTCTCTCCAACCCCTTTCTCTCTCTCGTTCCGCATTTATAGTTTGACAAATATTGAGTGAATTGTCGAGGTGTTCAAATCTGTCACCGCATATCCATTGTTTAAATAGAAATAATCTCTTGGGAGATTTTAATCCCCGATTTCACGAGAATTTCCTCGAGTTACGGTTCTTTTATTTGGTTCTTTTATTTGTTCTCCGTTTAAAATTAGGTTTGAAGTGTATAAAGAGTGTTTGTTAAGTGGATAAACTAAGCAGGGTACTAGAAAAAGAACCGAAGTAAAGTGGGATGATTCCATGGGAAATCTATTTGGAGTTGAAAATTTTCTATCATATTTTGCCCTATGGATCACCGTTTACAATTAAAGACCTGAGTGTTTTACGGATGACCCCTGACAAACTGTACTTAGTCCTACTCTTACCACCTTCCCTTTTAAGAGCACCATACATAAAAACAGGCTGGTATAAGTTGCGAAACTAAATGCAGCCAAGAGCCCTTGAAATTTCACTCCTTCAAAAAGGTTGGGTTTTATTGTATTATCAAGTCGTTTCTTTGCGAAAACAAAACACTCAAATCTAACGACTAATCTGCGTAATACATAAAGGCCCCCCCTCCCCATTCAAGATTGAATCTGAAAGGCCCAAAAAAAAAAAGACTTTGGAAATTCTCAGTTTCTTGCGAAAACACTGAAGGGGAATAATCCACGAGGGAAATTGAGTTAGGCTATAAAAATCTTAAGGAAAGATTATAGGATTTAAACTCATCACTGGGGGCTTGAAAATCCTTTACTAAACCCAGCTTTTATAAAAAAAACGGAGATAAATTCGCTAGAAACGCGCCAATTTCCTATTTTTCTGGCAAAAACTCATTGCAAGAGCCACTAGGGGATTTGGAAAGAAAATTAATTGTTAAGCCTTTTTCCCACCCTTTTTTCTTCCGGGCACTTTCGTCAGCTCTTTTAAAGTCTTATTTCTTGATTGAATAAACTTATTTATTTGAGTCTGCAGTTCGGGAGTAATAATCTTTGAAGTACAATAAATTACACTTAACTAATTAATTAGGCTTAGGTAATACTAGTAACTCTCTTCGAACCAAGGCCCGAATTAGTGTTAGAATTGATTGATTTACGTAAAACTACTTAAGAGTTTTAGGCTAAATTCAGGTGGTAAATAGATGCCAAGGTTGTTAATGAATTCATTAGGCAGAACATTAAGGCCTACAACGGAATTTGGCCTATTCTGATCTACAAGCTAACAGTCATAATTAAGCGGAGATACATTTGTAACAAAGACATTGGATCGATGGTGGAATTTGTCAAATAAGGAATTACCCAATTGAGAAAAAGCTAAAAAACGAATTATTGGAATTCACTAGTATGAATTTTAAAGAAAGAATGTTGAATCGCTTCCCAAAAAACGGAAAAATAAAACTTCCTTCCAAAACTAGCTTTTTTTTTTAAGTAAAAAGGGAAATTTTAACGCTGCCATGAAGATTCTTACAACGAATTTAAAACATAAGTACTTTAAACCCCTACTGATCAAAAAGCCTAACGACCAAAATAAGCACAAATAAGGCAAGGGGGGCAAAGGCTTAACTCGTTAACCCTACCGACATTGTAATGGGCTTAAAAATCACGCTTTTCTAAGTAGGAAAGTTTCTAAAAACCAGTTAAATCGAGTCTCTAACAAGGTTGAAATAAACGAATCTGATACCTTTTAAAGCTGACTGCACTAGAAAGTTTTTGGGTCAAAAATAGGCTCCGTTCATTAAGCCTAGCCGAGTTTTTTTAAGGGTTTTCCCTATTTCTTTTGCAAGTCATTTAAGCCGCGTTCACACGAGACAGCAAAGTGTTCCGTCTTGATCTATCCTTGACGATTGAAAACGGCTTCGAAATGTCTCGTGTAAAGGCGGCTTTAAACTAGAGGATTCATTAGTTAAATGTTGTAATAAATTGGCGCAAATACCTAACCTAAATGGTAAAAGCCGTACGCTGTTTAGTTTCAAAAACCTTCAGGAACACGAAGACTTAACATTAAGCAATCTGAAAATTCCTCTTAAGCGCTTTTTGAGAATGTTTACGATTAAGTCTTTTATCTAATATTTACTGAGTAAAGTAATTTAAAACTCAATTACTCTTGGAAGACCGCTCACCTCATTTACATATTTAAATTTCGTTTGGAAGAATATTATAGGACTATATTCGTTCTATTCATTGCTGTATTACTTAAAATAAATGCGCACATAATCTAATGGCACAAATATTACTTTCCAATTGAGCCAACACCCACCAAGGCAGAGAGCTGCCATTGCTATAAACCTCCCACCCCTCCCCCCCGCAATATCACAACCGTCCAACTTACGACAAAAGAACAACACATTACAAATTTACAACACTCATCATATTTAGACTTACCCTATAGTAGACATCATGAAGTCTTCCTTAAATACGTAGAGGATTCCAGAGACATCCACTAAATCCAAGATGGTAACTGTTCAGAATCAGTAGTCATCAAGATAAGAACCACAAATAGTTAAGCCTTGTCACGGCATGGAAAAATCCAACCGCGACTGCGACTGATGGTTTCGTTTAAGTCTAGACGCGCTTGCTTCGTAAATGCAAGTATTATTCCAGGTATATCCGTTAAAAGATGGTAATTAACTGTTCAGTAGCCATCAAGAAATAAAAAGTTAAGCCTTGGACACTAACCACGAGGACGAGGTCATCACGAATCACAAAAAAATTAACCGACCGACTAAACCGTTTGGCGCTTCGTAATGCGGTGCAGACAAGTTTGACCTTGATCTCTCAGCTAACATAGCCCACTCGATCACGCGCATCACGACGCAAGCTGCTCGCGCTATAGCTATAGCGCGAGCAGCGCAGCGTCCGGGAGCGCGGATCGAGTGAGCTATGCTGCTAACGAATATTTCAAACTCCATCCCTCCCCCCCCCCCTAGCCAAGTCACAAACTGGCGCGAAAAAGTGACTCATGGTTGAAAAAGAAAAGAATTTTAGCGCCAGCTAGTGTCACGTGGTACTAAATGAAGCCGCTCGTTCGTTACATTGGAAAGTTGCCATTTTAGGCCAAAATTAGGTGCCTCAATCTACTAAAATTGGCCAAAAAGATACGACCTTTTATCGAATGTAATTTAAAGACGGTAAATTTTAGCAAAACGATAAAAATTGAATAGAATAATCTTTCCGTTTTATTGTTAACCATATTTATTTATTTACATAATAAATTTTTACGTTTACTTTTGTGTTTAATCAATTTTTATATATATATATATTTATTTATTAATTAATTTCATTTATATATAATATAGGTACCGGTATACGCGTGTACATTTTTTCTTATTTTTGGTTTCACGGAGAGTTTTTAATTAACTCCCCAATATTATATTGATTAGCTTAAAGCTTTTAATAACTTTTAATTCCCTAATAATAATAATTATGCAGCATATCACTCGTTTTTTTTCAAATATTCGCAAAACGTTTTCCATATTAGGCCTATTTCTTATATTTTTCAAAACCTTAAAAACGCGAGATTCGCGAAAAAATCTTTTCATTTATTTATTTTTTTACGAGTTTGTTTCATAATTTCTCTCCTTATTATATTTCATCCCCCCTTGTTGTCCCCCCCATATAATTTCACATATTTAATATACACATTTAAACAATGACAATGTGCATTGTATGGTTGTGATTTTTTTTTAAAACATTTCTGTGTAATCCAGTTAATATTTGAGACATTTAAGTGTCCAAAATATCTCGGTGCGGTGTAAAACTACAATAAATACTTTTGAAGGTTATTAATTTTCTTTTAATACATTAATAAATGTTTACTATATAGATATATTTGTTTACGTATTTATTTATTTACTAACTTGACGAATCAAAAGCGATTTATTTAATTTATCGCGTGCTTAACATAAATAATCTAGACTATATTGAGTTTTTTTAAGGTTTTTCCAACTGGGTTTAATGGAATGGCTGTGGTTAATTTGGTCTTTTACGTAATTATGTACACAGAACGAATCCTTTCTTGCCTCAATTAAAATTATTTTAATTTCTTATAAATTTATAGGCGATTTTATAAAGCTGCTTATAGTTACAAAGCGAAACAAAGCGCCGGGTAGATTCTTAAGCGGGAAGACACGCCTTCATCCGTCATAATCATGGTTATGTATGTACTCAAATGTCCCGCGTTTCCTATCCTACGAGGGTGTTTTTAAGTCCCATGTATTTAAGAAGATCATTTTAAGCTCCATCTTGATGGTGTGGTCTAAATACAGTTTATATAAACGCCTATTGCTTTAATTCCCAGTTCGAGATTCCTCAAGCTTTTTTTTTATATGGCAGACTCTCCTTTTTGAATTAGGGTTAGGTTATTTACATACACGGCGTACAGGTATTTAGGCTTAACTACAATGATCCATGGGCTAAGTGTATAGGAAGGTTCAGAGTGACGTGACGTGACGTAATCTCGAATACGTATCGGCAATGTTCAGAAAAGGTAATAGGGCCAATAAATTAAATTGAAAATGAGGAAGAAGATTGGGAAGACAACGCGACACATTTGGTCGATGCGTTTAGCTTGGAATTTAGGGGAACTGGGTGGTGGAACGACAACCGCTTCCGGAAGTCTTCCGATGGTTACGGTGGTTGGAGGTCCGCCTCCTTCGGGAATGTCACCGCCGACGCCGCCGCTTCGATGGGTCAATTCCTGGTTTTCCAAGACCACTCCCTTCCAACGGGCTTCTTCCGCTTCGCCCCCTTCGGACGTATTCAGAAATTTTGCCTGACACAAAACGAAAATCAATTGACGAAAAGGCTAGCTTTACTAGGCCTAGCTTGGCCAACAAAAAAAAACCTCTAGATAAATAAATAAAAAAAATTGGGGTCAACTTCCGGGACGGACTTCCGCTAACTTCCTCCCATATTTCCTTAAACGGAAGTTGGTGTTTTGACGTAAGATTTAACATAAGAGTAAAGGGGGGAGGGGGAAAGTACCGCGTTCGTTTGGGCTGGGTTATTTTATCACATTCTTCTAGGGACATATCCTTGCAGTATTTTAAACGAACGCCTGAGCTCTGTGTCCTTTGACCCGAGGAAACTTCAAAGAGCTCTTTAGAAGTCTAGTATATACTATTTGATATATCGGTCATGGCTTCCATTGATGCAAAACCGCAGACATATAAATAATTACAAAGTATCGCGTTCCATTTTCTCTTGGGCTTAAAAGTTAGTTTAGTAAATACAGGATTCACTATACGATATGTTTCCGCGGAGAGAATTGTCCGAAGAGGAGTAGAAAGACAGGCATCAAAGGGTACCGCTTGATATTCGTTCGCCACTTACCTTGATGCTAAACGCTAATGGATCAATTATATACATTTGTTCCCGCTAAGTAAGGGAGAGGGAGAGCTTAAAGGGTGTACAAAGACCCTAATTAGGGCCCACCTCAGACAGAAGTTACGTAATAAAACAAAACAGGGTATTTGAATTCATTTCTACGCCTAGAGGTTCTACTGCTCTAGACTTAATTGATAATTCACTCTGGTTTCAGCAACCAATGAATAACACGTTCAACAAGAACGAGGATGTATTTGGAGAGTTCTAATCCGACGTCACGCGCTAGGGTATCTAGTAAACATTGTAGAGCTATCTAGCTCTATAGGTAATCGGCTTACCGGCTGTTTCTCGGTGTTGGTATTGGTCATATTATTGTGAGAGATTCGGTTAGCCGCTCCACCTCGTCCCGGGATCAATCTAAAGCAGCTTCCTTGTCCGGGAACGGCGGGTCGTTTCCTCCAAAGATAATTGACGAGTGTAAATTCGAGAAGGGCCGCGAAGACGAAGGTGGTGCAAGCGCCCATCCAAACGTCGATGGCTTTGACGTAGGAGACGGGGGGCAAGTTACTCTGGATGCCGGAACCCTAATTCGTATTTATAAATCGGGAACGGGGAGATTGGAACGCCAGTTAAGGACCCGCTCTCCAACCAATACCTAAAGCTCTAGAGACTAGATAATTCCTTCATAGCATCATTTAGTACTGTACAAACAAACGTGCAACGCGTAAACAACCTCGTAAACAAAAGGAAATGCACGGAAATAAACGCTTTCAAAAAAGAAAAAGAAGGTCACGCAAGATATTATAATTAAAAATCTATCTATAATTAGCAAAGTCAGGGGGGGTTATTCTCTCTTATTTTGTTTTTGGTTTTTGAATGATACCTGATCCGTAATCGTAGCAGATGGATTTAGAACCAGATGCTAACGTTGACAAAAAATGAAAAGGTTTTTTTGAGCCATCAAAATCTACTTTCTTATTAAAAGAGAAACATCGATAATTAAAAGAATGGATTTCATTTCGATGCCAGAAGAGAAATAAAAAACCACCGGCTAAAAATTTGAAGTTAAAACAAATTTTATGGGAAACATTTCCTCAAATAATATATAACTAAATAAACAGCATTAACTTAATCATGCGAATAAAAACGTTTTGGATGATATCATAAGTTTAATAAAAGATATGTTCCATAAGTATAGACTACCTATCCTTCTTAATGCTTACTGAGAGATAGTTCGAGAACGACAAGCGAGAATTGAAGGCCTACACTCGGTTAATTTTGCATAGTCCATCTTTCTATTTAGTGTGTCCTAAGCCTTTGACAACACCTCATGCACCAGGCGTCGCTTTACGAGACAAGCTCTCAGTAACCAGTGACAAACTTATGGAACATATCTCGTAGCTAGGCTTCCCAACTACATTAAGCCTAACTACAAATTAATAGGCTTAGCTATCATCCATAAAAACGTTTCTCAATGATGACGACGTTAAGAAGGGAATAATTCGTTGGACTCACTTTCGACGAAATAGTCAGCAAGGTCGTGACCCCTAGAGTAATTCGTGCCGGTATAGACTCGACGTCCAGCCAAAAAGAGACCCAACTGATGACAACAATCAAGATGGTGGGTAGATACGACTGAACCAAATGAAATCCAAGAGAACGTCTCAAATAAAACTCGGCTTTGAGACAACCGTACTCCCCCATATGAAACTTCTCTCGACACAGAGCGGTGCTGACATTTTCAATCTCAAATTGGGGCAACTTCAAATTTTCGTAAAGGATAATAGGTTTACCGGCGGACCACTGAAGTACCAACTCCTCCACCGTCTTCGAGACTTGACAGTTTTGGAAGAAGAAAAAAAGTAATATAGGAGGAGACAGGAAGCAAAACCAAACAGATAAAGATCTTAAAATTTTTTGGGAAAACCAATCATGTACCCAATACGTTGATTGAGAGAGACAGTATTATTACTTACAAGAGGCCAATTCGATGGTACATATTTGAGTGTCCATGGGATAACGGTACAAGTCCATCATACAAGAGAACCGGAGCTTAAGTCTAAAAAAGCCAATCCCCCAATGGAGAAAAGAGGGAGAGACGAAAAAAGAAGAAAGCAAAACAATGTTCTGAAAACCTCGAAAAAATAAAAGAAGTTAAAGAAAAAGGGATGGAAAACTCCACCACACCATCACCACCAACAACACCATAAGTTTATAAGATATGTTCCAAAAGTATGACACTTCCTATACTTCGTAATATGCTAGAGACTTAAAGAGAGCTAGTTCGAGAACGACAAGGGAGAATTGAAGTCCTACACTCGGATGGCTAATTTTGCAGGACTTCCATCTTCCTATTTAGTCTGTACTAAGCCTTTGACATGCAGCGCCTCAGCACCAGGCGTCGCTTTACCTCGAATCTATGACCTCACTCACTTCATGACAGGCTCCAGTTTGTAGCCATTGACAAACTTATGGAACATATCCTACGGACTTATGGCAACACCAAATAATAAAAATTGCCGCCTCGGATAGTTTACTTTGAAGGAAGCAGAAAAAAAAACGGAAGAAAGAGTGAGGAAACTCGATCCTTCTTATACCTCAGAAGAACAAAGATTGAGTGTTAAAAGAAAAGAATACAAAAAGGAAAACCTGTACGTCGTGGAAAAAATAAATAATTGCATCACGTTTATTTTCCCAGACTTTGCAGCGTCATCCGCCCAAAAAAGGGGAAAGTGTACCAATGTACTTGGGTACAATTCATAGGCCTAACCAAAAAAAAGGGTTAAGAAGCAAGGGGGGGGCGGAGAGAAAAAGTCGAGGTCAGGAAGGTGTTAGTTGCAACGACAAAGAAATCGGACAGATATACGGAAGAAATGAAGAAAAGTGTACTAAGGGCCAAATATAACAAAGATTCCTCCAATAATAAGCGGATGTCACACACGTACCCTCGGACACTTGGGAAAACTTTCCAAAAGAAACTAGAACTTTGGTATAACAAGAAAATATCTTATGAGCTATGGTATCTTTTTACAGCGAATGTCACGTTGAACCATATCACGTGTTAGGAGATTCAATCTGGTTTAGGTCAAAAAACATACAAGTATTGTATGACCTAGCCACGGTTCAACTCAATTTTTCGTAGTAAACTAACCAGTCCTGTATCACGTTTCCACCTATATTACACAACACCTAATGACAACAACTTTTGGGTGAACAATAAGGAAAGTTCTGGCTTTTGTTAAAAATACTAGTGACAAGTCCCATACGCGGCAGATGCCCTAGGTTCTGTTCCGGTTTACTTTCCAGTAAATAAATACCAACAAAATAGACTTTGTTTTATCCCTTGGGTAGGGTTATAATCGGATCTCTTTGTCTATTATCACGCAAGAACGATTTTGATCGCGTTAATAAGATTGTTACGTGGAAAAAAAGGATTACTGAAACACGCGCCACTGAGTCAGCAGCCAAAGAACAAATCATTAAAAAAAAACTCAGACCAACCTGAGCATGTAGAGGATCTTGCCTTCGGGTTTGACTCGAACTAATACGTTTGGAACGGTGACGTATTGAAAATCAGCATCTTTAGCGTTAGGAAAGAATACTTCCGGTTTCCAAATTTTCTGCACCAGTTTAGGGTCATTCAGATCCAGGGGCCGAGTGGAATTGTCTCGTCTAAGTCGCTGATCTAACCAACTTTGTCTCAAGTACAGATCGACGGCGTAGTCCTTGAACGCGATAAAATAATAGACGTAATTAGGCCTAATTTCGCTTAGGTCGCTTAAGTCTAACTTTCCCTGTCAAAACATCATTAAACTTAAGGTAAATCAGTATTCCCTGAAGAATGAATTAAAAGGTTTAGGCCTAACAATACCCATCAGATATTACATAATGGATTGGCAGGATTAAATATATTCAATGAGATGCATCAAATGAACTAACCAAGGCTTAGAGAAGCGTCTAAACTTAAGTCTAACCCCATCCTTACCATAGTTGCGGGATTGATGGATCCAAAACTTCGAATGTAAATTTCGCACTCAACCGTCGTTGGTACTCCTAAAAATATAAGAGAAAACTTGGGAATTTAAGATTACATATCCAACGAATTTTACTATTCTTTCTCATGAGCCTTCATATGAAGTTACTAAGAGAAAGTATAGGTCCGAATAACCATTAGCTTATTGGAAAAATACCCTAATAACGCTAAGAGATAACGGGACGTGGTCGTTTAGGCAAATTAGCTACCCTGTGCTTACGCCAGTTTCAGGTTACCATAACGAAAACTAAAAACACGCCGTTTAAGTAAAGTAGGTAACGTTAATATCAGTTCCTTTTTGGGGCTTGAATAAAAAATACCCTCTCATACTTAATTCACCTAAAACAAAGGCTTCGAGATACACTAAAGCTATCTTGCGATACAAAAAAAAACTAAAAAGGCGGGGGTGATCTTAGTTAGCATCTTGGGATAGATTTAGTCGCCGCATCGAGCTCACTTACAAAATACCTTTACCATAAAAAGTGGATCAATTTGCTAGCAACCGCTATATCTATCAAATAACCTTTTCTCTAGTAAAAACAGAGGAACTGTGGTTTTCTTAGGTTATTAGGCAAGTCAATTTAAAGAGGCAATAAAAACCTGGTTGAATTTACAATGAGTTTTACCTCACTGTATAGGCCGCAGTTTAAAGATAGTGTACCTTTGCAGTATAGCCAAGGGAAAGTATAAAGTGGGGAATGGTTTAAGACAGCGCTTCTCAAACTTTTTAACCTTGCGGACCGGTTTTTTTTTCAACTATGTATGACGGACCATACCAGCCGCATGTCCGCGGACCGGTGCCGGTCCACGGACCACAGTTTGAGAAGCGCTGGTTTAAGATAAGAGTTAACAGTTGTAATTGCATACCTAGATGCGATTGTGGCAGGGCCCGACGATCGTAAGTTTTGAGTAGCTGATCCAAAGCGTCCAGATCATCCATGGTCCCATTTCGGCTTTAAAAAGAAGAGAAGAGAAGCCATTAAAACCTTGCCTTAAATGACAAAACTTTCACTAACAAAACAATGAAATATTTGTAAATATCAAAAATAATTTTTCACTTTTGTTTTTATATTCAAAGAATTTTCTTTCCACGGAAATAAAAACATTTAAAATTATAATAATATAAACAATTTCGTAACTCGCTGTCAAAATAATTAATTTATATTACGGGGTATAAAATGTTTTTAAAGTACACGTCACAAATATTGGAACTTATATATATAGTGTAAAGTGTTTTATATTAAATTTTTTTGTCATATCAATATATATATATTTATATTTTTTTTATAGTGAACATTATTAAAGTTCTTGATGGAGAAGATAATATCACCGCTTTAATATCAACATTTTCGCGGAATTTTAGCTGACCCTGAAGGAAATACTTTAGTGACATCATGCAGTGATATCAATTGATAACAAGCGTGGAAAAACAACGCTGGAAAATTTTGTAGAACTCCTTGGAGATAATTTTTAATATATATGTATATAAGAATTTCATCCCATAAGGGTTAAAAAAACAACAATAAAACTTAATATTTTATCAGCGTATTTATAAGAAAAATTCCTACGAATATAGACCCGTTATGATTTTGAGACGTTATGAGAAAACTGACTAAAGTCTGTATTTTCGCAATAGACGGCTTGCTGGCTTGCGGGGTTTGAGAAGGATAACAAGTAAGTAAATAAATAAAAAAATATCGTAGGATTCGGATGGAATTTCAATGACGGTTGAAGCTCTTATTAAGTTAGTATTGATAACCGCAAGAGCTAAGACTTAAACTGTAAAACAATGCAAAAAAAGAACCCACAATTTTCGCTTGTTACAAGTTTTGAAAAGGTATAAATTGCCATTGGAAACTTGGGAATATCAACTGAAAACCACATCATTATCAAGTTGAACCCCAGAAAATCCAATACCTCGAAACTACCGTAACTTTTGATCTATTTCTTTAACAACTAACGACCTATTCGGTATGAAGTGAACGTATCTTTCTAAGCAGGAATACATATAGTAATGGGAATCATCGTGCACCCCTATATCTCTGGTGTTAATTTCCACCCGGCTTTTATGGGTATACCGGGCTTGAGAACTAACTATCCCCGTCACGCCCCATAATTCTGACGTATTTCTAACTGCCATTTCATTGTCTGGTAGCAAAGGTGAGGTCAGACGAACGCGGAAGGTTCAACGCGAGGATACATTAGTCTAGCTCTTCGCACAAAAAAAGTTGCCTAGATACTTTGATAAAACGGATACACAATGATCCCTAGTAGCTGTATTCATTCCTAGTATACGTTACACGACTTAGAAATGGGTGTTTATAGCTCCATTTAAAAAGATATACGGCACCAGATCTGTTCAGTTCCGTTAGATTAAATTTCGACCTACTTTATTTTGATTGATTTTTTTTATTTCAAGGACTTTCCAACAAAAGTTTCAGCATGGTTCCAGTCAATACTTTGGGGAGCGCGCGAAATAACAGATTGATCACGAAATTCGCGCCTTTTTCTTTGAACATATTGAAAATACCCTCCTTTTGAGAAAAAAAGAAAGGTGTATGACACGTTTTAGGCTTACACTCCTAACAGGAAGAAGAAAGAAGATCTGGCCAGTTTCTTCAATACACGTTCTGACGCGGGTCCCAGTGCGGCTGTGACACCGTGTGGCACGTTCCAAAACAGATGTTACCGCCTTGTTATGTGTCAAAGACAATACGCGTTCCATACTTTTCTTTTCTCTGTTTATATTATTAATACCTCTAGAGACTTAGTTTTGTTTTATATATCAAGTGTTATTCAATATACTTCTGGTTACTATGTTTACTATAACCTCAAAAAAAAAAAAATTGAAGCAGGTCAAATTTAGGGTTAAGATTGGGCCTTGGAAAGAGAATAGGTCAAATTAAAGTCAAGATTGGGCCTTGAAAAGAGAGAATAGTTAGATTAGAGTCAAGATTGGGCCTTCAAAAGAGAGTATGTTAAATTAAGGATAAGATTAGGCCTTGAAAAGAGCGTAGATCAAATTAGGGTAAACATTGGGCCTTGAAAAAAGAGAATAGGTCAAACTAGAGTCAAGATTGGGCCTTGAAAAGAGCGCTTGTAAAATTAGGGTTAAGATTGGACCTTTAAAAAAGAGAATAGGTCAAATTAGAGTTAAGATTGGGCCTTAAAAGTGTGAATGTCAAATTAGGGTTAAGATTGGGCCTGCAAAGGAAAATTTGTCAAATTAGGGTTAATATTAGGTTAGATTTAAGCTAAAAAACCCAAAAATCTAAAGTCAGGTATTTAATTTGTTAAGAAAACAAGCCTAATAATTAATTATCTTTGGTTGAAACTAATTACCCTGGAAGGAAATTCTAATATAAAAGGCAAACGACTTAATTTAAGATTAATCATTAGCTGTTAAAAGCAACTCGAGAGTTTAAAATAAAATCCCAATCTTGTTCCTCCTTATAACTTAGAAGAAAAAAATAATGAAGCTACTTTGATACATCATTAATTTTGAGTAATTATTTTTAATTAGGAGCCCCGGGCTTTACAAATGATGAAAAACTAAACTTTTAGAAGAAAAGAAAGGTGAACCCCATCTTAGGACTAAGAAAAAACAAATTCAACACAATGGTATGGTGCAAGAATAGAAACATAAGATGAGTTTAAGTCTCATTAAAGCAAAATAAATTCTTTTTTACTGTTTTGGGAAAGAAACTGAAATTAGAGACTATAAAAATAAATTTTTAAGGACAAAAGAATTTGCAAGAAAAGAGTAGGTATTTTCAGGGGTTTTTCTCTTTGTTTCTGTAAAGGATACTAAATTGGAATTTACTTAAGCCTTGTTCATCTAATTTAAATAATTACCATATAGAATTAAATTTCAAATGAAATTAAGATGCAGTCTATAGATGTAGAATGTTTGGTCTTAATGTCAGGTTGTTTAGAAATGCAAGAAGCTAAAACAAATATTTAAAAAGCCTGTCGTAACAAGTCGTGTTTCAATTGTTTTTGGTAAAAATAAACAAGTAAACACTATTAGCTCTTGTTTTCATTTGCAAACAAATTTAAACCTCTTTTTACTGACCTTCCAAAGACGTAACAGAACATGTTTCCTAGTAAATTATCCCGAAAGTTTCTAATTAAAATTACAATGAAATGATGTTTCATGATTGGACCAGGCAGAAACCGTTCCCAAAACGATGGAGACCTATTTAGGCCTAATATATAAGCCTCACATGACCCTTTTATAAAGTAAGCTTAGCACCTAACCCTAACCCTAACTTTCAACCGAAAAATGTTCGAAACAAAGAAAACTTTGTCTAGACTCCATCTAAAGTTTAAAAGAACTTCTAAAGTTTAAACTTATCCAATCGATATATAAATGGAAAGAATTGAAGATAATATTTTATAAAAGAAAACAAAAAACCGAAAAAATAAAATAAAAAATTAGAAAAGAAATCATTTTTAAAAATGAGAAGCGAGTGAGTCGAGTTTATCTCGCTCCAATGATTGCGTTTCGCTGAAAAATGGCGGGAAAATGGGGTGGGGGGGGGGGGTGGAGTCAAAGGTCGTACAACGAGAGTTGCCACTTCAACGCTGGCACGAGCGCGTGTCTTCATAAAAGCGCGGGAAAAAATATTTCAAAGTAAAAATAAAACTTCTAACTCTCTCTCTTTCTCTGTCTTCTGACACGTTTCAAGTTTGGCTAAAGATAACGTCCACCCTTTGTGCCCAAAAACTCAGAGCTCTTTTGAGGAAAAGAAATAAAATCAATGCCTTTTAATATTAAAATTACTACCCAGGGTGCAACTCGCGAAGAAAGAATATAAGTACGCTTCGTTAAACGTACTAATTAGTGTCTAGTTTCCGAGTTTTAACCATGATAACATCAATAGTTAATGACATAGTAGATGTAAAGAGTGCTAGTAATGATTATTTAAATCTAAAAGAGTGTAAGTGTAAAACTTTTCAGCGCCTTAAAGAAGAAAATTCAGAGTGTTTTTAGTTAAATTAACCTGAACCATAACGCAATATTTTAAGTGTGAAATCTCCTTACTGTTCAAGAGCAGTTTACATCGACTACTTTTGCTGGGATTTATTTAGTTTACAAAACTTTGTTTGTTGATCTTGAACAAAATTATTATCGCATTTTATTTCATATTGAGAATGTAGTGCAACCAAAGGCATAATTCACGCTTAGTAAACCCCATACAAAAACCATCTCTCTACCCCTAAACCCCTGGTAAATTCTCACGTTACTATTGGTGTATACTAGAAGATAAAAAAGTATAAATGGTTAAGTTTTCTTTTTCCGGAGATGAAAGAATACTGAAGTTAATACGGAGATTCGTGTTATTTAATACATATCCGTGTAAGATTACCCGTATCTTCAACCAAAGGATTAGATTCAACTTCAAAATTTGGAAAAAAAAAATAAATATTTCGATTCTAGAGATATTTTTGTTGATAAGAAATGAAATAGCCGGTCTTTCTGCCGTTATATCTTTTCTCCAATTTTTTATATAACTTATAAAATACCGGCATCAAATACAGACGAAAAAGGTAAGACTGTACAGGCGTTGGTTTGCACCGTTATTAAAGAAGGGGAAATCCTCCCGGGTTTATATCCCTTAGTGCCAAGTGACTTTGTAAAATAATATAAAAGAAACTTCGACCATCATTTTTAATAGAAAAGATGATTGAGAGGTTTTCTTTTTGAGAAACGGGTTTTTATACACCTGGTCCCGTTCCCAAGAATTTACATTAAGCGTATCACAGGCCTACCTTTTACCGTGATAAAGAATTTTTTATACCAAAATCTTTGGAAATGGAAGGATGGAAAACGTATGGGTTTAAAAGCCTTTGATAATAGTGTCAAGTAACGTTGTATTGACCTCTAAACGAATTTTTGAAATCGGGAATACTTCTAAAAGAAACCATATATATACGAATTCAATTTCAATTTAATTAAGAAATACGAGAACTTCCTGACGCTTTTGGGAACCTTTAGAATTAATTAAAATGTATGTTTAATTTCATTTCAAAAAGTGACTTATAAGGTTTCCAAAGATTTAAAGCAACCTCAATTAAAATTACTCCAATTGCAAAACTTTTCTAAACATTAAAATCAGAGGTTTCTAGAATTTTTGTTCTTTTATTTTATTGAAATTAAATATTGGAAAAGATTAATTAGAATATTGGGTTGCACCATGATGTTCTAAATTTTTACTACTTAAGAAAATTTCGGTAACAAAATTCAAAAGAAAAAACCATATTCAATATCCTTGACTCTTTCGTGACATGCAGCTTCTTTGACAACTCTGCAGTTATAGCAAACGAAAATGCGAAGAATGCCAAGATGGCTAACTAATTAACAGAAAGCTATGTACTAGTTGATTGGGATTCTTATTACATCGGAAATAGCTTTCTATTCCATTGAAGTTTGGTAGACAGACTGACTATACAGGGTGTTTCTGATAAGTATACCATAAATTTATTGGTCTGACCTCAGGGTCAAAATGAGTTGAAAGTGGTGTTAAAGAACATGCATGGGGGTCTACAACATTTAGTTACACAGATATGGGCCCCCAAAACACGGAGAACAGTCACACATGCGTCGAATAATCTCAATTCAATCGGAGAAAGCTATCTATATCAAAAGTGTACCATAAAATGATAAAGTTAATCACTGTGTCACTAATTAGTTTCTTAATTTAGGGGCCAGTCAGTGTTTGGGAACCCATACCATATCTCAATAACTAAATGTTGATGACCCCATATTACTTAACACTTTGCACTCAGTTTGACCCTAATAACACATACCCTTTTAATATAGGGCAAAACATATCAGAAACACCCTGTATTTCGTGTACAGTTTTAAGCTTGATTGAGTGAGAAGAATTAAGATGGGATTCTCTTTCTGGGTTCTTGTTCTTGTCCTTCAAAAGCTTTCTACAGAATTTATCAATTAGGAAACTACTTTCTAGAAAAGGGTATAAAGGGCATTGCATTAATGTAGATAAATAACACCTTTACTTTTGGGAACCTTTTAGAGTATTGCCGCCATTTTATTGCCTTTTCCAAAACATACCAGAGAAATTGGTATTAAAACTCAAATTCATTTCGGAAAAGGTTTAAGGTAATACGAACTTTTGAAGTATACTTTGAATTTCAGTCACGTGTGATTTTGACGAGGTATATGCCTAGTTTCACGATGTTACTGTACTTAATTTCGAATTTCCTTGCTAGACGCTTTTAAAGTGTTTTGTAATATATAACTTATCAAGAAACTTCTTAAATTCGTTTTCATTTTAAAGTAATCTTACTAATTATTATTCTAATTCGAATTAAAAATAAAATTAGCTGCCCCAATTGTACGCAATAAATTTAATAAAATATTATGATGAATTAGTTTGAAAAATATTACGTTAATTTCAAATATTAAAACCCCTGTAAGCTAGCTTTTCGTTGAACATTGGTGTATTGCGGGTTAAACATTTCTACAGGCGCTCGTAGAAAAAGCATTAAGGGGTTTCACCCTATATGGTAGCTTTCCCTCTACTCAAATATTTCTTCGAATTTTTATTAAGGGCTCCCTTAAACCAAAAAATAAATAAATAAATAAATAAATAAATAAATAAATAAATAAATAAATAAAAGACGCCCGGTTATATTTCCTAATTATTTTTAACCTACGTAAAAATATCCAGCCCCGAGTGTTATAATCTATTTTGACCGAACATAATTATATAGTAATTAATTTAGTATGAACAACAACAAAGAAATTAAATTTCTCGTGATTCAATTAACCTTTAGGATCTATGTTCTTAGTTTTTCTATTTCATATGGGTCTTTGATACAGTTACAAAAACCAAAAAGAAAAAAATGTTCAAAGGATCAACACAGTAAAGAGCTACAGTTCAATTTGAAATAAAAACTTTGTAGCGAATAGAGTAGAGATCTTTAAAAATCGGTCATGCAAGGTGTGTGTCACGTATACGCTTGTCTATTTTCGTCAGACGTAATATGGCCAAGGATCGACGAACACAACGAATAGAATTGAGGCCGCTTTTAACTGCCAAACAAAGAGCCCAATCTCTTTAAACTTTTCAAGTAAGTTTCCGTATTACCAGGGGTAAATAACGAAAGGAGTTAGAGACGCTAGCTTCCGTAGTGTAGAATACAGTGGGACCTTGAAACGTCATAGAATTTGTAACTAACGTAGTGCCATCTTTGGAACTGTATTGTAAATAAGACCAGAATCTTAAAAGTTTTGCCTTAAAATCTCGCGCCGCAAGGTATTCTGGGTAAACTAAAATGGCGGGTGTCGTTGTTGTGAAGTCGTCTCATAAATCAACCCAATATAATTATTATATTCAATCGCGAGTAAACAGCGATTTAAAGAAGAAAGATAAGTCAACAATTTGCAATTTGAAGCCGGGGAAATCATCAAAATGTGTTCAAACTTGTTCTGCCGTAAGTGCGTGGTTACAGAGTCGGCCCAGTGAGCCAAGGCTTAGTGATTTTTCCGAGTCAGTGCCGGTGGGAACTGTAGGATCAGGATCATCGACTGTATCTGTGACTAAAGAAATTAAAACAACTAAAACTGTATTGAAGGATGCAAAAACGAAATTTAATTCCATTTCATTATCGAATAAGGAATTTACCAACTTTAAAGTTGCATGTTTCTAATTCAAGTGCACCTTAATGAATAAACTTTACTCTAAGCCTAACTGTCACTTAGTCGTAAGCAGACGAACACTAGCAGACGAAAACTAGCAGACAGGAGAAAATCGATATCCCAGCATGACTTTCGAAACTTTGCTGCCACGCTATTGGTTGGAAAATATTATACTTATTTTGAATTATAGACGGCGCGACCGAGGCGTTTTCTCTTTTCTGTGTCTACGTTTGAAAGTCCCAATGTATTCTACACTACGGAAGCTAGCGTCTCTAACTCCTTTCGTTATTTACCCCTGGTATTACGGAGCTTTGAGTTTAAGCTATGTTTATTGGAAAATTCTTCTTTTCTGACATTTACTTTTTATATATATACTCTTATTGGTTAAACGGGTTAAGAATTTATTAAATTATCACGTGAATTCTAAATGAAAAATTGAATTACACGGTAGGGGTGGAGAGTTCCGTTTCACGGTAGGGGGTGGAGCTAATACTGGAAGGAGGGGTAAGGAGTCGAACTGAATTGAAGTGTTATTCATTCGGAACTACTTTTCCTCCGATATAATTTAACTATAGTTTTTTAATTAAATGGTTCTAAGGTTGAACTGTACGGAAGAAATAAATATTCATGGAGAATTACAACCGAATTGATGGTGCAAAAAAAAATAGAAAAAATTTGAACAAAGTTATTGTTTTATATATATATATATATATATATATATATATATATATATATATATATATATTATATATATATATATATATATATATATATATATATATATTATATATATATATATATATATATATATATATATATATTCCCATAAGGTCATAAGATATGTTCCATAAGTTTGTCACTGGTTACTATCTGGAGCTTGACATGAAGTGAATGACCTAGGTCATAGATTCGAGGTAGAGCGACGCCTGGTGAGGCGCTGCATGTCAAAGGCAGACTAAATAGGAAGATTGACCGCAAAACCGCGTGTAATCAATTCTCAATTGTCGTTCTTGAACTATAGCTCTTAGTAATTAAATCACAGGCATTTCGAAGTTTAGGAAGCGTCATACTTATGGAACATATCTTATTAACTTATGATATAACTCTATGGCTATAGATGAAGAAGTGCTGACGCAAAAGTTTTTACGTAAGGTTTTGACGTTTTTTTATCGTCGTCAAACTGTATTTATTTATTTTTCTTTATAACCGTCTTTGAAAACTAACTCTAGCGGAAAGGCACGACAACAAAAAGTACTCAAAAGTATTTAAAAGTAGTGCTAAAGCATGTTTTCTTAGATATGAACAGACGTATCTTTAAATTCTTGAACATTTTTATTTTTTTACCCGATTTATAAGGAATCCTAGAGTACGGTTAGGGTTAGATTAAATCAATTCCACTCAAATAATTAAGAGCAATGCGATCCACGTAAACTATAATGAAAATACAAGTTTCATATGACTTCAATGCTTTCAAAACCAATTAAATTTGGCCCGCTGAAATTTGAACCAAGGACGATTCCGAAATTGTAGACGAATCTAATATGATGCGAGAATATCTAGGGCAACAGTAACGCCATTGTAAGGTTACTAATAATACGGAGGCGTCCGTGGTAGTCGAATCTTTTTTTAAACACCGATAAAATGCATTAAAGTGTTAATCGTTTTCTGAAAATGATTAATTTATGCAAAAAATACGATATCTCTTGATTAATATACCAGCTGCAGACGTCATGAATTACGTGAAGACCGGTTTAGAATCATTGCCTTACACATTCTTAGTAACACAAATGATATTACTTTAATAGCAGTACCTTCTCAAAGTAAACGTCCCGAAAACAAGTATAGCTTACGGTATCCCGTACTTGGCGCAACCCTGACCTTAGAAACTCTCACAACTTATAGGGGCTATAATTCAATTTGGGATAGAATGTCGAATGGAGAGAAAGTTCTGCCAAACTAAATTAAAACTCGGTAATGGGAAAAGTTAGTACATAGCTTCGCAACCCTTACACAGTCATATCTGCTTGCCGCTCGCCGCCAGAGATAGCTTAATTATCTCGTGATCTTTAACCTTAACTAGGCCTATATCGAGAAGAAGAAAAAAATCCACGACCAAGTTTCGGATCGTATAAAGTTACTAAGGAAAATTATTAAAAGGGTGGTGGGTGGGTGCACCACCAAAACACCCCTCAAAGATAGGCAAAACTTTGTCGAGAAAGTTTTAACTGTAATAGTCCATTTTTAATATTATTCGGGCAAGAATCTTGTTTTAAAAAGGGTTTGAACACTGTTTTTGTCGAGGTCACAAAGACTCGTTCAGCCGCAGCTACCAAAAAAACACAGGTTAAGCAATCGGTTTCTCTTGCTAAACGCAACCAAAAACGTCACTTAAATGCGTTAGAAACAATTTTTTGTTTCATACAAATTGAAGTAATGGTCACGGATTCCGTAACCCAAATTTTAGGCCTAAATTTCAAGCAGACGAACTCTAAAATCAAGCCCGACTTATATGTAAACTTCAGGAATTAAACATGGATGCCAGTTTCCTAAAGTAAACGGTAAATTTGACCTTACACACGTGATATAATTTTAGAAATGACCAAGCCAATACATCAAAAGTTCAACAAATCAATTTGGTATAAATATCGAAAACCAATTGAAGTAATTTCGATTTCTCATTTCAACTTTGCCAAAAACTAAAGAAAACCCGGCCAGCGAGGGTTTGCCATCATTTCAGGGATAAAACCGTGCTATTTAAGCCATCAAATTCTCTAACCCATCAACATTAGGAGACGAAAGCACAATAAACAAGTCGGCCCAAGGGCTCGTAATAGTAGCCACATCGTACGAGTGAATAGCCCCTCTATACCCTACCCTAATGAGTGGATAACCCCTCTATAACTTACCCTAATGAGTGAATAGCGCTATCTTTTACAACGCTTAAATGATTTACCGTGCATAAAATCAGAGTTAATAGCCCCTCGATGCCCTACTCTAAACAGTGATAAAATTATAACCGTATAAACTTACTTACGCTGTAATTCTAATATTCCGGCGAATCGAAGAACAGATATTTATGCCCAGAAAGGTTTGAAAGCGAAAGTTTAGTTATAGTGATTATCCCCTCGAATTACCTTTAGCAATGCTAAAATGATCAAACGCGTAACGCTCATTTAACACTATGTTAGCTCTATCTAAACCCATACCCCAAAGATACAAGTTCAGAAGTATCCGACCCCAAAGATACAAGTTCAGAAGTATCCGACCCCAAAGATACAAGTTCAGAAGTATCCGACCCCAAAGATACAAGTTCAGAAGTATCCGACCCCAAAGATACAAGTTCAGAAGTATCCGACCCCAAAGATACAAGTTCAGAAGTATCCGACCCCAAAGATACAAGTTCAGAAGTATCCGACCCCAAAGATACAAGTTCAGAAGTATCCGACCCCAAAGATACAAGTTCAGAAGTATCCGACCCCAAAGATACAAGTTCAGAAGTATCCGACCCCAAAGATACAAGTTCAGAAGTATCCGACCCCAAAGATACAAGTTCAGAAGTATCCGACCCCAAAGATACAAGTTCAGAAGTATCCGACCCCAAAGATTCAAGTTCAGAAGTATCCGACCCCAAAGATTCAAGTTCAGAAGTATCCGACCCCAAAGATTCAAGTTCAGAAGTATCCGACCCCAAAGATTCAAGTTCATTATAGTGATTACCCATTTTAGTGATTATCCCCTCGAATTACCTTTAGCAATGCTAAAATGATCAAACGCATTACGCTCATTTAACACTATGTTAGCTCTATCTAACCCCACATTTGAATTAACCGCCAAAACGTTCCAGTCAATCATAACATAGATGGCGATAGATACCGAACGAGAACGAAAAGGGGAAAATCGTTATCTATTTAATTAGCACATAAATAAAAAGAAAATAAATATAAAAACCCTAAACATACAAATTCATAAGTATCCGACCCCACAGATTAAGAGGTACCCCACCCCACATCACCCCGACATTTTAGAGATAAAAATAAATAATAAAAAACTCGGGGTTTCTATCAAGTCTCTATGGCTCAATGGTAGAATCTTTGCTTACCACGCCAACGACCCGGGTTCGATTCCCGGCTGCGATCCGAAAAAAATTTTAATTAAAATTAAATCTCTAACCGAGCCCAGTTACCCCTATGGGTGGGTTGTGGTAATGTGGAGTTCCTTTTAAGCCAAAAAATAACGATAACGAAAGCGAAAACTCCGGCCACATGTACTACTACTACTACTACTACTACTACTACTACTACTACTACTACTACGGCTCGGGTCAAACTAAGAGCCTCATCGTATACTACGATGTGGCTAAAAAGCAGTCTAGCAAAGATCGCCGCTGGCTGACTCTTAAAAATTATTCCACCCTTCCCTTGTTTGATAGGGAACAAGAAAAAAACTAAAAAGAAACCCTTTTAAAAGCGAACTAATCGGTCGAATCAAAACCCAACTCCCCTCTGGGTGATGTCAGAGCAAGGCTTAAGCAGAGCTGCTTGCCTATCAAAGTTCCAACTAGCTATGATCCGAGTATGAGCCTCGGTTATTTTTCTTTCAAGAGCATTTCCTACAGCACAAACCAAGGATGAGAAGGTTAAGACTAGTGTGTAGTCCTGAAATGGTTCAACTTTCTCTTGGAATAGACCGTCCATTCCAACAATTCGAGAAAATAAACAAACACCAGGGGTTGTAGGAGGTCACCATCTTGGGTTAATTCCTTCGCGATAAAAAGCACCGTTAAAGGCCGCGCGAATTGTCTAGCCTCCCTCCGCGTGTAGTGAACACTGCCTCCGTCTGCCGTTGCCTCTTGGTGCGAGGAAATAAGCTAATCCCGAATCTTTGTAGGTTTCTCTTTGCAAGTAATTAACGGATTAGTCTATACATCAATCATCTCATCTACTATGCGACGGATAAACGAAAGATATCGCTATCCATAAAGAGGTAAAGGCGAAAGAAGAGATGCAGAGTGTTAATATTGCCGAAAGGGATGATGGTCTGGAGGGGGGATGAGAAGTAGGGTGCTTTCTTTCATCGACAATTTATCGGGCCAGTCTGCAGTGTGGGTCTTTCGCTTCATTACACCCAGGCCTTTGCCCCATTAAAAGTGCTCGGTAGATAAAAAGGAAAGAAACTGTACTTTTTGTCACCATAATGTACAGTACCAACTACGCAGCCAATCGCCATGAGTATAAGCAAAAGGGTAGGAGAATAATTACTTTGGTACACATGCTGAGGGAACGTTTCTTGGGTCTATAAGAAGAAGCGGCGACGACAAACTTTGTTTCCTATAATATTGGGGATAAGACTGAATACGTATAATGCCAATAGCTCTAAGCTCTTACCGATCAAAGAAGAAAAACTTCAAAGAAAATATAAAGGTGCAAGGGAAACGAGAGCTGAGCTTACTTCGTAACACTTTAATGGACAAATAAATGCTTGTGGGGGAGCGGGGACATGTCCTTCAGTGCTGCTTACTGGGATATGAAAACTGGGCATTTTGTCAATCCAGGACTCTAGTATATCAAGGTCATGCTAAACTTTATAGGTCCCTGGGCAATGCAGTACGTTTCGTTACATATTCAAATAAGCATACGAATCATGGGTCCCACCTCAATAGGCCATATGTTTATAGGACTCCCCATAAACAAGTGCCCATCAGACCCAATGGATAAGACGGCCACAAATATCACTGTCTGATTTAGAACTGCTAAAAATACTTCTAAGCCGCGATTATCTTTATAAAGTTCAAGATATTATCTTCATTGATTGGGCAAAAATCCGCGATCCTATCCTTCATTGGTTATAGAATAGCAACAATGTTACACTATAATCTCTTCCAAATTTTAAGGATTAGTACGAGGAATCGAATCTCTGGCGATTTAAGGGATAAGCAATTATAGTGTACATAGAGAACGAAAACAGCAGTTAGTTTCGCCCCCCATGGCAGAAATAAAGAATAAACTTCCAACTTTCATCCTGGGATTCCAGATTCCGGAAAGGAAATGGGAGAAAACACAGATGACTTGAGTGGGGGGGCTAAACCCAATAACTGCGTGGTATAACAAAGCTAATAAAGAAGTATCGAAGTACACTTCCTATCATAAGGGATTATATCCCCCCCCCTTCTTGGAACGTAGTCCAATCAGAAAATACCAACCAAACTGGTACATGGGCCCAGACAATTTATACAATACCAAGACAATATATCGAGCACATACTGTTCTCACAATAACTCGCCCTTCCCTCTCTCCCTCTCTCCCTCTCTCTCTCTCTCTCTCGCTCTTTTATTCTGAAAAACTAAAAAGATTGGGACCCCAAAAGTCGTACGTACTTACGAAGGAAGGCCTCGTGCCATCGCATCGGAAACAATGATTGTAACGACGTTGCAGTTATCTCAGGGACCCATAGAAAAAAATTGCTAGGATTAAAGCAATTCCCATTGCTACCAAGGGAACTAATAAAAACTGTGGCTCCTTTCTAACATTCTAGCTAGGTCTCTTCATTTTTTTGTGATTTTTGGAAAGGGGGTTACTTTTTTCTATTATGACACGAAGTTTATTTCTAGAAGTATAATTGAGGCGCAATTTCGAGCTATGGCAACCTAACCTAACGTAACCGTTACGCAGTTTTGAGATGGCACAGCCAACCTCATTAGTGCCTGTTCTAAGCTATAGATCACTTGATCATGCCTTACTGACGCGTGATCCAGTGAGCAGACTATATATTTGAAGTTTTAGGATAGTCAATTACTTTAAAGCATGTACTTCTACTATTACACGGAATTGCTCCAGCGAGCTGTGCACCCAAAATTAAAAATTTTACTTGTCAGTAAAGCCAAAGGTTAGTTGACTCTCATATTATCCAGTATACAAAGCCAAGGTTACCAGTAACCTCGAGTATAAGTTGCGGTTTATCCATTAACAATTTGGTGTCCCCAAACCCAAAAGAAATAATAATCTTTAGGTCCAAGAAAAGATATAAAAAAATATAAAACCTATCCTATGGGGACATCAAATAAAATTAGTGGTCATTTAATAGTTGGCTTTTCTCTCCCTCCCTCTTTTGGATGGTCCCAAAAATTTCTTTTAACTCTATATACTGTCTATCGCGTTAAGATGGCTTTAAATGAGGGGCTAAAAGGCCTTTACGATTTGCGTTGGTACTATAGCTCGATAAAGGAGGTCACGTTCCCAAGTCAACAAGGGAATTCGGCGGTTGGCTTTGTTTCAACGGGTTAGGTCAAAAGATTTTAAGAAAAACGGATATAAAAAGTATACAGTGTCTCAAAGGTGTCGTTATAAAGATTGTCCGAAGTATTTTTTTTTCTTTTAAAAAATGATGGATCGAGTTTCAGTCTATTGCACATATATGGAAAGCTGGACTAGGAAGAAATGTACAAAGGAAAGGTTAGTATAGAATGTGACATGCAGACCAGGGAGGAGTTGAGAAGGAGTTCTTTTTATAGACTGACAACCGTGGGTCTTAGCTCCCACAGCGGGTTATAGGGGAATAACCACGTGGCTAGCGGTATCAGAGTTCTAGCAAACTCTAACTACGAACTGCCCTCTGGCGAGAATCTTGATAAGTTAAAAAAAGCGTCCGTTGGCTGTAGATCATTAAGAAGACTTTGTTTTTGAAAATAGTACATTTTGTGTTGGAGAGAGGGCGCTATATAGTAGCTCAATATATATATAAACAGTAACCCACTTGTCAAGAAGGAACCAATTGAACCCCTTTTCTCAGACTGCGGGAGTTCAGGTAAAAGGTCTCCCTTTCTACTCCTCCCTGGCCGGACTAACATAAAGATATTTAAAATATTAAAACCACCAATATTTTATCAAACAAAAGAAATTACTCAAACTTCTATTTAACGACCCGAATGCCTCATCTTCAAAAGAAATACCAGCGACATTTTTTATTCTTAAATTAAAAATTAAATCCCAGGGGGGGGGGGTAACCTTTTTTAACTAGCTCTAAAACTTGATGTTTAAATTAACTTTGAAAAAGAAAAAACATAAAATGAAAAAAAGAAAAATTAAACACGGGATAAAAAATAGAAAGAAGTTGACAAGAAAAAATTTAATTTCCGTTAAGAAAAAAAATTGAGAACCCACTTTCTTTTTTCATGCCAAGTGATTTTAAAATATACAGCGTGTTCCCAAAGGAATAGTGGCAGGATCAAAGTGTATAGTGGGTGATATTGAGTCCATTTTGCTCTAAATGCCACCGATAAGAAGTTACGAAACTTACGATTGAATTGTTTAACGGATGATCCCTTAAATTTAATTATCATTTTTTTTCAATTTCTTAATTAAATCTAATTAAGAGGGGGGTCACCCTTAAAACACTCCAATGACGTTTAAATAACTCGCAAACAGTGTCCCTTAAGAGTAAAATATCCATAGAAGTTACATTTTCAACTCCAAATTGATTTCCCACGATTTCTAAGATTTAGAAATACCCTGTACAGACTAGTCTTACAAGGCGGCGAATGGCAAAGGCTCATTAAGTACACCAGTAACGTGAATATTCTCAGGTAACGGACCAGAAAATTAAAAGTCATTTAGAAGGAAAAGGGGGAGGGTTATATGTTGACTTTACTAAAAGATGCATCTGTTGAAGAGGTTTTGAAATGGTTCAAATTCTCACTCGTCTCTCTTGAAACTTTTAGGCCGTGAATATATATATTAATAGGAAATTGGTTTCTTTTTCAAGAGGGTATAAAAGGACCAAGTTTCAATTTCAAACGGGTGCAGCACATATTGAGTATAGATAAACAAAGAAGTACTGTACCAAAATAGGCGTATTCCATTGAAGAATGGAGAGTATCAATATTGATCTTTTTAAAGTATTGGCTATAGTTGATACCATTCAGGGGGTCCAATATGAGTTCATAAGAGGATACGAGATATCTTATAAAGTTAACTTAAAAGTTGAAAATTGAAAATATTGATATTAAATTTCAAAAAGGACGTCCAGGTCCGATCTTTGCAGGAATCTAAAGCCAATAACTTCTTCTGTTCAACTTTCAAGTAGTTTGAAAAGACTTTTATCAAGTTACAATCTTACGTTGACTAATAAAAGAGTACGTACAGTGTTAGGCCTAAAAATAGGCCTAAGAACTTCTATTCAATTTCTAAATAATTTAAGCTATATTTAAAAACGAAAACAAACCAGACAATAACAAGATTATTTTAGCGACTTTTATCAACAATCTTACGTTAACAAATAAAAGAGTACCTACAAAGTTAGGCCTAACAAATTCTATTCAAATTTTAAACAATTCAATCTATATTTATATAGACTAAAAACAAAATAAACCAGACCAAAACAAGATTATACCAATTTTAGCGACTTTTATCAACAATCTTACGCTGACAAATAAAAAGAGTACCTTCAAAGTAAGGGGTAAAATAGACCTAACAAATTATATTCAAATTTTAAATAATTTAAGCTACATTTATATAGACAAAAATAAACAACAAAAAATAGATTATACCAATTTTAGCCTATATTGGATGTATTATAATAAAGCTTACTTTGTTCAAACTTTCCCAGTAATTTTCCAGGGGATTAACTCTAATTTTCGTCACTCAACTTTCTATAAAAAACTGAGATCACTGGGTCGTGTTTATACATTGTCTAGGAACCAGGGTTCGAGTCCCCCCCCCCCAAAAAAACTCCCCATCATAACATACTTCGACTATATATACGATGCAGGGGAAAATTGCTTAGCACCTTTGTCATATTCAGGACGAGAACCCATTTCTTTCTTTTTAAAATAGGATACTAATCTCACTTGACAGCACTAAGAAAGGCGGGGTAGTCCCTATGTCGCCGTAATCCCGTATAGTCAATAGTCAAAGGCGCCAATCCAATTTTGATCCCGAGTATAACAATCCAAAGTTTAACCAACTCTTTTTTGATGAACCGATCTCAAACATTATAAGACGAGAGTAAACCACGGCGATGATCCTATTTCGAGGTTAATGCAATTACATACAAATATAATGGGTGCCCGCCTTCTACTTTGCTTTAAACTCCAGGTCGTATTAACGGGTTAGGGTCGAAACTATACAGCTAAGCCTAACGTATCGTAAAATAGTTTTTTACGTGTACTTCAATTTTGCGCTAAAATATAAGAGCGAGAAAAAAAATATGCCTTGTTCCTTATAAAGAATGTTCACGTTGGACCAGTTAAGCGTAAAGTCTTAGCTAGGTAACACTTGCCTTTGGTCACGTTAATAATATTGATACTGATTAAGTTTACTTTAAAGAGTGTGGTAGCTGATTCTTCTGCAAAAATAGTCTAAGTTGCCCCAAATTTTACGACGTTTATTGTCTGAAAATGAGGTTTTTTACGTTTTAGTCAATGAATTTTCAAGACGGTGATATATCTAATGTCCTTTATAATTTGAACGTTTACTTCAAAAGTATGGATTTCTAACAAAACGAATGAAACATACTGATAAACAATTCTGCAACGTGATGTGTCGCGAGGGGGGGGGAAGAAATACCATGCAGGGACGAAACTTGTAAAAAAAGTTCCGAAATTAAATCTAATATTTTTTATACTTGTCTCTTTTATTTCCTCAAAATCTCAAGTTCATTCTTTTCAAAGTTTAATTTGGGACTAACTCTTTTTTTCTTCTATCAGCTTTTCTTCTTATTAAAAATTCAAAAACGTGGAAGGAAGGAAGAAAGAAAGTCTTTTTTACGATAGTTTGGTCCTTGTTCCCAGACCCAATTATTTTTCCTACGAAGATTCAGTGGAATTTTAAATGGTCTAAAACTTTTTCCACAGAAAACTTTTATTTTGTTTTATAGGCCTAGGTCATTATATCTAGGTATATGTATATATACTGTCGTCTGATTATCTTTTCGTTTCGTTGAATTTGAAACGAAAGTTTCGTGTGTGGTTTTGATGGGCCTCTTTTTTTTAGGTCTTCCTACATACTTTTAGTTTAGAACTAGACTATTAATAGAAAATCCCGCGAATATTTTTGCTTACTCATATGGTAGTAATAAATCTTGGCGTTCACACGCTTTTTTATTTCTATCTGAAGCTTCTAAATTCTAATATCTTTATAAAGAAATCTCTAAGAAAAAAGAACGTTAAGCCTTGCCATTTCCACTGTAAGATTTTAACAAAGGCTTAGTGATATTTATGTGTCAATTAAAATGTTGAATAACATCGCTTGAAAAATGAAGTTAGGCTTAGAGAAATAAATATAATTTAATTTCATTCCAAATCTTCAGACGTCAGTTAGGCTTAACTTCGTTTCGAATTCTTGTGTGTAATTGTTTAGGGAATAGTGATATTTCCGTATACCGTCAGTTAGGCTTAGCAACCTTGAAAAATTGCGCCAAAATAGAATTAGGCTTAAGGAACTTTCAAACTTATTCAGTTCAGTTCAATTCAATTGTCAATTAGGCTTAGTCGAGTGATAGGCCTAGCTTTAATATACAACAATAACAAAGCAATCCTAAAATTACCTCATCAATCTCCACTCTGAACTGATAAGTTTCGTCTTAGGCCTATTTTTAAAGTTATAAATAAAACAAATTAACTATTTGTTACGTTTCATCTTCGCTTAAAACTAAAATACAAAATCCCTAAAAGCCAGCTAGGCCTAGTAGGAAGGGAACCAAAGTTTCTTAACAACTTCATCCCCAAAATAAGTGAGAGAAACGCAAGGAGAGGGGGGTGAGGACTAGGGGCTGTCATAGTGATTTTTGAAAAGCATCCTTCTTAAAAGAAAATACACAAGTCTGGCATTCTTATATAGTTATACCTCGGCGCTGTCACTTCCTAAATCCTTTTCTAGTATTTTAAATTAGATGGGACGTTTATGTTAAATCCCCGGGATTTTAAACAAGCCCCTCCCAAACTTTTAAAACACAAATTTTTAAAGTTGCATGCACCCCCAACTCCCCTTAAAAGGCGCGTAATTAATAATCCCATAAACTAAAATAATAAACTTTTAGTCGTTCGCGCTTTAACATTGAATTGTTAAAAGGTACAAGCATAAGTTCATAAGATATGCTCCATAAGTTTGTCACTGGTTATGAAGTGACGTAGGTCATAGATTCGATGTAAAGCGACGCCTGGTCATGAGACGATGTCAAAGGCTTAGTATTTAAGACTAAATAGGAAGATGGACTACAAAATAACAGCGTGTAGTCAATTCTCGCTTGTCGTTCTCGAACTAGCTCTAGAGTGAGTCTCTAACATAACATACTTATCTTATAAACTTATGGAACAGTAAAATAATGGTACTAACAAACTTCCTTAATTTCCATTGTATTAACAGTTAAGCCATGAACAGGTTTTTTTAATTTTGCTTTTAAAAGCATATAGCTCGTAAGAGCTTGGATATTTTAAAAGGTTCTATAGTTTCCTAAAAGTTTCTTAAATTCAGGTAAGCTCGTTATGATTTTGATGGAAGAGAAAAATTTCATAGGCTGCAATTAAGGTTTTATATAAAATCACGGAGCATAGATTCAAGCTCACACCTACATAAACGTATAGTATATATAAAAGTCCATTGTTAGTATATAAATTAATATATTCAATTTTAGACTTGTTTTGAATTTGAAAAATTTCACGCGCGATTTAACAATATATACGCTGAATACATTTTTGAAGTATCCGTTAAGCCTTGTTTGAATTTTAAAAATCTCGTGCGTTTTAACACTAGACGTAATGTCACGTGATTAACAAATACAGTCGGCCTTGAAGAAGAACAACAATCTTTATGGAAATGACACGACAAAAATTTGAATATATTTTCTATTGTTTTGAAAACGCTTTTATAGGAGTGATATGTGTTTAGTTTACAATACGGGGAAAGTTGACCTATTCAGGTGAAAATTGAATTTCAAGCGTTTTCGCGGAGTTTTGGGTAGAAAACGCTCTTCAAATTACACACTTGCCCAGGTTTCATTCGGGATTTCAATTTAATTTAAGTGTTAACGTTATTGTGCCTAGGAAGCTTTAAAATGTAAATTGTTTTCCAACAACTGGAAACGTATATTGTCTAGTTAGTGTTTAGATATTCTATTATTAGAAGATATCTCGTTGAGCGTAAAATGTGTGGCGCAAATTTAATTCTACAAAGTCGGGCCTTGGCTGCTACCATTCAATTCAATTTCAAAAGAAAGACTGTATTTATTTATTTAAGGCCTTTGGGAGTAAACCGTACAAATGCTTTTAGAGAGACACTTACTTTATAAGTGAACGGGAAAATTTATAGGTAAAGGGGTATTAAGCTAAAACTAAAAGTTTTAAGCCTAAACGCGAAATGGTATAGAAAACTAGACGTTAAGCCTAAATTTAGAATTTTTAAATTTATTCAATAAGAATTTATTCGGAACTACAATTGTTAATCTTCCTTAAATGAATTACTAAGCCTAATATGGGCGTAACCGGCCATGCACTTGTGTTCTAGGAAAAGCCAACATATAGGCGACTCAAATCTAATGGATTTTCTATGCAACCCCTGTAGAAATGTTTCACCCTCAACACACCACCGTAGCATATTATCATAATAAACCCCTTAGGAGTGGATGGAAAGAAACGGTGGTAATGTTAATGCCATTACGCTGCATCAAATATCTTAGCCAGGCTTAAGTAAAACTTTTAAATAAAGTTCTTAAGCTTATCCAATTTCTTTAGAACTAGCTAAATTACGTCTTCTTCTCCTTCAAGGTTAAAAGTTTTACGAGACCTCAAATTAGATAATTTTTGAAAAAGGCGTAAATATCATACCATACACCGAGAGATCGAGGCTTAAGGATATTTCTGCTAGACAGTAATCCATTTCAGTTCCAGCCTTGGGAGAGGGCCAGAGGGCGGATAACTTCCTATTTTTTTTGGGTGGTAGTTTTACCCTCAAAGTTAATAAAAGAAGCATGGGGGAGTCCCTAGCTTAATCTAGGGGGATAATATAAAAATACTCTGTGCCCCATGACTTTTAAACTCTCATCTTAAGCCTAACCCTGGCAAATAGCGTCATCCTACACTCACTCACTCTCTCCCACTCGTATTTCATTCGAATCACAATGAATAAGGTTTTTTCCGGGTTCATAGCCGCATATATAGGATGGGGAAAACTATTTCAGAATAATATTTTCTTTTGGAAAAATATTTTCAGTTCTTACGGGCCATTATCACCCAACAGAAGAAGATGTAGCAGCTAAGCCTTGGCTGTAGACTTTAAACGTAAGTGGAAAAAAATGTAGATGACCTGAAGGATTCCGTCGGTGAAAAGAAATAAGAAAACGGGGATGAGTGCGCGTGGAGCTGGATTCCAACTCGTTTTTAAGCCTTGGTCCTGATGCTATCTGCTATCTCTAAAAAAATCCTATTATCGTTTAAAATAAAGTTGCGTGTCTTTGGTACAAAGAATAATAATGTATTCGGAGTTGAGAATAGGCCCACACATATGGACGGTTATTTAGTCTGAAAAGTTGCATTGTTTGGATTTACTCATCAGATCTACTTTTATTAAAATATTTGAATGTTACAGTTAAGAGTAGCGCGGTTTGTAAACGTTATTAGACTAAAATATTTTGATGACATCACGTCAAAGTAATTTGCGGTAAATCGTAACGATCATATTTAATGGAATAACGCCCGTGGCTTTGGGATAAACTAATTTGCATAAAATTGTTTCTATATTATAATTATGTAAATTAGAAAAATATGAAACTAATTGACAATAAAAGGTAGGGAATGGAAGAGATAGATTAAAAAGCGTTGCTTTCAAACTGCAATTTTTTTATTTAGAAGTAGAGGCAGTAAAAAATCTCTACTAAAACAAATTAAATTAATGAATATAATTAAGAGTAAGCATCCAGGGGGGCTATAATAATAACCTGACCTCTCCTCCGGAGGTTAGGTTATGGCTCAATATTAATTTTAGAACTTAATATGAACGGGAACTTGTTTCTTAAAGCGAAACACGACTGGATATACAGCTTCCCTTTAATAATGTTGAAACAATATCGTCTAAAGCTTGTTGCTTTCTGAATTACAAAGTATATAGGTATGGTATCGCGAACCAAAAACTAAACGAGATTAAAGTGTTTGGTTTATATATATATATAGAAATGTCACCTTCTAAACTTAAGCCCTACAAGTCCCCCGAGACTATAGCCATTTCCAGCCAAAAAAGTAATTATTTATAAGAAATAAAACACTGACATTGCGGTAAGCCCTGGAAATAAAAAGAAAACACCAAAATACTGAGCATTTCTCAGAAATGGTGCAGCCTTTGCAACCGTTGTCCAATGAAATTTGCTCTAGGACTAAGTTTAATTTAAAATATATTACAAGGGAAAGATATACAAGTCCCTATTACAATTACAATTCACCAGCATCAAGGTAGAATCTAGAGAAAGAAGAAATATGGCGGCGAAAAAAAAAAAAATAATTCCGCACCAAAAGAAATTTAATTTCGTGCATCGGCATTCTCATGTCAAAAAACGTAGTTAGGATACCTAGATGGGAAGAAAAACTGTCGGAAACACGTGTTTCTACGAATTCCCAATTTAAATAACCCGGAATAAAAGACCGGGGACACCTGACCCGATCAGCAAACCTTGGCTAGCTAAGATGGGTAGTAAACGTTTTGAAAAGATCACCCGCCAAATTGTAAGCGCGCCTTTTTCCCAGGAAATGTCAAGCTATAGTTTTCTCGTATATACGCACGAGATGGGCGGGAAAGAAACCCGCCTTTATTTTTCTCGCGCTGCATTCCGAGTGTTTTTTAAAAATAAATAGTAAGTTTTCGACATGTGACATCTCACATTTTTTTTTTATTTTCAAACGAGTATGAAATTGAAAAATTATTTTGGCGCCATTCCTACAGTTATAAAAGATTGGGAAAATGTATTTTTCGGTATAATCGAATATTTTGACGTGGATTTGTATATATCTCGCTCTCCGGAAATAAAGGTCATCTGTTCGTAGAAATATTCAATTTAGTAATAGGTGTAATATTTCATATCTATTTTTAGGCTATACCGAGTTAGATAAATAAATAAATAAATAAATAAAAATTGGCCTAATATTTATTTGCAAAAAAGGAAAGAGCAGCCTGTGATATATCTCTCTGCTTCGTGTATACAAAGCTTTGTTACACCAAATTCATACAAAAGAGAATGAAATGAGATTGGCTGTAATTAAAGTCCGTAAATTAAATTAAATTTAATTTAATTTCATAATAATAAAAATATATCGATGTAAAATGGTGGTTTATAGAAATACCGTAATTTTAAAACATGGTAATTTAAAAGAAGCTCCCATATTTGTGGCAATGTATTAACCAAAAACACCCTGTATACTTCAAACACTACTACGTTTATACAGGCTTATATATCAAATATTGATAGATTCGATAAAACCAAGTGCGTTCTGGGATGAAGAAAGTATAAAGCAAAAAGGATCTTGCCTAAATAAAAAAATTAACGATACACAGGGGAGTTTCGTCTGCTACAGATAAGAAGTTTATTAGTTTCTATATGTTATAGGGAGAGCCGGCAGATATTTACTATAATGGCTTGGGTTACAGCCTCAATGGTACATGGCTTACTTATTCACAATGATAGAGTTGTAAAACTTATCACACAAAGACACGTATAGGGAACGATCGACGCCTTTATGTTCCCAGTAAAAATTAATGATAAATGTTATCGACAAGTGGGTGTCTCCATAATACATGTCACCATAACCTATAATACTCTCCATAAGCATTGGTCCGCTGCCGTGGCCTGATCCGAGGAGTTCTCGGCCTCTCGCTAGGGGAAGGAGGGGGCAACTGGACCATGGACTAGTTTAAAAAATATTCTCATTTCCCAAACTGGTCCCCCTTCAACCGTGCAGCCTGTGAGAAATAGGAGCACATGTCCTTTGCTTCAAAATCAGTTTATTAACTGCTTAGACTAGTTTTTAAATGTCACAATGGGGTTACTGGTCCTTGGTACCATTTATTAATTTAGAATCTATAGGAAAAACTAAGAAAGGACTAGCTCACTATTGAGAGGTCAATGTCCCAGAACTAGTTTTAAAAAC
>JAEQBA010001428.1:0-230936 GCA_019434445.1 Phalangium opilio
CCATGATATTTTAGTCCTTGAAAAATTTGCCTCAATGATCTGTCATAATTTAGGATGGACAATCAAGAACCATTCGACAATTTCACTTTGTGGACTGGCCGGAACAAGGAGTACCTAAAGTTGGTGAAGGATTCATAGAGTTTATAGGTCAAGTACACAAAACTAAAGAGCAGTTCGGCCAAGAAGGACCAATTTCAGTTCACTGCAGGTAGGAGATGAATTTTTCTTTTAAATAATTGTGGCTGAGATAAATTTTTGCTGACATACTTGTATATACGTCGATAGTGGGGGAGTTGGTAGGACAGGAGTGTTTATAACCCTTAGTATTGTGTTGGAACGAATGCAATACGAAGGTGTCGTAGATATGTTTCAAACTGTACGGACACTCAGAATGCAACGTCCAGGAATGGTACAAAATGAGGTAATTAGTTCCATGAATTACTGGAACAATTTAATCCTGACAAGGAACATTATTATTTTAGGACCAATACCAGTTTTGCTACAAGGCTGCGTTGGAATACCTAGGTTCATTTGATCACTATGCAAACTGATAACCCGTATAAGGCACAAGAAAAAAAATGGTGAAATATGTTACTGTACTTTGAGTAGCGGTGTTTGTGGTTTGATTTAAATTAAAACAGAGAGAGAGAAAACTACGTTTAAAACATCGTACACATTCACTTCTACGTCATTATCAGTTATCAACCGAAACTCAATCGAGTAACAAATGAAATGAAAAAAAAGAGACCCACTGTTAAGGTGGAAACTACTTTCTTTGAGTAGAATAGCTCCTTCCACTAATGAAAAAAAATCTACGTTTCGACAATGATTTACCTCAAATTTTAATCATGACTTGATAAATGAATGAAATAAAAACGGGGTTAACATTAATAAAAAAAATTAAGAGAGAAATTAAAGCAACGTGCCTCTGGACACTGCCTTTTCAATTTATACAGTGGCAGAAACGGTAATCGACCAGCACCAGTGTCGAAAAATCCGCACGTGGTTTTGTTTTTTGGGATTTTTATTACTTACCAATACCTTGCGTCATGTGATACGTGTGAAACCAACATCAATCTTCAAAAAAAATATTAATAAAAACGTAAGAGAAACAAAACGATTTCAACGTTGCAATTAAAGACCAAGATGTAATTAAAATTCTTCGCGGTATCTAGCGTAAATTGAAAGGATTCGAAACCTATCGCGATAATACGTTAAGCCATTAAGTACAATTTTGGCTGAAAAAAACTATATACTGGCGCCGTACGTGTAGTTTAAAAGCCAAAATAAGGGATGTTCTTAAATTAAGAATTCATCCGATGCCTAAACTGAAAGTGTTTTCGGTTATTACGACACTCGTTTCTGGATTTTAATTGTTTTATAGTGAGAAAAAGAAATAATATTACAAAAACAAAAAACAAACTAGGTTGTTTTTTCCATAATATATAAGACAAAATCGCATTGATCAGTTTAAAATTATTTGTTTTTTATACTGTACCAAAAAATAATTAATACTGTATTAGGATAAATGCGGGCCAAGATTTAGCCCTCATTCAGGAAAAAAAAAATAATATACGTAACAAAATATTTAGTTATTTATTGAATGACAATCCTTGATACGTTTTTCGATGTCGTAGGTATTTAGTACATTTACCTCTTTCGACTAAGCCTTATTAAAATTAAGATAAAATACAAGATATATGAGGAGTTCACGCAGAGACAAGGGAAAGATTATCAAGAAGAGTTATCTGAAATATCCGTAACTACGATTCACGTTATGAAATGAATGATAACGACGCTTCAGCGTCGGAGCTGGTCATTCCATAACTAAAGTAATACACACATTGCTCATAAACGATAAGAAACCTATCTCTACAAAACGATGGCGAATCAGCCTCCTTCGTTTTATTTCGATTATTCCATCAAAATTTTAAGGATTTAATCGTTACTATTACGCGAATTTGCATATTTAAATTATTGAATCTTTTAGTTACACAAGTACTGGAAAATCTTAAGAACAGTTTTTCATCGAGATAAGTAACTTAAATTGCAATGAAAAATTAATGAAGTTTGCTTTAAATTGTTTATTACGGACTTTACAATACCAAGGGGCCAGTCACTCGGCGTACACTTTTTATCAAGCGGAATTAGGAACAACAGAAAGTCTGGCACTGTTGTGGAATGCCCAGTATTATGGTGTACTTGGAATCTGAGAGTGATTAGCCCCTTGGAGGAAACAGAATATCGAAAAGATTTAATTTTAGAGGCACAAAAATACTTAATCAATCAGCTTTTGAAATTAATATAATGACTAATTACGAACGTCATCATGATATTTGTAATCACCAGTTAAGGAATTATAAACTGCGGACGGTTATGTTGTTCATAAACGTTTTCAGTCTTCTGTTTGTACTTCCTTACAAGTCACAAACATTTGCGAAAGATAAGACCAACAAATGTTCGCGTATTACGTCAATATATTGTTTTCAACGCTGATATTTACTCAGTTTCATATTAAAACGATTTAATTAGGTGCTGTGTAAACTAATTAACCATCTGTTTTTATTTACGAGTTCGTTTAACCGCTAGAAAGGCAATTAAACATCATTATTGGTAAATAATTATAGGTGATGGACAAAAAAAACAATAAAAAAATAATAATAATAAATAAGGAAAGAATAATAACATGTGAAAATGCATATCATATTTTTGGCTAACTAAAATTATTTTAAAATTATTTAAGAGGTGCCTGTGCTTATGAATTGTAAAAAAAATAATAATAATAATTAAGGGTAGGATTATTAATGATATAAGGCCGAACATTCAAGGCTTAAAATTTAGGTATTTGAAATAAAACAAAATGGACTCTTCTGTAATAGGAACAAATCCATCCTATACGAATAAAAGAACAGGGCTAGGGATAAATTTAAAATCTGTTGGTGTAATAATTGTCAAGTTTTTGTCAAAATTATATTAATACTAGCATTATTCTTAAATTATCAACAAACAAAAAAATCGTATTAAAAAAGGCACACGAATTGAACCTATCAACGTCTTAAAAGATTTACTGTACCAGTTATCAAAAGAAGGAATCTATTTAAATATTTTCTAGCATTTATGTCAAAATTCTACAATTTTCGTCTCTTTAATTTTAATTTTTTAAAAATAAAACAAAATGATAATAAAAAAAACAAAGCGAAGAGTTTAATACGCACTTGACAACTTGTTTTAGAAATATTTAAAAAGACGCCTTCTTGAAGTGACCATATTTTATTCTTAAAAGAAACTTTCCAGCTCAATTCGTTATTTTCTCTTTATTTGAAAATAATGAAAAGTATTTCGGCTATCTAGTCAAAATACTCCCTTAAATTTTAAAATGGTACATTTTCCCCATCGTTACTGACGATAGTAATGAGTAAACAACCTTTTTGGTCAACAAATGAATATTATTGGTCAAATAGCGTATAGAAGTTCCTAAACAAAAGTAGTACCGTAATATTTTAATTTTTAACGTCAATTGATGACAATTACAAAACAAAAAAAAAAGCCAAACATTGCTCAGGACAATATTTATTTGTATCGCTTGAATAATGTTATTGTCTATAAAGAAAACAAAACCCAAAACAAAAAATACTAAACCAAAACCGAAACAATTTGAAAACCATTGGTGTTAACTCCATTCTAGCCTCCATTTGCCTGCAAAATCTTGTCGATTTAAAATTACTATTAATTATTTTTTAAATACAAAATACACAAAATTACGTTTTGGTTAAATATAATTTAATTTATTGGTAAAATCAGAGATCCCTATAATTAGAAATACCATACATATAAACAGTACAGTACTTGTATCATTCTTTTGTACATTTTTCCTAATAATGCAAAGCCTTTTTATATGGAAATTTCTTTTTAAAAAAATGTTGTCTCTTGCTATAAAAAAAAAATAAAACACCGAGAGCGTGAAGGAAAATTATTATAATTATTATTTACAGGTTGTGGTATGTTCGAATTGTTCTCCCATTTTAACACTCCATGGCCATAAATTTCCAGGCAGCTTATTTCCTCTCCCAACCTTCTTCCCAGTTTTACACGTCGTCTGCTACAAATTCTTCTTATTAATTCCGCCGGTAAAAACGTGACGGTAAGTAATTAACTTATTTTCATTTAGATAAAGTAACGAGGGAATAATTAAATGCTTTTTATTTAGATCCAAATTTAACATTTATAATGTTAACGTATATTTAGTTCTTAGCGTAGGCCTAACATATGGTTGTAATAGAAAATTCGAGTGTTTAGAAAGAAGCCGAGGCTTACAAACTCTGTGCTGACATATTGACATTACACGTGGTTGGTAAGGACTGTCCCAGTCTCAGCTACCTCCAAGTAAGGACAGGGTTTAAAATTTCGCGTTAAAAGAAAAGAAAAATTATTTAAGCAAAGTATTACATAATTCTTTTCTTTTACTTTGGTTTCTACGCCTTATTTTGTGTCCAGCATATATAATCTTAAATTCCTTAACATACCACTGTCAGTTAGAGTTAGCTACAAGGGAATTTATTTTGAAGTTTGCAGGTCATTTGGTTGAGTTTTAAACCAGAGAAATGTCTTCCTCACCTCAAAGTGAGCTCTCAGCATTCATTGCGAAGGCCGAGGCTGCTGTAAGTGTTTTTAATTATAAGTTTATAATCATTCTAGTTACTAGTTAACTGTAACATATGTTAATTGTGGTAGTGTTAAAGCAGACTTGAAATTTTACATAGAATGACACTAGTTTATTGTGTTTCAGGAAGCTGAAATATTATCCCTTAGTAAGGAATTAGAAATACTGAAAAAGATGAAGAATGGTGAAATTGTGGCAAATATTGATGATAAAGTTCCTGAAGAACTTGAAAAGTTAAAAACTGAAAATTCAAAGCTGAAGTACCAACTTGAAATTTTGAAAAAAGTAAGAGTCAGTTTTGATAAATTAATCTAGTATACTTTTAGAATTTTTATTACATTATTATTTGAATTTTTTTTTGTTAAATTTGATCCTGTGTTTTAAACCTCAAAAGTCTTACGAGAGTGAACTTACATCTGAGCATTAATAAATAATCATTATGAATTTTCAAATTAACAAAATCCAATAACGGAAAGTTAAAAAATATTGCACTTAAATTGACTTATATTTGCTTAAATTAATCCACATATACTGGCTCGGTTTAACTCATTGTATATTTACAACTTGGAAGATCCAGTTAAAATAAATTATCAAATATATTCCATGAAATTTTATTTTGCACTTCAATGCATATTTTTAAGACTAGGAGTATTGATACCATTTACACCAGGAGACCAGGCTACTTTGCAGTCAAAGTTCAGCACCAATAGCCTCGCCTCCTGGTGCAAATGGTATCAATCCTCCTAGTCTTAAAACTATGTACAGGGTTCGTACACGACCTAGAAAACCTGGAAAAGTCAGGGAAATTGAAAATGGGCCTAAAAGGTCAGGGAAAAGTCAGGGAAATTGAAAATGGGCCTAAAAGGTCAGGGAAAAGTCAGGGAAATTGAAAATGTGCCTAAAAAGTCAGGGAAAAATATAATGGTGGGAAATTGATAGTCTGGATAACAGTATAAGGGTGACCAAAAAAAGTGTTGTCTGAGACTTGAGCAGAACCCCATATTTGCGGAGCTCGCTTCGCTCGCTCCGGTTATTTATGATTTACTTATGGTTGAATTTAAACGAATTAATTGGCTTATCTTTGTAACAATGACAACTCGTGTAAAAATGATTCGAGTGAATTTCGATTGGTTTTCATATATTTACGCCTTGTAAGTTATTGCATATGGTCAGGGAAATTTGTGAAATTTAGTCAGGGAAAACCTGGAAAAGTCAGGGAATTTCATTCCAAACATTTTGTACGAACCCTGATGTATATATCTTGTTATTTCTCTGATTTTAAATTGACTCAAATTAAAATGTCACTTATTTTTCCTTCATTATTCTAAATGAATACCCAATAACTCTTTAAGATTTTCGTCAAGAATTTAACCTATCCTGCATGTGGGAATATTATTTTGTTTCCAGAGTGTGCAAGATGAAGAAGGTAGAAGTGGTAATTGCATGGAGAACATCCGCCTGAGACTGAAAGCCCTGTTTACCGCCGCTATTCAAGCTGCTTTTCCAAATATTCCCAATCCACCAACATCTTTAGACCCGAGTACTCAAGATAAGTTTGGAGATTACCAATGTAACGCTGCCTTGCCCATCACCCAAGTAAGTATTGTTAAATTAATTGTAATTAAAGGTTCACGATTCGTTAAATCATGGTTTTTCAGATCCTCAAAGGACTTGGTACAAAAGTCTCTCCGCATGAAGTTGCGAAGCAAATTATTTCAAAGCTGCCCGAGACTGAAATAATAGAAAAAACGGAAATAGCGGGGCCAGGTTTTATCAATATCTTCTTACAAAAACCTTATGTTGGAGCTCAAGTTGCTGAAATTATAACTAAGGGGGTTCGACCTCCCCCTGCCTTGGGCGGACGCAAAAGAGTACTTGTTGATTTTAGCTCCCCTAATGTTGCTAAAGAAATGCATGTGGGTCATCTACGGTGAGATATGAATAATTATAACATGGATGAAGGATGCGCGTGAGTAAATTTGTTTTCACGCTATAGGATCGGCAACTCCCTATCTCGAACGACAGCTTATTCTGTATATACTCTCTTACAATATCGGTTGTCAGCACGCGCAAAGCTATTTCTCTATGTAACGTAGCTTTGTACGTGCTGTCAAGAGACAAAAAACTTCAGGATCTTCAGGATTTACAATATCCGCGAGTTTTTTAGCTCGAGTGCACGGACCTCTGGGCCTTAGTTTCAAATGCGTGTAGTAGGCTGTAGGCAATTTCACACGTATTTGAAACTAAGGCCTAGAGGTCCATGCACTCGAGCTGCTAAAAAACTCGCGGATATTTTAAATCCTGAAGATCCTGAAGTTTTTGGTCTCTTGACAGCACGTACAAAGCTATGTTACATAGAGAAATAGCTTTGCGCGTGCTGACAACCGACGTTGTAACAGAGTATATACAGAATAAGCTGTCGCTCGAGATAGGGAGTTGCCTATCCTGTAGAGTGAAAACAAATTTCCTCACGCGCATCCTTCATCCATGATTATAATCTACAATTTCAATCTTGTTTTGCTAAAATCTAATGTTCATTTTTAGTTCCACTATTATTGGAGACGGAATTTGCAGGCTTCTAGAATTCATTGGTCACGATGTATTGAGAATAAATCACGTTGGTGATTGGGGGACGCAGTTTGGAATGTTGATTGCCCATTTAAGAGACAAGTTTCCTGATTATATGAATGTGTCACCTCCTATTGGAGATTTACAGGCATTTTACAAAGTATGATTTATTGATTGTATACTTTATTTAAAATCTTAATGATGTACAGTTAATATTAATTATTTATTCTGCAGGAATCAAAGGTACGTTTTGATGAAGATGCTGACTTCAAACAGATAGCGTATTCGTGTGTTGTGGAGTTGCAGAGTTTTAAACCTGAGATAATCAAAGCTTGGAATCTAATTTGCGACGTATCTAGGAAGGGTAATTACTTATTTAATTTAAAATGTTGTATATTACATAGAGATGCGCCCGAGGGGTCGGACGTTCGGCATTTTAGTGTACGGGATTTTGAGATTTCAAGATTTTGACAAAGATTTTGAGATTTTGCCCCAGATTTTGAGATTCTGACTCAGATTTTAGAAATCTTTTAAGATTTCGGGATTTTAAAGGAGATTTTTAGATTTTGAACGCGATTTTCAGATTTCGAAGAAGATTTCGGGATTTTGAAGGAGATTTTCAGATTTTGAAGGAGATTTCGGGATTTTGAAGGAGATTTTCAGATTTTGAAGGAGATTTTCAGATTTTGAAGGAGATTTTCAGATTTCGAGGAGATTTTCGGATTTCGAGGAGATTTTCTGATTTTGATATTTTAGGATGAGATTTCGGGATTTTACGTTAAGATTTCGGGATTTCTAGATTTTAATGTGAGATTTCGGGATTTTAGGTGAAGATTTCGGGATTTTCAGATTTTAAAATAGGGATTTCGGGATTTTCAGATTTTAAGGTAGGGATTTTGGGATTTTCAGATTTTAAGGTAGGGATTTTGGGATTTCTAGATTTTGACGTGAGATTTCAAAATTTTCAGATTTTGACGTGAGATTTTAAGATTTTTAGATTTTGACGTGAGATTTCGGGATTTCGAGATTTTCGAGAGAGATTTTAAACAGATTTCAAACGAAGTGTACGGGATTTTGACAAACGTCCGACCCCTCGGATGCGCCTATAGAATTTCCTGGGTCATCTTCAGGAATAATAATTAATTATATTATTATCCGCTTTATTACCGTTTCAGAATTCTCAAAAATTTACCAGAGATTTGATGTCAGAATTACAGAACGGGGGGAATCATTCTATCAGAATCGAATGCAAGCGGTGGTTGAAGATTTGGAGAAAAAAGGTAATTAAATTCCGAGTGCAAAGGGAATTTAAAATATAAAGAAGATTATAAATTTTTAACAGGGCTTCTAATTGAAGAAGACGGGAGAAAGATCATGTTCGCTGATGGCATTGCCATACCTTTAACTGTAGTTAAATCAGACGGTGGTTTCACCTATGATACATCAGATATGGCGGCGATAAAGCATAGACTAGAGGAAGAAAAAGCCGACTGGCTCATTTACGTTGTTGATGCTGGACAGGCAAATATGAAATGAAATATGAAGAAGCTTATGTTGGACAGCAAAAACAATTTAATTTAACGATTATTGTTAACAGGCTCTTCACTTTCAAACTATATTTGCTTGCGCGCATAAAGCGGGGATATATGACCCTGCAAGACATCGTGTTGAACATGTTGGGTTTGGTGTGGTTTTGGGAGAAGACAAGTAAGTAATGGTTTAAAAAAGGACCCAATTTGGGAAAAGGAAATGTATAAAAAACGATAAATTTTGAATGCTATAATAAGTTTTCGATAGTTTTATAATTTAAATACTATAAAACTTGAAAATTGGCCTTATTCCTGATCAACGCCACCAAGGCGTAGCGGCGACTTTTGGAACTATAATAATACGGTAGCCAATTACAGGTGGCGCTGGAGTTGATGGACTCTGATGGAGATATGTTATTTTCTATGTTTTGATTATTACCGCTTCAATTTCATAAAACATGTTTTAACTAATTATTATTAACCTAATAATCTCCAAATAGACCAAAATCGAATGAAAACTTACTCCGAAAGTCTTATTTCATAATATTAGACAGAATAAGAAAGGTAAAATCCACTTTTAATACTTTTGAAACCATATCGCTTGTTAAGCCTTGGCTATTCACATGATTCAAAATAGAGAAAATAACAGATCTCCATCAGAGTCCATCGACTCCAGCGCCACCTGTAATTGGCTACCGTATTATTATAGTTCCAAAAGTCTCCGCTACGCCTCGGTGGCGTTGATCAGGAATAAGGCCAATTTAGCCTGATAAGTTAGCTTTATTTTTGTAAAATCGCAAATATGTGTTTAAAAACTAAATATCGCCATCTGGTGGAAAGATCTGTAACTAGCAACTTTCATAGTTTAATTTGTTTTTAATTATTTTATTCGCGTTTAATTTGACAGAAAGAAATTTAAAACTCGTTCAGGCGATACTGTAAGGCTTCTCGATTTGTTAGATGAGGGTTTGAACAGAGCTCGACAAAAACTGGAAGAAAAAGAACGAGACAAAGTAAGTGGTTACAGTTCTTTCGCCACTAAGTATTTACTTAGTTTCATCATAAGTTTATAAGATATGTTCCATAAGTGTGTCAGTCGTTAATGAGAGCTTGTCATGAAGTGACGTAGGTGAAAGCGACGCGTAGTGAGGCCTTGTCAAAGGCTTAGTACAGACTAAAGAGGAGGATGGACTGCAAAACCGAGTGTAGTCAATTCTCACGTCGTTCTTGAACTAGCTCTCATTAAGCCTCTAACATTACGAAGTATGGGTAGTGACATACTTATGGAACATATCTTATAAACTTATGGTTTCATTAATTATAAGATTTACGCAACAAATTTAATTAGGTTTTAAGTCCAGAAGAACTGAAAGCTGCGCAAGAATCAGTGGCTTATGGTTGCATAAAATACGCTGATCTGTCACACAATAGAAATCATGATTATGTCTTCTCCTTTGATAGGGTAAATTTAATTAATGTTAAGCATCATAAACCTAAGTATGGGTAGAAAGAGCGCACATTCGTTATAAAAGAGTTTTTGTCTTGTTCCAGATGCTTGATGATAGAGGGAACACTGCTGTATATTTACTATACGCCCTAACTAGAATTAGGTAAGTGTCTTTAATGAGAGATTTATTGTGACTTATGGTGGAATTCATAAACGTCGGACGCAACGCAATTTAGTACAGACAAAGGCAGGGCATCGTGCGCAAACGTCTGTCTTTTGCGCACGACGCCCTGCCTTCGCCTGTACTGAATTGCGTTGCGTTTGACGTTTATGAATTCCACCTTTAACAGATTCACCAGATAAGTTACACACTATGGTTAATTTTTTTTTTAGGTCAATTGCCAGAAACGCGAATGTAGATGGCTCCACTTTATTAGAGGAAGCCAAGAAGGGTTCCGTTAGCATTAGTCTTGACCATCCTAAAGAATGGGCTTTGGCCAAATTCATTGTGAAATTCCCCGAAATTATCACTTCAGTGGCCGATGACTTATACCTACACACTTTGTGCGAATATTTGTACGAATTATCAACATACTTCTCCGATTTCTACAACAGTTGTTATTGTATTGAAAAGGACCAACAAACTGGTAAGAGTAGTTCTTGGAGCTTGCGCTTGCCTGTTGCAATTTGTTAATGATATTGCAATCCGCCTATGATATTTTGCGAGAGATTCTATTGTCGCGATAGATTCATTAAAGTTAGATAATTAATTAGTTTTGTTTATTCTAGGTTCAATATTGAGAATTCACAAAGGTAGACTTCTATTGTGCGAAGCTACAGCGGCGCTGATGATGGCCGGATTTGGAATATTAGGTATTAGACCTGTTGAAAAAATGTAATGTAATATTAATTTGGTGAAAAATAAACTTATGACTATCATTTTATTTATGTCAAACAAAGTTTAAATCATTAAATTATTCAGACATGGATTTTGGCCTCAATACACTTATTATTCGGCGAAATTAAAAATTTTTAGCTTCAATAGGCCTATATTGAAAATAAAAATTATAGTTTGAGGGAAATTTAATAATTAAGCTTTTAAAGGTGATTTATTTTCCAATGGTTCAAATCTCTTGAATTTTTTAAACAATTGTATGTTGGAATGTCTTGAGGACACAGTCGCTTGCTAAAAACGGATGACAACCTTGAACGCACCAAAAAGTAGGTATTCTTCAAATCCTATGTTAAACCACCCTAATTTGCATATTTTTAACATAGAAATTCAAAAAAACCTGTCTTTCGGTGCGTACCCGATAGTACCTCGGAATCAACATTATAACCAAACCGGTGGAACTTGGAAACCTGGCAAACCCTCACTAATGTGTCGGCTGCTTAAGCCGCAGTGTCTGTTCCCTCCCGTTTCTGTTCTTCTCTATAGTGAATAATGTGTTAAATTTTTGCAAGTGTGAGAAAAAAACTTGAAAAGTAAGTTTTTGAATACTTTAAGCTTTAAAGTGTGAAATTACTGACGAAATGGTTTAATTATCTAAAAAAAATAAAACCAAAGATAATTTTATTTAAGGTGGGTACAATTAAATATTTGATCCGGGTAGGATTTAGGGCTGTTCGATACTACTCGATGCCAACTTGGTATCGAGTACTTCAGTCTTTCGATACCGGTATCGAGTACCGTTTTTGGGATCCGATACTGGTATCGAGTACTTTCGAAAAATCCGAAGCATCGAGTACTTTATCCCCCTATCTTTTCCCCCTGGAATCGGAGGAAGGTTTCTTTTTGAAACTAGCGGCCAATCATTTGCTTTATATTTTAACACGTGAATGTTTCCCTCGTCGTCATAGTTTAGTCTATACTCCATCCCTGGAGTAGACTGACGTCAGACGTAGCTTCCTAAACCATAGCCCATTCGATCGCGCACAAAACGACGCAAGCTGTTCGTGCTATAGAATCCCGTTCAAAGAATTTGATTTACATACATAAGCGCGACTTTTGTAGAAAATTCGGAGTGACCGAAAATTAATATTAAGTTCTATAGGAGGAGGTATGGTTTTTGACCAGTTCCTTCGTCCTATTGATACAAATGACCTGAAATTTAACTTTGACGCGTTTCGACGCGTTTTATTATGCTTGGATTCTAGCTTTCTAGAGTGGATATAGTTTTATAAAAATTATTTTCCAAAGTCAAAATGATGTGTTCAGTACCAAGACTGAACATATTTTCGGATCTACGGATCCAAATGTCCAGAAATTTTAATCTGAGGTGTGATACAATCTATTCTATTATATTCCAAAGGACTCATGCTTTCGTACCGAACTTGAAAGGCGTATAGAAAATTTATGTGAATAGCCCTACCTAATTAAAATCACATCTTAAAAATTAGATAAAATAAATTTAAATTAAATGTTAAAATATTGCAGCAATGGTTTTCCGAGAAATAAAACCTAATTACAAAGCTTATTATAATTAAATATGCAAAATCTATCATAGGTGGCGCTTTAAAAAAAAGTACTCGATACTTTGGGTATCGAGTATTTTTTTCTCCGATACCGATACCCGGTATCGAGTACAATATTCAGTACTCGATACCGGTATCGATACCAAAAATCTTCGATACTCCCAGCCCTAGTAGGATTGGCGAGTGGCGCCATCTATGCGCCTGTTATGCTTGGAGAGAAATTTAATGCCATTTTTATTTTAAGTATCACCACGCACGAGGAGAGGTGGAAAATGCATCAAGGCTGGTTACGCTTAGGAAAACAACATGGATTTGGTAAATTATTAAGGCTTTTATTACAATTTTTAAGTAAAAAGGCCGGTTAATTAAGTTTACAGTAAATCATGGGTTGAAACTGAAAAACTGTGCTAAAGCGGGAATCTGAACTCTGTAGTGAAAGCATGGTTAGGCTTAGGTAAGCCGAGGGTTAGGAAATGTATGGTGCAAGGAAGCAACTTGGCTATGGATGATTTTTGTTGGTAATTTCAAGTTTTGGAAGCGTTTAAGAACATTTAGAATTTTCTGTTTTAATATGACTTCTTATAGTATATGGAACGGTGAAATTTTAATGGTTTTGAGTTTAGATTAGTAAATTGGGACAACTTATGTAGATTTAGAAATCTATCGAGTAATATTTAGAATGTTAGACCAGTCGCTATTTGGGAAGCCAACAAATTATTTTTGAATTAATTCTTAATTTGGGGCACCATATTCAGGCGAGCCTTTAAAAGAGCCTCCCTTTAACTGTTTCTTTGGTATAGATTTGATTATTTATTTTAAATCGTATTAGATTCGACAGATTTATCCGTTTCTAAATAAGCAATTCACGGTCGATTCTGGGAGAAATTATTTTGTTAGTCTGGTTAGCTAGCTTCCCAATCTGGAATGGCTTTTGTGAATGTTGTATATATTTTAGCTTTGCATCTATTATTGGCAAAATGGTACACATTAATAATTAGGTCTTTAACCCATATTTAATTTCATACTTAATTCAGTACCACATTTCAAATAAGAATCTCATTACAAAAAGTATTTACGCAACACATGGAACATTTTAGGCAGTTCGTGCGTAGAAATGATTCAAGCTTATTATTAATAATTCAAGTAGTATTGATCAAGCTTTTAACCCCCTTTGCAATTCCATATTAAATTTAGGATTACATTTTAAGGGAATCTCATTAGGAAAACTATTTAGGTATCGCGTTTAAATTGGGCATTGCCGTAGAAATAATTCAAGCATCGGTAGTTTAAATTTTTTTTAATATTTTCTCTAGCATTTCTGCATCCCTTTATTTAATTTAGAGGAGAAAGAGCTTGGCGGGCCCGTTGAGGGTTTTATGCTAGGATCTTAATAAATATATTTAATTATTTTGTAGGTAAAAGGCTGCGCATATGCCTTCTCCTTTAAAATTAATTATAGAGAGGATCTTAAGCTATTTAAGACAAGGCTTAGATTTTTATTTCTACAAGTATGAGATTCCCTTCCCAGTATTTAGGTATCGAAGCCTAGTTTACACGAGAAACTTTGAAAGGACAAAACGTAACACTTTGCTGTTAATACCAGATATCTTTTATAAGAAAATCCAATCACTATTTTTGAAAATGTGTTAGACCTTTTCAGAACGGTTTCAAAGTGTCTCGTGTAAACGCGACTTTAGTTTATGGTTTTTAAATATTTAATTTTAGAAGAGAAAGCTCCTTGACGGCCCTTTGAGGGTTTTATGCTAGGATATTAATAAATTAATAATTATGATGTAGGTAAAAGGCTGGTCATACGCCTTCTCTTTTAAAAATAATGAATTTAGTCAGGATTTTAAGGTATTTAAGACAAGGCTTAGGTTATTTAATTTTATAGGTTGCTCATACGCATTCTCCTTTAAAGTTTGTCAGGATTTTAATCAAGTTTATCACAATTGTTAGGGCATAACATTCCCATCCCCGTGTTAGGTGTTTAGTTTACAGTGATGCATGTACCATTTTTGCCAAATAGGAATTTCTTTTCAGCAGAAACATCTCGCATACTTCAAGTGGATTTTCATTAGAAATCCCATATTAAGGACGAAGTTTCCTGGTTTTGGGCGTTCTACAGCGGGCCTCTGTTTAAATTTTACGTTTCCCGAATTGACCCAGGGACTTGTAAAATTTAAATTGGGCTCGCAAGGCTTACTTTGGGGGTGGTAGCTAAGTTTTAATAAAAAAGTTTCGTTACTATGGAAGGTACAAAAACATAAGAAAAACACTTAGGGTAGTTTTTTTTGAACATTTTTTATGCTTTTTATTATAAAATTTTTGTATTTTTATTAAAATTTGCTTATTTTTTATAATTTTAATAAAAGAATTTATTTATTATTATATTTTTGATGTTTTTATTATTTGTAAATAAAAGGGTCAAAAAAGTAGGCTATCTGTTTAAAAATAATATTTTTAGAAAAAAAAATGAACCTTCCCCCTTATTGAAAAAATGCAAAGAAAACAGAGAAAGTGGTTTAAGGAGAAATTTATTTGTTGCAAAAGAAAAAAAAGCTAAGTGTTTACAAAAATATGAACAAGAAAAATATTGAAAGGGTTTGGTAAATTAAAATTTGAGCGTAAAAATAAATTAAGTAGTTGCAAATAAAATTAGAACTAAAAGTTAAAGTAGTTACAAATCTTCCCGTTTAAAAAAGTTAAATATTTTGCGTTTAATATCTTCTTTCTTCCATGTTCGGTAATCTTCTAAGTAGCTTTGGAAGTCATCTTAGAGAGTGATAGCATGTCCAAATCAGCTTGAAATCCGAGAGAGATGTCATCTGGAATGATGGTCTGCGAAGGAATTCCCAAGTCTATGCAAAGCATCAACTATGTGACATCTCCGAATGACCAGCAACAGAAAAATCCGATAAAGTCAATCGCATCTATAAACGAAAATATATTAATAACAAATATTAGGACAATGCCTAATTAAAAAGTCCATACTAAAACAAAGGGCGGATCCTTATTTCAGTAACGTGCTACCATAAATTAAAAACTTAGGCCTCAAGCTAAATGCGCATTGTAAATTTGTTAAGCCTTGTCCAAATTAAAGTTAATCTCGTGGCCGTGTCTTATTGTTAAATTACTATTAAATTAACTTAATTCGCAAAAATAATACAGTAACAATTAACTCTCCCCCTTTTATTTTTGCAATTTATTTCATAAAAATCAAAAGATTAAAATCTTTCCATAACTAAGCCTCATTGTAAATCGATAGACTTTTCAGGTTCACCCAAAAACATAGCGTGGCTACTGTATTATTTTAGATTGCCTAAAATAGCGTTATACTACCATTAATAAAGCCTTAGCGAAGCTAAATGCGCATTGTAAATTTATTAAGCCTTGTCCAAATTAAGTTAACCTCGTGGTCGTGTCTTGTCGTAAAATTACTATTAAATTAACTTAATTCCCAAAAATAATAACAGTAACAATTAACTCTCCCTCTTTCATTTATGCAATTTATTTCATTAAAATTAAAAGATTAAAATCTTCCCATAACTAAGCCTCATTGTAAATCGATACTTTCAGGTTCACCCAAAAAAAAGCGTGGCTACTGTATTATTTTAGATTACCTAAAATAGTGATATACTACCATTAATAAAACCTTAATGCGCATTGTAAATTTATTAAGCCTTGTCCAAATTAAAGTTAACCTCGTGGTCGTGTCTTATTGTAAAATTACTATTATTATTGCAACAAATAACTATATTTTAGTAATAATTAACTCTCCCTCTTTCACTTAAGCAATTTAATTCTTTAAAATAATAAACCGTGGTGAAGATGGCTTTGGATTATTCAAAGATTAACACTTACGGTATTAGGCATACAGAATTGGGTTGATTCCAACGTGGCATCGCTTCGTTGATTCCAAAAGAACATTCAATGGTGGCAAGAGCTCGAGAGTCCGTGTTGATTCCTTGAAGACGCTCAGAGAAATGGCGGAGCGTCAACGAAAGGCGTGATTCTTTGTATCAAATGACTTCAAAATCCAAGAACACGTGCTTTTTGAAGAGCCGGGTGAGAAACGATCTGCACTCCACGATGCCGATAAGAGAAAGAACCGTGAGCTGGCTATTCGTTAGCTTCTAGCTTCCAACGTCGAGGGGGCGCTGTGTGCGCACAAAGATGCGTCATTAATTTGGCTCGAAATTTCAAATACTGATAGGCCTAATTTCATTTCATTTCATTTTATATACATGTTAATGCATACCTAAGGCCTATATAATTATTAAAGCAATGAATTAAATGGTTTTCAAACTTGCCGCGCGGCGGTCACGTGACTCTGACGTCATGCCGCGTGACTATGACGTCACGGTCACGTGACTCTGACGTCATGCCGCGTGACTATGACGTCACGGTCACGTGACTCTGACGTCATGCCGCGTGACTATGACGTCACGGTCACGTGACTCTGACGTCATGCCGCGTGACTATGACGTCACGGTCACGTGATGCACGTGACTCTGACGTCATACCACGTGACCGCCGCGTGCTTATGACGTCATGTCACGTGACCACCGCGTGACTATGACGTCACGGTCACGTGACTCTGATGTCATGCCACGTGACTACCGCGTGACTATGATGTCGTGCCACGTGACCATGACGTCATAGTTACGTGCCTCTGACGTCATAGTCACGTGACCGTGACATCATATGTCACGTGACCGCGTGCAAAGTTTGAAATCCAGAGGTTCATATCCCTGAAGTTCACAATATACTTTATTGAACCCAATCAAAAGGTATATAAATGGGAACCACGCTAGACTTGGATGAATAGCAATTTAATGGTTCATGTCAATAGATCGGTAACTTATGAAGTATTACGTATATGGCCGATTCTAGAATTCATTTATAAAATTAATGTTAGTGTTGCGTTATTATATTTTTGCTCTATTAAGTTGAGAAAGCAATTTAAATAATTGCAATATAGTGGGTCTAATTCAGAGGGTATCATCTATAAACCCCTGATACCAAGATTCTATATTACAGCAACTGACGATAATTAGTAAGCTTATAAATAAAAATAATGTTATCACCCAGAATTGTAAATATTAATGCAAATTTTTATTTTGAAAATATATTACATTTTATACATTCGGTTTTATAAAATAATGAAATCATTTATATGTTACGTTAAGATCCTGCAAATAAACAATCATTCTTTTATTAACAAATTTTAGCGACTTCAAATACAATGTTTTTCCATCTTGCATGTAAAATGGAGATTAGGATGAATACCCTAGCATCAGGCTGATGGTTCTCTTGGCATTTTCTTTTCCTGAAAGGGAGTAGAAAGCAAACATGGTTTTATAAGAAGGTGAATTTAATTCATGGTATCTGTTAAAACATTATCAGCATTTCTCATTAAAGAATTACATTCAATAATAAACGAGACAAATAGCTCATCAAAACATAATAAGAATAGTTCTTTGAATTTCCATTAAGTCATACCATACTCTTGATACTTACGGGTGGATATAATTTCCTGGTTTGGGTTGCGTTGACTCTGCAAGAAGCAACGCCTTTGAAAACCCTAAGAGGTAACGGTTTATTCACCTTAATTCTCGAATTCGGAGAAATTCCCTGGATGTTTCACCAAGTTTCAATGCACTTGTAAATCTTACAATTACTAGAAGAATCGGCAAATATAATTTAATTATCCACTTCACCTTCCCTTTAAGGAATTGCGTGCAATGACTTCGATGACGAAATAAAACTTTAGTTAATTGCGGCGTTCTTTGGTTTATTATACGGTTTTAAAAGTCGCTTCCTTTCAGCGATGATTATGTACTTTACTAAAAAGTATATAACCTTAACCACCTTGGAAAGAAAACAAGCTTTCCATAAGTGAAAATGCGCAACTCCACTTTACTCGTCGCTGTTTGGTTCGCTTTCTTGGTGACTGTTCTTCTAGTTTCGGGACAAAGCCCAAGTAAGAACAAATTTATTTTTGACATCTTATATTCTTATAGAGAAAATACCGCACTTAATTTTTACATTAAGAAAGAAAAGAATTAATTGGGTTTTCTGTATGTCTAGACTTTTAGTAACGCAGTGATAGCGTTTAGTTTGTAAAACATAATTAGTAATAACATTTAACAAGCTTACCCTTTCCGGTATCTTTTCGCTCAATCACTGCCCCATGCAGTGGATCACTCTTCAGCTACGGTTTAAATATTTTAACAAATGCTTATGCTATGTTTCATAAGCATGACACTAACTATAGCCTTATTGAAAGCTATAGTTCGAGAACGATGCGAAAATTGCCTACATAGCATTTAGCACGGACTTACATAGCAAATGGACCTAGCGTTGCCCGTCGGGACATTTTTAAACCCGCCATTTTAAAAGATGGCGGAAAATTGACCCCCAAAGGCCATAAAGCAAGTCTGTAGGACATAGCGAACCAATATCCTAAATATTAGGGAAATCGGTTGAAACGCGCAGACGTTATCCTTTAAAGAAGATTTTTTTACATTTATAGTCGCCATTTTAAAAGATGGCGGCAAATTGATCCCCAAAAGCCATAAAACCCGTCTAGAGGATATATAGGGAACCAGTTTACTAAATATTAAAGAAATCTATTGAAATGCACGGACGTTATTCCATAAAGAAGGTGTAGGTAACATTTATGGTCGCCATTTCCCAAGATGGCGCAGGATTGGAAAACTCTTTCTTAGTGCGCGCCTACTACTTAAGACTAACGTCCCTGAAAAATTTGAGCCTTCTAGGCAAAGCGGTTTGGGCTGGGCCTTGATTATCATTCAGTCAATCAGAACTTTGGCTTATATCAGAAGTCCATAACCCCCTTAGTATGATGGACTCCTGCTTATATAGATATAAATAGATAGCTTCATTCGTAACATAACATTATGTTCCGTTATAGCGACTACCAGAGCACCTGGACCAGATTTCCATGGGGTGAGCGTTACTTTTAATTATTAGTTGGTTAAAAGTAGGGCATTATATAAATGAGCTTTTAACAAGATATAATATAATGTACAACGTCATTAGAGCCATATAAACTATAGTATAGAAAAAGGTAAATATTTACCCTTTCTAATGTGGGTTCAGCTATAGCTAGAAACAAGGGTCCAGGGAACGCGGCGCGGGTTGTGTTTTCAATTTCTAGAAAATTTAAATCACGCGACAGAAGCTCGTGTTTACCTTCTGCTTGTCGATTTTTATGATAATTAGGTTGTTTTTAAAATTGAGATCTGAAACCTCCTCAAGTTTTTTGCAGTATGATGGTATTATATTCCGATTTTTGCAGTGTTACGATTCTTTTGACAACTGTACCGTCAGACTGCAATCGGCATCGGTAAGTTCGCCAACTTATCATGATTCTTAAAATTGAAGACCACTACTTATTACCATAAGTTCATAAAATATGTTCCATAAGTTTGTCACTGGTTACTGAGAGCTTGTCGTTTAGTGACGTAGGTCATAGATTCTCGTAAAGCGACGCCTGGTGAGGCGCTATCAAAGACTTGGTACAGACTAAATAGGAAGATGGGCTGCAAAACTAACCGAGTGTAGTCAATTCTCGCGTCGTTCCTGAACTAAGTCTCTAGCATTACGAAGTATAGGAAGTGTCATACTTATGGAACATATCTTATAAAGTTATGTTATTATGCATGGTCCACTTAACGTCCTTTAAATATTTGCGTTATTTATATTTAAGTACATGCAAAGACCTGTCAAAATGAGAAGCATGACGAATAACTGCATATGGGGACTGTTCTTGGTAAGAATCAAGTTGTAGCTCTATAACTTCTGTATGTTTAATTACGCGTCATATTTAGTGCGTCAAAGGCATTCTGAGGTCAAACACTTGGAGTCAACCCAACTTTGGCTAAGGGTAAAAACTTTCAAAAACCACAACAATGAATCGAAACAATGAAAATACTTCAAATTCATTCAATTTAGTATAATTATTATCCAAATAGTTCAACATCAGTTTTCAATGTATTTCAAATATGAAACTTCAAATAAATTTAACGATTTTTATGTTATTCTGAAATTTTGTAGCTCATCAAAATAAAATATCATATTACCAAGCTTTAATTAATTATTGATTATTTATGTTTTAGCTTATCTATACATTTTCCAGATATTTTCCTTAATTAGGTCACTTCCTATATTTTGTAATAATGAAGCCTTAATTAGAGGCAGCTATACTTACGAGTTTTCAGTCCATTTTAATGAGTCTGCGCAAAACTTCGTAAAAAGTGAAACTTCTCGCGTGTTACCAGAAGCTTATAGCTTCCGCAACTTGTGTATAATATACCAGAAGCTCCCCTCCTTTTCTATTGTTCTATAGAAAGTTAGCAACTACATATTATTTGTAATATAACCTCCAAACGTTTATTGTTATTTTTAAATATGTCCCAATACACTCAATTAGGTCAGTTTTAATGCCTTTTCAGACGACACAACTTTTAACTTTTTGACTAATTTATTAGATGAGTCAGATTGAGTTCAGTAAACTAGTTTGGATGCGTGAACAGCAAAGAACAAGTTGAATCAAGTTCCAAATTATAAATTGATCACTGACCAATTTTTGCTGACCATCTTTAGTTGAGTCAAAAGTTGTATTGTCTGAAAAGGCCTTTAGTCTTGCGAAAAGTTTAAAATACATTTTTGAAACAAATAAATAACAATAAAAGATTAAACTACGCTTGAAATATCCCCCCCTTTGTATCTGAATTCCGCATGCTTTCGTTAGATAAACACTTGATGAAGTTGATCATAAGTTCATAAGATATGTTCCATAAGTTTGTCACTGGTTACTGAGAGCTTGTCATGAAATGGCGTAGCTGAAACGTCATAGATTCTCGTAAAGCGACTCCTGGTGAGGTGCTGTCAAAGGCTTAGTAATGCAAACTAAATAGGAAGATGGACTGCAAAATCGTGTGTAGTAAATTCTCGCGTCGCTTTCAAACTAGCTACCAGTAGCTGAAACGTCATAGATTCTCGCAAAGTGACGCCTGGTGAGGTGCTGTCAAAGGCTTTGTACAGACTAAATAGGAAGATGGACTGCAAAACCAAGTGTAGTCAATTCTCGCGTCGCTTTCAAACTAGCTACCAGTAAGTCTCTAGCACCACGAAGTATAGCCTAGGTAGTGTCATACTTATGGAACATATCTTATAAACTTATGATCAGATCTTATGATCTTATCGTTGAGTCTATTGTTGTTTACGCCGGCCGGTTGCCATTGTATGAAAAACTATAAACAACAAATTAGAAAGAGAGTGATTTTGCGCGCCATTCTCTCTCTCTCTCTGGTTAATTTTCCTCATTCTGGTCAGACAATATTTTCGCCTCATCCATCCCCTTAGCGTTTTTTGATATAAGAGATATTCGGGCCGATAGTTTTAAAGGAAAGAGGGGGGTACCCTAATAACACCCTTTCCGAGCCTCCCCGTCCTTATCCTGGCAGAGAAACGCTTTAAAAACTACTAGCACCATCATCATTCTTTTACTAAAGGTTTACCTTGATCGCGCGCTTGATTTTTTTCGGACGCTGTGATTTCGCGTTTTTTCAGTTTTCACATCGGCATTTTTGTTTTGTAATTCCTTAAGCCTTTGTGGCTTTTAACTAATGAACAATTGATGATGTGAATCCAGCTATAAAACACATTCCAATGGATTAACTTTTAATATTATAATCACAAAGATTATTGGGGAAACAGGGTAAATTCTGGTAGGTGATTTTTCAAATTTTGATTACGGGTTATTTAATTAAAATAAACACTAATTTAATGTTAAATACTGAATTATAAGAAAACATTTCAATTAATATGTATATTTATGATAAGAACTATAACTTAAAACCGGGCAACTTTTCTAGATTCTGCTCAATATAAACGAGGTCTAGAACCATCTATGATTTATATAGTCTGTCCATAGATATAAGAACTCTGTTCGAATCTCGTGAACTAACCTTTAAAATATTTCTTACTTGATGTTAGTTGATTGTTGTGATAGAATTTAGCTCAAATGGCATACTAATTTTGTTGAAATCTTCTCGGAAAAAGGACTTTATTATAGTTATAATTGAAACTGTACTAATTGTCTATTTGGTCTTTGCTTAACGAGTTTCCTTTTACTGGTATTATACTCAGTCGAAAAAAACAGTTGTTATTCTATTTACTTTATAGAATATAGTAGAAATGACAGTAATTCCTATATTTAGTTGTAAACAGCATTCGTAAACATATAGCTGTATTTTTAAAAATAATTTGCGGTTGTTTGTGTGTCATATATGTTATTAAAAGTTGACGGTACACGCCTCAACGTACATTAATCAAAATTATGTCTCCAATGCGACAATATACAATTTTTGAAAACACAAACTCCCACTTTGAACACTTTGAAAGTAATAGTAAACCATGACTCAAACGAAACACATTTTCCGCATTTATATACAGTATATATATATCAGAAGGTTATGATATCCTATGTTTACATATATTTATAACGAAACCATTTCAAATCGATGCGGACGTGGGAGTGACGAAGTAATATTGATTTTTCGCATACTTTGCTACGAGAAGGCGACATTTAACTTGTAAACAGTTTTAGTAGCTTTCTAAAAATCTATCAAAAACGAACATATATAGGATGTTTCCGATAAGACTCGGGCAAAATAAAGGATTTTGTCTTTGGCTCAAACTGAATGGAAATTGTCATGTCAAAGGTCATGATGTGGGTCTACAACATTTAGTTACGGAATTATGAGCTACCAAACATTGATTTTTCCCCTAAAGCAAAGAAATTATCACACATGTGAAGTAAGACATATCAGTCTTCAATCTAATATTCGTTTTTGAACCTTTATCTATAGCAGAAGTGCACTATTAAATGGGTAGAAGTGTGCATGTTAGTAAAGCTAGGTGTTACAGCTATTTCCTCGTTTTATGGGGCATGCAATGTTTGGCAGTCTATATCTCCGTTGTTGGCCTCATGTTCTTTGACACTTTGAACTCAGTTTAACTCAAAGAACACACCCAATAATTTATAGCGGACTTGTTAAAAACATCCTGTATACATTTACTTCAAAGGAAGCCGCTTCTAATCGATATGAACGTTAGAGTGACAAAGTACTATTGATTTTTGGCAAACTCTGCTACGAGACGGCGACTTTTCCCTTGTAAACCATATTTCAATAAAACTCTCTAAAGAGCTATCAAAAACACATATACAAGCAGTATGTTAAAATAATTTATATATTTCCCGTTCAGAAAGTATAAAGTACGCTCGTTAAATTCCTACGCTACTTTTGATGCAATTACGTCGTATACAAATATGTCTCAGACTGTACTCCACCCACCTGAAAGACCTTGGAAGGCCATTACGTATCCAGTTTGATATGCGAGATTGTGTATTTATAAAGTTGACGCATGCATAATTTCACCATGTTTTCATACCACTAGACATATCTTCCAAAAACTAAAAGGGTTTCGTAATTTTGAAGTTTACTGGATTTTTTTAATTCTTTTAGTCACAACTGTGCTTTTGACAATTAAACGCTTAGCTTACTGATTAGTAACACTCTGACAGCCATTAGTTCGCAAAATATTACTAATTTAAATAATAGAAATTTACATAACAATTTTACAATTGGAGTGGCCAGGGTTCGAATTTGAATCCTGCAACAGCTTATCCGTAGCCCTACGGTTTATGTATATGTCGCGAAATGTAAAAGATGATTAAGCATGGAGTGGAAATATTGCATGCGTTATAAAATAGCTTAAGAAAGGCTAATTAAGAACAGAATGGGAAATAATTTCTGTTGAATTTAAAGTTACAATATTTACTTTTATTTATAAATCCGTACATGATAAGCTAACTTACTAGGTAGTGTTCGTTAATGACGATTTCAGATTTCGTTTTCTCATTGTTTTCAATATCCAGAATTTGAATCCAATAACTTAGACTTAAATCATGCGCGTTACGATTCGCGAAACATCACCAGATCACGTTGTAAAGCAGAATGCCGGTAAAACTTATGGAGTCAATAAAATCCGAGTCTAGAAGAAACTCAAAATGTCGATCAGTTCGAAGTAAAAAATAATCAAAAGCTTTTTTTGTAAACCAAGAAAATATTTGGGTTGTTTCGATCGGGATCTCGTTCCTTACTCGGTCCGTAGACAAACAAAACATCAATAAAAAAAGTTTAACAGGTTTTTTAAACAGCGGATTCCTCTTTTTAAATGTAGGCCTACCTTTTGTTTTACGGAATGTTAGTTTACCTTTCAAAATGAGTCGTCAAAATTATGACATATCTAAAAGACAACGCTCATTGGGTTAACATCCAACCCAACAACAGACCCTGTTTAAAATTTAGGGGTTAAATAGAGTTGGGGGTATGGCACATTGTCCCAAGCTTACACTGTCCCAGGAACAAATAAAAACATTCGGTATGTGTACAACAAAGACGTTAGATCAGGGATAGATTTAATTTTGAGAAGTAGGAATGGAGAACGGTTAGTATTTACTTCAGTCCGACTCATAGCCCAGTATAGCGCCCCTCCCTCCAACACGTAACGAAAAGTTTAAATTATCTTATTGGCTCACTTAAACTACGTTTTGATGACGTTTCAGATGGGGACGGCGAAAAATACGTAATTCCTTTTTACCACTGTCGCTATGACCCGCCTCTTCTTTCATACCCCTCCATCCCGAGCGCCCAGATTACTCTGTACTCCATTCCTACTTCTAAAATTAAATCTATCCCTGTTAGATTCAAACAATAAGGACTTTTGTGGACTGGTAACATTGAAGCCTTGTCTAATGTCTTTGGCTTCACATACCGGATATTCCGTCTAAACCTTAAGCAAACGATATTGCGGGCCCCATTCTGAGTGAGAAGCATCAATTTTGTGTCATGACATTTGAAATCCAAGGGTCAGAGTTCGAAGGCGTTTGATTTTAAATTAGACACTTTGAAATTGAGAGCAATATGTATAAGAGGGATATGGGCAGAAAGAAATATCCGGAGCGAAAAGCGATGAGCCTCTTTAACTTAATTTAGTTATCATATATCTCGCCTTTTATTTTGACAACTATGTTTAAAAAGGAAGTGGCGAATTTAAGCTAATCATAACTCTAAATAAAAATTTGGCGTTCTTATAGGCCTATTTACTTCATTTCGCTATACACCACTCCTAAAATTTTATTCAATAAAGTCAGACGTACGCTTTTAAAGTTAAGTTTAATTTGCCCAATTTCATAATTTAAATAATAAAATTGCTATCAGAAAATTTAATTAAAACTCTTTAACGAATTACGCGCCTTGTAACCAAAATGAGAACCTTTTACAATATCATAAAGAAATTAATTACCTTTATAATTAATGAATTACGGTTTAATTATTCTATGCTTGAAACTCTTTCAAAGAAACTATGCTAAAATTAACATTTTTTTATCCATTAATATCGGATGGGAATAAAAACATTTATAATAGATATTTTTTATTTTGAGGCGCCTTTTTCATGGTGTTACTTTTTAAGGGCGTGGCATTTAGAAACTATTTAGTAGTATTTAAAAGGGTCGGGAGAATTGGTAGGGTAACGATACTGCCAATGTATCCACTATTATGTGTTTAGAGAGTATTTTAGGTTTCTATCAACAGTCCTCCACTTCTATTAATGAAAAATTGATTAAACATTATAAATAGACTTGAAATTAATTAATGCACTGAGCAATTGCTTGAAAATTAATTATTGCACTGAAAAATTGCATGAAAATTAATTAATGCTATGAAAAATTGCATGAAAATTAATTAATGCTATGAAAAATTGCATGAAAATTAATTAATGCTATGAAAAATTGCTGAAAATTAATTAATCCACTGAAATATTGATGAAAATTAATTATTGCACTGAAAAATAGCATGAAAATTAATTAATACACTGGAATATTGCTTGAAAATTAATTAATGCACTGGAATATTGCTTGAAAATTAATTAATGCATTGAAAATTAATAAATGCAATAATAAAAGGGCTTGAAAATTATTAAATGCAAGGAAAGATTGCTTAAAACATTTTGTGAACTATTGCTTAAATAAATTTAAAATATATTGTGAAATATTGTTTAAAAATTAATAAATAAATCAGCTTTAGTTCCAAAAATTATTACGCCTTTTCAAACAGAAACACAATATTCCATAATATTTATGAAAAAAAAATTGTTAAAAGATTTAAAGAAAAATAAAGCAATTTAAAAATTTCATCACCACGTCGTTCAGCCTTTGTACCCCGGCCTACTCACACATAAATACTCTAAAACTTAAAACTGGTCTTTTTTATTCCAAGAAAATGATCAAATAAACCATTTTAGCTTTTGAAAAAAAGAAAAACAAAACTTTCAAAATGAAGCTTATATAGCCTTTGAGTGTCTTGGTTTGCCGCAAACGTTAGGCTAAAAAACCGGCTTTTCAATGGCAAGTTTGGTGTAAACCAAGACTCACGCGTGACTATGAAACAAACCAGTGAACCAGGGGCCTGTATAAAACTTTAAAACAAGCTCGCTCCGATATTTCGCAAGTCTAACAAGTTGTTTGAAGAAAAAACCTGTATTTCTTTTTACATTCAGTGGCGTTTGCCCCCTCGGGTCGCCTCTATCTCTTGCAAGCAAGATCATTAAGTTAACATCGTTCCACTTTTAACGTATGATAAAATGAACAGAGTGGATTAGCTATCAGAGGAGGGCCACTAGGTTCTAAAATGTTTTCCCCGTCCTGTTTCCAAATTAAACTAAGGATAAACTCTTCTATCTGGATCCTCAGTTAATGGGGGACCAGGGTTCAGGGAGACCCAGTAGGTTAAAGGGAGAGAACACTAGGTCTGTCCCTTCAACAGTAGACCCTGGTGTTGACCACCTTGTTGACTTGGGACGAAAAATGAGATATGTCGATCCAAAAATGTTAGATATGACTTCACACAATAACGACTGGTAACGCTAAGCCTTTGGGTGCACATACCGGTGTTCTGTTTTAACCCTATATCAAGCAAAAGCTACTGTACCACCTTTGTGATTGGGTCTATAACACTTACCTATGACTCTCTGTACGCTGAACAAGAATGAACAATGAAGCCATAAACAGACTAGCATCCCAATTGCCAATACTTAGAGCGGATGTTAAGGCAACTGAAGGCTACCCAAGATTGCTCAGGGATGGTTCTTAAGAATGAGTACTCCCCTTTCCCTCAAAATGGCGGAGAGCTTTAGGTAGTAGAAAGACTGTATTTAGGGGACAGGTGAAGTGATGAAACTATTGGCTTGAAATACCTTACCTAACCCACTCTGATTAGAACCAGTTAAAACTTTCTTCTTAAAACACGTACTGAACTTATCACCGTTAATAATTGGTTTGACTTATTACCACTAATCGTTGTATTGGTGTCTCATTGATGGCCGACTGATTAAGAGAGAGAGAGAGAGAAACAAAGTAAAAACCTTAATGAGGTCGGTTTATAAAACTATTACGGATTTAAGTAACTAGATGATGGTTTCATTTATCTACAGTATATATGATGAAACGGAAACGTTTTATTAAATTTATGATTACCTTAACAGAAACTCATTACCCGACGCAAAGCATCTACCGCCCACTGTCGAGCATCGCGCATCGCGTGCAGGGGGTTTCAGACTGTCTCATTTGAAATTTTATTTGCATCCCAATAAGTGTAATTGTCGTGGGCGTTTAAATAGAACACTTATATCACGCACTCAAGCAAAAGTTGCTGTCTATGGGAATTGGGGATATTAATATTATTTTTTTTTCCGCGATTTGATCACGCACATTTTAAAAACGTGCATGTTCGCTGTTCCATGTCGTTTTCCGATTTCCGACCCTATTCTGTGCATGAATTTTAGTTGCTTCAAAACGATGCATCTATTCTACTAAAAATAAAGAAATCCAGACAAAAGTATTCAAAATTATACTATAAATTTTTAGAAAAATGATCGTATTTTACGTAATTTTGGAAGCTGGTTTCCTGCGGTTATTACTAGGTTTAGCGGAAAAAATTCGTTGAATTGTAAAGTTTACGTTTCTATATGCTGGTGTGTTATTTATGTTAAATCCTAATATTTTATAGTCCTTGAGCGTCTTGAAAAACCAATATTCGATGCTTGCACAAAACTATGGGTGATTTTGGTTCCTTTCTAATTGTTTAACGATTAGAATAGCTAGACGAACGGTCCCCTATGATTTTATATTTATGTCATTAAATAATTTTGAAAATAAGTGGAATTAAAGATAATTTTTAACGCTACCCGCATAGAATCGGATATAATTTAATCTCACCTGGCATTTCATGTATACATAAATAATGTAATAATAAAATTTGATATTTTATAAATGAATATATTCAATTTCCCCTTGAATATCCGTAGACGTAAACTCCTCGTAAGTTTTTTTTGTAAATCTTAGTTTTATATTAAACCAGACGCGAGAATTGACTATACACTCGGTAGTTTTGCAGTCCATCTTCCTAATTAGTCTGTACTAAGCCTTTGACAGCGCCTCACCAGGCGTCGCTTTACAAGAATCTATGACGTTTCACCTACGTCACTTCATGACAAGTTCTCAGTAACCATTGACAAACTTATGGAACATATCTTATAAATTTATGCTACTATTTACGAGGTAACGTCCCAGCAAAATTTCAACATTATTGAATAAATTTTACTTGATTCATTGTGTATACCTGCCTAAAAAATGGTAATGACTGCAGCTTAATGCGACGTGAATGGCAGGCAATGCGCATTCCTAGTCCGGTAATTGGTGGTTTTCCCCAAAAATATTTCACAAAAAATCGTGTTGAATTTATATATTTTCTTCTTGAACCGGTACGGTTCTTGTGGATTCGCGTCGGATTTTGTTCTCTGGGTATGTTGAGAAGTTTCTCTCTCTCTCTCGTGCATCCATCACGTAATTAACTGCGTGCGTAACGAGCGCGAGAAACTTCACGATAAAATTTAATAATATCCGATTCCCATTGTAAAATGTAAGTTCGGAGGCGCTTTACCCGCTTCTTGACGTGTACAGGTGCAGCGTCGATTTCGTTTGTGGCATAGTGGGCGCACCTGCTTCTCGTTCAAGAGATATGGTACCTTACGCGTTTTGCTTAGTTCTAAGTCGTCCTCGTGATCGCCTGGGTTCACCCTTCACGATAGGGGTTGCTGGTTTAAAAACCTTTAAGATGATACTCTAAAGGGTTTCACATAAATGACATTAATTATAAAGCTAGATATAGAGCATATATTTGCATATTTTAAGGTTTATATATTTAAGGTAATATAATATAATATGTATATTTTTTCTTTCAAATTCAGGATACGTCGAAGGGTTCATAAATGCGAGTATATCACCAATCATTTAAAAAATGGCAACATTCGGGAGTGCTCAAAGGAAACAACAGAAAAAGCTTCTCCCACTCAGTATCTTAGGGTTTTTCCTCTATTCGGGTAATTAATAATATTGATTTTCAAAGTATTTATCATTTGACTTTATCGAATAACTTTATTTTTTCAGCTATCGGGGGTTTAGTTCCATTTCTCAATCTCCACGCGAAGGATCTCGGTCTTGATAACCAAGAAATATTTCTGTCCAGTTGCGTATCTGCAATTTTCTCCTTAGTTTTCGTTCCTCTGATTGGTCTGTTAGCGGAAAAATGCGCCAGATACAAAACGTGCGCAGTAATTTGCATAGTAGTTGCGGCGTTGTCGTACACCACCCTCTTAGTTGTTCCCAAGTATGTTATTAATTAATACATTCGATTCATCATTACGGATGAATAATGATTTTTTCCATAGATCAATGAGGTCACCTCGTGTGCCTCAAATGGACTTTGACTGTCGTGATGCCTTGAGGATGGAAAGATGTCCCAATTGGAATACGTGTAGTGACGCGACGGCTTCTTCGTCCAACATCACTGCTTTCCAGCTTTCTTCCTGTCGGTACATCTGCCACGGACATCAAGGTAAACGCCCTCCACCGGATGCGGCCTATCCATTACACATCTGCTTCCGAAGCGAGGAAGGGAACTTCTGCCACGTTTACGATCCTTTATCTGGTGCCCCATCAAGGATCATAATGGTAAGACTTTGGATTTAAACTATGGCAAGAGTGTTTTTAAAATTGGAGTTTTTAAATTCCAGGATGGTCCAGATGACATTGAAAGCAACAGCAGTACCACCTTCACCTTTCACTCCAAATTCCGCAACTGGTACGCCGACGATATGCAAGATCTACCAGTCCAAGACTTTCTCTCATACCGAAAAAATGAATTAAAATCTCCATCATACGACGATGTCTTCGTGGACAGAGACCCCATTATCTCAGTTGACGCTGAAGAACAAACCACTAATCCCGAGAACAACGTTGCGGCTTGCAAATTTCGTCCCGTTTACCCTCTTTTGGTTCATGGTAAATCGTACGACGATGTATTCTGTAGACCGCTTCCATCCGGATGTTCAGTTCGTTGTCAAGTTGAATTAAAAGGCTATAAATCCCCTGTTTTGTGCTACGATGTGTCGGGTGACCCTTTACTGACATTCTTGTATTACACAAGCGCTCGCGCTATCGGTGACGCGTGTCTCTTGGCAACAATCGCTCTTTTTGAAGTTGCAATTATCGCGTCGGTCCGCGATTACGACGGGTTGTACGGTCGCAGTAGATGGTCTTCAGCCTTAGGTTTGTTGATTTTCCCTCCAATATCCGGAGTACTTATCGACTACTACAGCTCAGTTGATAACAAATCAGACTTTTCGGCACCATTCTTCTTGTTCGACGGCTTGACCCTGGTGGCCAGTGCGCTATTAATCGCCTTACCATTGGAGGTAGCCGCGGCCGGGGTCAAGGGCAAATATGTCGTGAATTCACCCCAAAGACGTCAGATGCGGGAATCCGGAAACAAACACAACCGGAAAGACAATGACATCTGCGGTGCTGAAATGATTATCTTCTTATTCCTCTTGATCGTCCTGGGTTGTCTTTGGAGCGTCATGGATATGTTCCTGCCTCCACATTACGTATCGGCCGCTGTGGGTTCGAACCATTTCCAAATCGGAATTGGCTGGACCTTATCATTCCATGGAATAATACCATTTTTGATTGTGTCGAAGGAACTGGTACGGAATATTGGACGTGGACATTTACTAGTTTTAGGTTTTCTGTTCTACGCGATACGATTCGCCGGTATTTCTTTCGTAAGCGATCCTTATTGGACCTTCCCTTTCGAAGCGATGAAGGCAATGACACTCAGTGTTGTGTGGATCGCCTGTGTTTCGTACGGACACTCTTAGGTGAATTATTCAAACTCGTATAGAGCGACCGTCGTCTCTGTCGTTTACTCAGCCGGTGGAGATCGGTTTAGATTAAGGATACACTATATTCTGTTGCTCACTCATTTTGGATTAGGCAAGAATAGGCCTACAACAATTAAGAGTGATAATCAAAGTAATTAATATAATGACGTTTCAGGACGCCTTCTTGGATCGATAATTGGATATTTCCTGATTGAATCTTACGGACTGGAATGGACCTTCAGAGGATTTGCCATATTTTCAGTTTCTTTGGGTTTTCTTTATCTTCTGGCTTACCACACTTGTATGAAATCTTGTAGAATGGAAATTAAGAAGAAACGAAGAAGAGGAGGTGTTGTGCCGCGTAAGACAATGAATGATATTAGCTAATTAATTAATTGGTTAATTTGGACTTACTTTAATTGGGTTTTAGCGACGGTGGCCATGAACGGAATTTGGTGTCCCTTGGTGGAGGAACCGACGCAGCAACAAAGAGCTCAAAGGCCTAATGGAGAAGCTCGGTCTGACGAGCAAAGGCTACTTCGTCAACAAGGGGAACATAATCAGGATAACGAACAGCCACAGGAGCAACCAATTTTAATGATAGATGATTAAGTGAACAGCCGATTAATATTATATTTTTCCACTAACTTAACGAAGGAATTTTCCATTGAACTTCAATTATATACATTCAACTCCAAATGTACATGTGGAATGCCTCCCTTGATGCACTTTTGTATATTTCATTAAATATTTTAATCGAATATGTTGTATATTCCACTTTTGTCACAATAGATATTTTGGGGCATTGTTTTTTCTCAATCTTTTAAGACTAATTTCAGATTTTTGGAACCATGTAAAATTTTAAGCGAGTTTTCTCGAGATCTAGTTCGGGTTTCTGGGAGAGACCGTTTATAGAAAGCTCCATTAACTTACCTATATATTAGCGAATCTTTGTGTTCTTTTTTACTTGGTTAGCTTATCCGCGTATAGATTAAAGAATGACTATTTTCTTTTGAACATTTATGAAGCTGTATTTAGTGAAGAGTGGTTCTGAGTGATTGTACAATTATAATATAATTGGTTTGAATACAACTTCTTTATTCTTAAAGACATTATTTTTGTGAGCTGTGGGCACCCGTTTCTTGATGCTCCTTTTCGCGAGGGCGGGGACCGTGTTTTTTTTACTAACTTCTCTCATGACGTACTCGTTTTTTTTAATCTTTAAGGCTCGATAAGATTGAAGTTGGGGCTTGAATTTTACAATAATATATTTTAAAGCAATATTTTTTCTATTCGAAAGCAATGTATTGAAATAGTTGAAAGGCACTGTTAAAGGGTGAAAGTTCAAATGTTAGTAGGGTCACCGTTAGGGCGCAACGTTTCAGACTTTTGACGTGTAAAATAAAAACCCAAAGTTTTGAATACAGAAAACGTTATGGTGCAAATGTATTTATGTAAACGTAATACCATAAGAAAATAATATATAGCTCCCTATAAGTATGAAACGTAGTACATTTTCATACTACAGCATTTGCTTCCGAATTTGGCGCGCTTACGCTTTTACGCCCCGTGATTGGTACTACGAGTTAAAGGGGGGGGGGGGTGAAACCGCCGTCTCCACCTATGGTGTCCGCGAAAAGCACGACGGGCCGGGGAAATATGGCCGCGCCCGTAGAGACACAAGAAACTCCTTATCCCTGGTACCAGTGTAAGGCCTAGCCTCGGTCGTTCAAACCTCGCGCCATCTATTAATTTATAATAATAATAACTTCAAGACCTTTAACAAACAAAATTTGAAAATTTTCTAAACAAATTTTTCATGTTTTTTAACGCCAAAAATTCATAATAGATGGCATTAGAAACATTATACAAATTTCAAAGGAAGAAAATGCTGTCTTTAATGGAGAGTTTCATACTTATAGGAAGCTATATATTATTTTCTTATGGTACTACACATATACAAGAAACACCTGTGAAAAAGACCTTTTATGAAACTCGAGTTTAGTCTATCCAGTCCGCGGTATAAAGACAAAAGCAGCTTTTGGCGTCGCAAAATATATGATCACGAGGATTTTCCGCCATTTATTGGCGATGTAAATTTTTCTTTCTAAAATGTTTATCGTCTCCTTCATGAAGCTCAGAGGTCCTAACTAGAGTTTCGGAATTATGAATCAAGCTTTAATTAGCTCCAATATCGACGAAGACTAAAGGTAAGCCAATTTTAATTGTTTCTTTACTAATTATACAGAAATGAAAATCTTATCTGCTTTCCTCTATACCATTTATTTTTTTTTTGGAAAAATTTCAAATCATAATTTGTTGTTGATTAAACTTAAATCCAAATTTAAAGGAATTGTGAAATAAATATCCATTTTTAAAGGGGTGCAGAGCAAAAATCCTATTTATAATAGTTTTTAAGTTAGCAGTGGGGAAAGATCACGAAAAACCCCATGTTAATCACCATAGGAAATTTACCAAAAGCATGTGAATTTTTCTTTAACGTTACAAAACGGTATCAAGTCATATCCACAAGGGCCTAACGGCACTGTAGATAGTTTCTATATTTAAACTGAAATTTTAGTTCTAAACAAAAAACGTTTTACACTCATTTAAATATACACAAAAACACATATAATGTACGAGAACGTTATAAATGATTACACTTACAGATTCAAAGGAAATTAATGAGATTTTGATCATTTGTAATTAAATATTTGGTCGTGCAATGAGTTAAATAAAAGGGAAATTTTGGAATTATACACTGTTCTCAGTATATATTTCAGGCTCCGATGTTGTTTTGAGGCAAGATAGTTTTACATTTACATTTTTACCACATAACAGCTGCTTTTTTGAACGCTGTAAAAGAGTATACGGTTTCATCTCACTCGCGAATAGCATGTACATGGAACAACGAAAAACATGGCCTTCAGTTGGTGTTAAACTCTCACTGAAAACTAAGATATATTTAAACCAAGGAGAATGTATAAGAGAGGAGATTGCAGGCAGTCAGGCAAAATGCACGTAGTCCCCCTTTCCTAAAACGGTACTGTTCCCCTGTTACCATGGTTACCGCTCACGACAAGAGAGCGTACATTCTCGCGCATGCGTTCAAGGCTCCTTTCTCTAGCCTCATGAGCTTGTTTATAATTTTCAATTCGTCTCTAGCTTATACATCCTCCTTGCTTTAACAACCTCTGACTTCTGCACCAAAAAAAAAAAAAAAAAACACCCAAATCATGTCCATATCAAAATGTGATTTCGTCTTAATCGAAAAACCAGTTCGGCATTAAAAACGAAAAAGTTAAATGAAGTATAAGCTTCCAGTTTTAATTGTCAAATAATTATCATAATAATTAATTGCTTTAAAGAAGAGTGCGTTTTGTTACAATAGTGAATGATTTAGTTAAAGAATAATTTTTCAGTACTTAAACCGTTGGTTCTTGACTTGGTTCAACTCTAAAAATTGGCGGATTTTCAATGTTAATAGGCGATAATAATTATTAAGTACTATCAAGAAGTTATATCTAGTATCTCAGAGAGAAGGTATAAATTCGCCAGATTTCCAGCTTTATCTCCAGCAAGAAGTTATATCTAGTATCTCTGAGATACTGATATAACTTCTTGGTACTATCCACTAAGGGTGCGGGCATAGACACGGCGGGGGGGGGGTGAAATACCCTTCAACCCTGCTTTTTCCCCCTGCTCCACTTTAACAAGTTGAGCATTAAAAGGAACTTTATAATATCACCATAAATTGGTAATAGTTTATGATATCACTTATCTTGATATGAACCATAGTAGAACGCTATTGGTCTTCCTCAAATAGCTAAGCCACTCTCTAGTGTTTGAGTGCCATGGTTCACCCCAATATTAACAATGAAAATCCGTCAATGTTTAGGGGTTGAACCAAGTTAACCAATGGTTATATTATGGTTAAATTATTTTAGGTTACATTCAACTTAACCTCTTCTTAAAAGACCTCACTTTTTCGGTGCTTAGGCCACCCATTTTTCTCGCAGGTTAAGAGTCAATAGTTAGGGCCCAGGGTTTTTTTTTTATTTTTCTTTACTAAAAGGCTCGATAAAATAGAAGTTGGTGTTTACATATTACGCTTTTAAAATTAGAACATTGGAGAATTTGAATATTATTCACCTGTTTTGAATCGATGAACCGACGGGTCAAAGTTGCAATTTTAGAAACTGGCAAAATCTCATTTAACTCGAAACTGTGTTTCTGAAACTTATATCTTTTGAAAATGTCTCATATATATCAGAACTACAATCTGTTAACGTTCTGTAAATGCTGATAAATAGTCGAACATAACCGTGTTCAATATACACACAGTTCAGTCCCAGAATTCGGGTTCACGGGTATCCCCTTAAAAAGACGACCTAAATTGGCCACTCCTAGAAAGAAACACTAAACTAAATAAAGATAGTAGTTGGGGCTCGATTTGCGTGGTCTAAAGATATCAACATAAGTTTATAATGCCTCATAAACTTATGATATCAACTATCATGGACTAAGGATAAGATATATAATTCATAATACATTCGTAATATTAATACAATACTAGAGCTAATACTTATGTCTAAAATAGAGTAGGCCTATAAAGTAATAAAAAAATTTTATTAACTTGCGGTGATATTTCGGGTAGGAAACCTCACTTCCGCTAATACTGGTTAGAAGCCTAGAACATGTACTCTACTTCCTGCGTGCTATGGAAAACGCGCGTGCCAGAGAGAGAGAGAGGATGAAATCCAATTTCCGGCGTGGCACGGTGGCAGCGTTGGTAGAGTCCAAATTCTCGCTCTGAACGAAACGCGCAAGCGCGAGGAGAAACTATCGTACAAAATATGAAAAACGTTTAGGCACGGAGCTTCTATTAACAGTGGTTTAGGCATCATGAGAGACCGCGGAGCGGGTTTCTCCGCGACCGCTTTACATTCCTGCTCTTTGGCTTCGAAGGACGGTAAAAACAGGGATAGATACGCGCAAAAAAAGGAATTGTGGCACAACAATAATTAAAGGATATTGTCAAAAAATAATTAAAGAATAGTGACACAAAAATAATTAAAGAATAGTGACACGAAAGTAATTAAAGGATATTGACACAATAATAATTAAAGAATAGTGACACAAAAATAATTAAAAAATAATAACACAAAAATAATTAAAGAATAGTATTTGGCGACTTTGGTAATACAAATCAAAGGGATTAAAGTTGAAAAGGTTTATTTGCAATATTTTGAGGGTACCTAAGGATACAACGCATTTAATTAGCGGTAATTATCTATTCTTGGAGTTAATAAGGCTTTTTAATCATGATTAGTTGTTAGAAATCGGTTATTTAAATTTATTTGCTCGGGATGAGTGAAAAACAAAAAGTTCTTATTAGGCGGAATGATTTAAAACTCCCGCGGAGACGGCGAGCGCTTATAAAAGAATATTGATCGTAAATTGACGATGCAGTGTCGGCATCTGGTGAGTATTTTTAAAACTTTTCAACGTTTAATATATGATCCCTTAAAATTAACGCGCGAAATTGAAAGACAATGTTAATTTAATTAAGGTACCATGCCCATGAAACACCCCAATCATAACTTGAAAACGGTGGTCCGGACAACAAAATGTCATAGAACATTTCAGACTCAAACTCGCCCATAGAACATCCCCCTTAAAGCAAACTGGTGTTCAGAAGGAAAGTCAACTTGTAGGGGAACAACGTGACCCGCGCTTTGCTTCAATTTGTGCCATTCCTTTCTGAAACACCCTGTATATTTTTTTCAACACCTCGTGTTATGATATCACGTTTCGTTTCGAGCTATTGGAAAAATATACTATACCTATACTCGAAGAATCAACCATCTGTCGATGTTGCTGAAAGCGAAAAACAAAAACGCTGTATTTTTAGAGTCGGATTTGCCATCGATTCGATATGATGTGCTATGAATCGAATTCTCCGGCTCTTCGCAGTCGATAACAAGATCGGGGTCCATTCCTCCCCACTCCCATCCTATGTTAGCGGTAATCGGTGCGGCACCCCTCTAAACAAACAATGCAATGATACCATGGATATGTATAAATACTACGCAGTATTTATGAATTTTCTTTCTGAAAGTAAAGGTAAGAGACACTATGACTAATTTGTACATTACCAATAAGGACAAAAAACTAAAAATTATATGCCCATATCAAAATTTACTTACGTGTCGATTGTAAGAACTTTTTATTTTGCAGTCTAGTGGTTTTTGACTGTAACTTAACTGAACTGAAGGTTTAAAATTTTTAACTAAAATATTCAGTTTGGAATGGGGGGAGAGAAACCACTAGAGTACAATATAAACTAAAGTCGTGAAATAAACCATAGTTTTTAAGAAGTAATTAAGTTCCATTAATGTTTGTTCTTCACGTTATAATCGGTAGGGCTAGTGTATTCCGCGTATGGATAATAAAACTGAAAATTTGACTGAAGACTTCCTTACTTGACGGTCTTCTGGGGGAAAAGATCTGTACACCATGGCACGCTCTCCACCGGGCCTTAGATTTATAACACACAATTTCATTAATTCCAATAGAGAAGCAAACACTACAGGGACGGAACCGCCTTCTTGGGTTATTTCCCTGGCGCTAAGAAGCACCGCTAGAGGCAGTGCGAGTTGGCTAGCCGCCTGCGTGTAGTGAACTATGGCTCCGTCTGGCGTTGCCTATTGGCTCCCGGGGAAATGGGCGGCCTGCGTGTTCTTTTGTCCACAAGTAATTAATGGAATAGTTTATAACAATCCGGAGTTAATCGATGGAAGTATCTTGAAGCAAATTCCTGTAGTCCAAGGCTTCAAAAAAGCCCTTACGTGTAACGTATGTATATAAAACCTACTCCTAAGTGAACATATCACTTTGAAAAATTTCAGACTTCAGAAATACTTTTAAAAGGTTTACACTTAATTATGCACTTGGAAATAAATATTAAATTGATACAGTTTGGTCTTTATCTATTCATAATTAAACATTTTTGGTTGCGAAAATGAGAAAAACATAAATGAACATTTAAGAGCCACAAAGCAAATATAACATTTACAATGAGCTCATATGTATTTCAGCCACGTATCTTCTAGTTGACAAAAACGTGTACATTTATTTCGGTACCATGACACCTGCAAATAGAACAGTGAATTTAACGAACCAAATACCAAGCAGAGTAGAAATTTACTTCAATAGTGGCACAACACTGAGAATGGAAAGCGCTGAAACATTTTTTGGTTGGAAAAGGTAAGCAACCATTTTCAAAAGTACTGACTTCAAAAGAACATTTCATTAGTTCCAGCAGAGAAGCAAACACCACCTCGCGCCAAGAAGCATCACTAGAGGCAGCGCGAGTAGGCTACCCTCTAACGTGTAGTGAACTCGGGCTCCGTCTGGCGTTGTCTCTTGGCGCGATGGTGTCTTGTTTTATCTGCATGAAATTAATGGAATGGTCTTATCTCCATATAAAAATGTAATTACGTGCCTGTTAATTAAGAAACCAGTTGAAACTATATCGGTAAGAAGGCGATAAATTATAAAAGAAATTTAATTATTAAAACATTACCCGTACAAAAATTTACGGCTGCATTTTGCTGTTAATTAGATTTTTTAGAATCTGCAATATATTGCAAATAAACTGGAATATTCTGGAAAAATACTGGAATAAACCTGAAAAAGGTTCAACTTCAGACAAAATTAAGATGCATTCCAGAGAGCAATGCAGAACATTTTAGACGTTTTGCAGAAAAAATATCTTCCGTTGGAAAACTCAGTACAGCAGTATACAAAATTTAGCTACTCTAGAGTCATAAAATAGTAGAGGTGTGCGGTTAACCGTTTCAATCGAATAATTCGATCGAATACCGAACCGAATAATTCGATTCGGTATTCGATAAGCCCATTTTCACTATTCGATTCGAATATCGAATACCGAACTGACTATTCGGTTAAAGTTCGACTACCATAAATTTAGGTCCTTGGCACTAGAGAGACCCTCCTTATTTTAAAAAATATCATCCCAATTTTATTTGTCTCCCATCATAAACTACCAGCAAGTGCATAGGAAAATTTTAAGAAATACTTGACCACCAATGAGGAGAGGTATTTCGAAATTTAGGAGCTTCTAAATGTTCTTCTCCTTGCTTTGTATTGACTATTGGCGAATATTAGGGTTACTACCCGATTAACCGCGAATAGTTGGCCTAGTATTCGCGAATATTAGGGTTAAATATTCGCGGTTACAAGGCTTAACTATTCGCGATTAATCGGGAAGGAAAAAAATTACCAAGGCCCAACTATTCGGTATTCGATTTGGAATAAACTATTCGATTCGGTATTTGATAAGGAAAATTGTTTGGTATTCGATAACCGGTTCGATACCCAAAAAGTGGTATTCGCACACCCCTATAAAATAGCTACCTTACAGCTAGAAAACAGAAGGGAAATAGTAACTACCGTAAGAAATCAGGATGTTTGTAGGCTCATTACAGGTACTGTACCTTCCAGATATATTGTATGCATGTTACAGTCAGAAATTGCTAAGTTTGTAGAATAATGGCAGGCGGGTTTCGGATGCTTTTTAGGATAATTGCAGGCGCGTTTCATATACTTTGTAGGAAAATTGCAGGCGCGTTTCAGATACTTTTTTGGATCATTGCAGGCGCGTTTATGATACTTTATTGGATCATTGCAGGCGCGTTTCAGATACTTTGTAGGATAATGGCAGGTGCATTTCCGATTCTTTGTCGGATAATTGCAGGTGTGTTTCAGATACTTTGCAGGATCATTGTAGGTGCGTTTCATATTCTTTGTAGGATATTTGCAGATGCGTTTCAGATACTTTGCAGGGTCATTGCAGCTGCGTTTCAGATACTTTGTAGGATAATTGCAGCCGCGTTTCAAATACTTTGCAGGATCATTGCAGCCGCGTTTCAGATACTTTTTAGGATAATTGCAGGCGCGTTTCAGATACTTTTTAGGATAATTGCAGGCGCGTTTCAGATACTTTTTAGGATAATTGCAGGCGCGTTTCAGATACTTTTTAGGATAATTGCAGGCGCGTTTCAGATACTTTTTAGGATAATTGCAGGCGCTTGTCATATACTTTGTAGGATAATTACAGGCGCGTTTCAGATACTTTGTAGGATAATTGCAGGTGATTTTCAGATAATTTTTAGGATAATTGCAGGCGCATTTCAGATACTTTTCAGGATAATTTCAGGAGCGTTTCATATACTTTGTAGGATAATTGCAGGCGCGTTTCATATACTTTGTAGGAAAATTGCAGGCGTGTTTCATATACTTTGTAGGAAAATTGCAGGCGTGTTTCAGGTACTTTTTAGGATAATTGCAGGCGCTTTTCATATACTTTGTAGGCAAATTGCAGTCGCGTTTCAGATACTTTTCAGGATCATTATTGGCGCGTTTCAGATACTTTTCAGGATCATTATTGGCGCGTTTCAGATGCTTTGTAGGATCATTGCAGGTGCTTTTCAGATAATTTTTATGATCATTGCAGCCGCATTTCAGATACTTTGTAGGATAATTGCAGGTACTTTTCAGATATTTTTAGGATAATTGCAGGAGCATTTCATATACTTTGTAGGATAATTGCAGGCGCGTTTCAGATACTTTGCAGGGTCATTGCTGCTGCGTTTCGGATACTTTGTAGGATAATTGGAGCCGCGTTTCAAGTACTTTGCAGGATCATTGCAGCCGCGTTTCAGATACTTTTAAGGACCATTACAGGCGCGTTTCAGATACTTTAATTTGTACGATAATTGCAGGTGCCTTTCAGATACTTTTTAGGATAATTGCAGGCGCGTTTCAGATACTTTTTAGGATAATTGCAGGCGCTTGTCATATACTTTGAAGGCAAATTGCAGTCGCGTTTCAGATACTTTTCAGGATCATTATTGGCGCGTTTCAAATGCTTTGTAGGATCATTGCAGGTGCTTTTCAGATAATTTTTAGGATCATTGCAGCCGAATTTCAGATACTTTGTAGGATAATTACAGGCGCGTTTCAGATACTTTGTAGGATAATTGCAGGTACTTTTCAGATATTTTTAGGATAATTGCAGGAGCATTTCATATACTTTGTAGGATAATTGCAGGCGCTTTTCATATACTTTGTAGGAAAATTGCAGGCGCTTTTCATATACTTTTCAGGATCATTGCAGGCGCGTTTCAGATACTTTTTAGGATCATTGCAGGCGTATTTCGGATACTTTGTAGGATAATTGCAGGTGCGTTTCAGATACTTTGTAGGATCATTGCAGGCGCGTTTCAGATACTTTGTAGGATCATTGCAGCCGCGTTTCAGATACTTCGCAGGATCATTGCAGGTGCATTTCAGATACTCTGTAGGATAATTGCAGGCGCGTTTCAGATTCTTTGCAGGATCATTGCAGGCTCTTTTCATATACTTTGTAGGATAATTGCAGGTGCGTTTCAGATACTTTGTAGGATCATGGCAGCCGCGTTTCAGATACTTCGCAGGATCATTGCAGGAGCATTTCAGATACTCTGTAGGATAATTGCAGGTGCGTTTCAGATAATTTGCAGGGTCATTGCAGCCGCGTTTCAGATACTTCGCAGGATCATTGCAGGAGCATTTCAGATACTTTGTAGGATAATTGCAGGTGCGTTTCAGATACTTCGCAGGATCATTGCAGGTGCATTTCAGATACTTCGCAGGATCATTGCAGGTGCATTTCAGATACTTTGTAGGATAATTGCAGGTGCATTTCAGATTCTTTGCAGGATCATTGCAGGCGCGTTTCAGATGCTTTGCAGGGTCATTGCGGGTTTCCTATCAATTATTGTGAATCAGTCGCCTTATACAGGGTGTTTGTGAAAAGTCCATCAATAATGAAAGGGCGTATTTATTGAGCCATTTTGAGTCGAAAATGTTCTATGACATTTTGCCGTCCGAGCCACGGTTTTCGAGTTATGATTTGAATATTTTAGGGATGACCCCTTCATTAAATTAGCGCTGTGTTTCAATTTCTTAATTAAATTTAAGGGGTCATCCGTAAATTACTCCAATAATAACTTGAAAACAGTGGCCCGGACGGAAAAATGTCATAGAACATTTTCGACTCAAAATGGCCCAATAAATACGCCCTTTCATTATTGATGGACCTTTCACAAACACCCTGTATACCCTAAATTTCCAAAAAATTTTAAAGAGGCTTACGCTTGAGTTCAAACGTCAACAATAGCTATGTTTAAAATTATTTTAGGAATAAAGTTCCTTAAAACGATTTAACTAGAATTAAGGTAAATTAATGACGATTAAATTAATAAATATCAATTATATTTTTTTTTTAAATTTAAAAATAGCCTCTAAATTGCGTCTCGACTTGGAGAGGTTTATTTTGGATTCCCAACTTGTACTCATCCCTTACAAAAATATTAAGCTGTAATTTATCTGAATACACGCTTTTCTGACTTGCTAAAGTAATATCTGAGATGGTCCAACTGTTTAGGTACATGTACAAGTTCTTACCACATCTAGCTAAAAAGGTCTTTTCGTCTATCTAACATCCACAACATACACACTCACAGAACATAATCGAAAAAGTCTTTAAAACTTGTAGCTAAAAACCGATAACAACTGAAGGGAAGGGTCCCGACAGGCTTGTTTTACGTCTATTCGCAACCAGGAAAACTGCTGTAGACTTATATGATAGCGCTAAAGTACTTTTGTGCGCAATTTCCTTCACATTTCGAGCGCCATGGTGATAGTAGATCTTGTCTTAATCGGTGAAGTTGGACTGCAAAACCGAGTGTATTCAATTCTCGAGTCATTCTCGAACTATATAGCTCTCATTAAGTCTCTAGCATTACGAAGTATAGGCAGTGTCATACTTATTGAAATATATCTGATAAACTTTTGATAACTGTGTATACAATACTGGCCCTTTTATGACAAAAAATGTTTCAATTTTCTATCTTTTATGGTGGTTTAAATATTTTTAGGATCGAGACGTGACAGTATTAGATCAAAAGATCTTATTGAGATGAATGAGTAAAGCTTTTTTAAGATGCCTTTTTAGGCCTAACCAATTGTTTATTCAAAGTTTAGGAAAATAAAAGCAGTAATATTAATACCTAACAGAAGCAGATAAAAATTTATGGAGCGCTCGAAGTTGACTTCCCGTACAAAAATTTTAAGCTGTAATTCATCTGCATACGCGCTTTTTTATCGCTACCACGCTGTAACCATTAAGGCTACATTTCTGCAGCTCAAAAAACGGGAAAATTTCACAGCAATTCTAGAACTGCAAATTGACTGCCGTTTCTACATTTTCTGTTTGTTAACTGTTAACTGTCTAGCCTGGCAGAAATATGCAGCGCAATTCTGCAAACGCTATGCAAAAGTAGAAATACCAGCTGTTAGTTTAAAACTGTAATTTGACCGTTTTTATAGATATGTTACAGGTCTGCAAAAGTGATAGAAAAGTAGAAATACAGCTGCTAATTTAAAACTGCAATTTGACCACATTTATAGACATGTTACAGGTCTGCAAAAGTGATGGAAAAGTAGAAATGCAACTGCTAATTTAGAACTGTAATTTGACCATTTTTATAGACATGTTACAGGTCTGCAAAAGTGATAGAAAAGTAGAAATCCAGCTGCTAATTTAAAACTGCAATTCTACCACATTTATAGACATGTTACAGATCTGCAAAAGTGATGGAAAAGTAGAAATGCAGCTGCCAATTTAGAACTGTAATTTGACCATTTTATAGACATGTTACAGGTCTGCAAAAGTGATAGAAAAGTAGAAATCCAGCTGCTAATTTAAAACTGCAATTTGACCACATTTATAGGCATGTTACAGGTCTGAAAGAGTGATTGAAAAGTAGAAATCTAGCTGCTAATTTAAAACTGCAATTTGACTACATTTAAAGACATGTTACAGGTCTGCAAAAGTGATGGAACAGTAGAAATACAGCTGCCAATTTAAAACTTTAATTTGACCTAAATTGACCATTTTTATAGACATGTTACAGGTCTGCAAAAGTGATGGAAAAGTAGAAATTCAGCTACCAACTTAAAACTGTAATTTAACCACATTTAGAGAGATATTGCAGGTATTCAAAAGTAGGAAATTCTACTTTTGAATACCTGCAATATGTCTATAAATGTGGAATAGTTACAGTTTTAAATAGGCAGCTGGATTTCTACTTTTCCATCACTTTTTCAGACTTGTAACATGTCTATACATGTAGTCAAATTACAGTTTTAAACTAGCATCTGTTATTTCTACTTTTCTATCACTTTTGCACACCTGTAACATGTCTATAAAAATGGTCAAATTACAGTTTTAAATTGGCAGCTGGATTTCTGCTTTTCCATCACTTTTGTAGACCTGTTACATGTCTATAAATGTGGTCAAATTACAGTTTTAAATCGGCAGCTGGATTTCTGCTTTTCCATCACTTTTGTAGACCTGTTACATGTCTATAAATGTGGTCAAATTGCAGTTTTAAATTGGCAGCTGAATATCTACTTTTCCATAAGTTTTGCAGACCTGTATCATGTCTATAAATGAGGTAAAATTACAGTTTTAAATTGGCATCTGGATTTCTACTTTTCCATCACATTTTCAGGCCTGTAACATGTCTATAAATGTGGTCAAGTTGCAGTTTTAAACCAGCAGCTGGTATTTCTACTTTTTCATCACTTTTGCAAACCTGTAACATGTCAATAAATATAGTCAAATTGCAGTTTTAAATTGGCAGCTGGTATTTCTACTTTTTCATCACTTTTTAAACCTGTAACATGTCAATAAATATAGTCAAATTGCAGTTTTAAATTGGCAGCTGGATTTCTACTTTTCCATCACTTTTGCAGACCTGTAACATGTCTATAAATGTGGTCAAATTACAGTTTTAAATTGGCAGCTGGATTTCTACTTTTCCATCACTTTTGCAGATCTGTAACATGTCTATAACTGTGGTCAAATTACAGTTTTAAACTAGCAGCTATTATTTCTACTTTTGCATCGCGTTTGCAGAATCGCGCTGCATATTTCTGCCAGTACAGACAATTAACAGATAATAAACAGAAAATGTAGAAACGGCAGACAATTTGCAGTTCTGGAATTGTTGTTAAATTTTCGCGTTTTTCGAGCTGCAGAAAATGTAGCCTTAATGTATACCTATTACAGCGTGGTAGCGATAAAAAAGCGCGTATGCAGATGAATTACAGCCTAAAATTTTTGTACGGGTAAAGTGAAACTTGAATAAATTATTCAATCTAAAAATCATCTTAGTGTGATTATGAAATACTGTATAAATAGTATACGTACAAACAAGCAGCACACCAAACAAAAGTGTTGGCTACCATTTGTTATTGTCGAATTATTTCCACAAAAGGAGTTATCATCATTTTTAATGGTTTTAAAGTAGAGTGTGTTACAATTAATGCTAAATAATTTTACAATAGTATAACCATTGGTTGACTTGGTTCAATGTTAAACATTGGCCGGTTTTCATTGTTAATATTGGGGTGAATCATGACATTCAAATACTACAGAGTGGCATAGCAAACGACAGATTCGTGATTATAGACGCAATTGGTCTTCCTCGAATAGCTAAGCCACTCTCTAGTGTTATTTGAGTGCCATGGTTCACTCCAATATTAACAATGAAAATCGGCCAATGTTTAGGGTTGAACCAAGTCAACCAAATGTTGTTACATTATTGTAAAATTATTTTGGGTTGACTCCAACTTCTTTCTTCTTAAAGACCATAATTTTGTGTGCGGTGTCCACCCATTTTTCTCGGGGCTCCTTTTCGAAGGGTAAGAGTCAATAGAGACCAGAGTTTTTTTTTTTTTTTTAAGAATTTTTTGGTAAGTGATGGGTTTTTAGTCTTTAAGGCTCGATAAGATAGAAGTTGGAGTTTACATATTATGTTTTAAAACTAGAACAATAGTTTAGAATATTTTTCTCGTCGAAAAGGTGTAGAGGTATTATAAAGAGGTGAAAGTTCAAGGCAATGATTTCTAGGGCTAGGATATTTTTATTAATTATTTTTTAAGTTTAAATTGTTTAGTGTTCAGTTTCTTAGCATTGCGTCCGGTGTTATTTTAGGAGTTTACCGAGGTACTACCTTAATTTTCAGTTTTAGTTCTATATTTTATATTTGAGTATTTTCGTTAATTCTAATCTAGTAGCTGATTTTCATTTTTGAAATAAAGTTATAGTAATATTATTACATTTATAGTAAAGTTAGAAGTGCTTTAAATATTTGCAGTATTTTATAAATAACAATATCTTTTTTAAAGTATCTAATTAAATGTATTCTGAGATTATATACTCCTGTTACTCATGAATTGTCTGCCTATATTCAACTATTTGGGGATGGTTTGAATTTCATAAATTTAATCATGAAAGTATATGGTATACTATGATAGGTTTTTAGATAATTAGAACAGGTTTTAAAGTTAAACAAGATAACGATATCAGCCTTTAGAGTGCCCATAAATCTAGTCGGAATGAATTCTCATTTGGTGAATGACTATTTAAATAACAAAAATATGGCACTATACATAGTTTTCACTAAAGGGCTGGCTAGTTCCTACACCCTCTCTCAGCTTAAATGTCAATACAGTGGGGTCAGGCCCACTGTGAGTCAAGTTGGTCGAGTACTGATTGAAACTAAACTGCCAGACTTTCTCTATGCAATCTCTTCTTTACCAACACTGGGGAACAGCAAACACCTTTAGTGAAAACTATGTATACGGTCCTTAACTAAACCAAACAAAAATAACGAGTTTCCGTATATGACCGGATGGCCACGTCGACGGAAATTTTTCTGTAGACTGCGCGCTCATAGGTTAATTTTACAGTCCCGAAGAAATGTTTTACTGGCTGCGATTTGAAAAGTTTTAAGTGTTTAGAGGACTTACGATTAGTTTTTAGAAAGGCCATGATTTGTTGTAAAGTTTTTAGTTTTCAGCCAAAGGTTTGCTGAGTTTTAAATTTAAATTTGAGCCATTAAGACGATTTATAAAGAAGGGGTTATTGCTGTCGACGTGTATAAATTTCGGGCCATTATTCGAGATTCTTTTCATCAACAAGTCTCTTTTTATGTCCACCTGTTATGAACTCTACGCCGTCCGGTCCTTTGATTCCGACATCCCTGACACATTTCTAATATGAGTACGACTGTCGCGACAGGAATTCCAATAAAGAATGGCATGTATGCTTTCCAAATAATTTCCATGCCAAGTGGACGCCAAGTGTCGGTTTTCAATGGCTGATACAACAGCTCTTTGACTTTATATGTCGGTTTACGACGAAAAGGAGTTTCCTGCGCCGTTTCGTGAAAGATAAGAGCTCTGAAAAGAGAAGAAATTTAAGGAATGTTTTTAGTTAAAAAGCGGATGTAATTAAATTTAGTCAATTTTGGGTTGGAAATTATGACCCTCTCATATTTCAACACATTATCTAATGAGAGGTAAATAGGTGTAGGTCGATTAGTACGCTATCATGAGTTAATAATAGGGAGCTAACATATTACTCACTCATGACGCTATAGAATAGTGATTACAGTCGTTCGCAGAGTTCAATGTTAACTGTGCAACTTCAGAACAATATATTCAGTATGGGGCTGGGCAGCAATATATCGAGCTCAAGCCATATGAACATTAGTTCTTTGGAATCAGCCCTTCCGAATATATCGATATCTAAGTCAATTTTCTGACTGACATGATGATCAACGTCCAGCCCCAGCCACTTTACCTAGAAGGTTGAAATTTTACACGGACGTTACTTCAGTAGGCTCGTAGCAAGAGTGTTTTTTCCAGTCCGCCGCCATATTGAAGAATGGCGGCTAGAAATGTAAAAAAACTTTATGGAATAACGTCCGTGCACTTCAACAGATTTCTTTAATATAGTGCATTGGTCTCCTATATCTTATTTACGGGCTTTAGAGCTTTTGGCCTTCGATTTTCCGTCATCTTTTAAAATGGCGACCCAAAAACTAATAAAAGTGTACGTGCGGCCTGACGAGCAACGGAGGGAGCCTTCTTACAGGATCAGGGATAGATTTAATTTTAGAAGTAGGAATGGAGAATGGTTAGTATTTACTTCAGTCCGTCTCATAGCCCACTATAGAACGGTTTAAATTATATTATTGGCTCACTTAAACTACGTTTGATGACGTTGCTGATGGGGACGGCGAAAAATACGTAATTCCTTTTTACCTCTGTCGCTATGACCGGCCTATTCTTTCATACCCCTCCGTCCTGTGGAAGGGGTCCGGGGCTTTGACGCACGCCCAGATTACTCTATTCTCCGTTCCTACTTCTAACATTACTCTAAAATTTCATTGTTAGCGCATCGAGGTGTTTTTCACTTAAAACCTCGGTTCGCACTAATTAGGGTTTTGCGGCCGCTGCGGGTTAGTAATTTGAACTGTTAGAGGTAGGCTGTTATACGATACGATGTGGCTACTATTATGAGTCAAGCCCATGGACCATCTTGTTTCTAGAATGGTGTTTATAAGGATCTCAGTTGTGAAAACTAACCCAAGACACAAATCAACAACACTGAAGGAGAGTAAAGACGGGAGAAAATTAGGTTTTACAGGTATTTTCTTCACACAGGCCAGAATCAATAGGCCTTTCCGAAAAAACCAAAGGAATCCTGGGTAAAAGGTTCCATAGAAGTTCATTCGAGTCATAATAGTATTTAGTACTTTTTGTTAGTTATAATTTATACTTAATTTTTTAAAATATAGTGTAAATATTATCTACAGAAGTCAGATACGTTTATAACGGTTAAACAAGACGGCCCAAGGGCTCGTAATAGTAGCCATATCGTACGAGTGAATAGCCCCTCTATACCCTACCCTAATGAGTGGATAACCCCTCTATACCTTACCCTAATGAGTGAATAGCGCTCTCTTTTTCAATGCTTAAATGATGTACCGTGCATAAAATCAGAGTTAATAGCCCCTCGATTCCCTACTCTAAACACTGATAAAATTATAACCGTATAAATTTACTTATGCGGTAATTCTAATATTCCGGCGAATCGAAGAACAGATAGTTTTAGTGATAATTCCCTCCATTAGTTTACAACATAGACTTATGCCGATGCACACTTATCGCATCTTATAAATTTCTAACAAGGACTTATGCCCAGCAGCCCAGAAACTTTTGAAAGAGAAAGTTTAGTTATAGTGATTACGCTTTTTAGTGATTATCCCCTCGAATTACCTTTAGCAATGCTAAAATGATCAAACGCATAACGCTCATTTAACACTATGTTAGCTCTATCTAAACCCACATTTGAATTAACCGCCAAAAACGTTCCAGTCAAACATAACATAGATGACGATAGCTACCGAACGAGAACGAAACACATGAGGAGCGCGGTAGGAAACGGGGAAAATCGTTATCTATTTAATTAGCACATAAATAAAAAAAAAATAAATATAAAAACCCCAAACATACAAATTCATAACTTCGATTCCCGGGTCTGACCTGAAAAAATTTTAATTAAAATTAAATCTCTAACCGAGCCCAGTTACCCCAATGGGTGGGTTGTGGTAATATAAAGTTCCTTTTAAGCTAAAATCTGACGATAAAAGTACTACTACTTCTACTACTACTACTACTTCTACTACTACTACTACTTCTACTACTACTTCTACTACTACTTCTACTACTTCTACTACTACTACTACTACTACTACTAATACTACTACTACTACTACTACTACTACTTCTACTACTACTACTACTACTTCTACTACTACTACTACTACTACTACGGCTCGGGTCAAACTAAGAGCCTATCGTATATGGCTAAAAAGCGCTAAGACTGGGAGCGTTAAAAGATCGCTCCGTATTTTGTTGATACGTCATCGCTCTAGCTCGGAGGATCTGGTCTAGTTGCTCCCAATGAAAGAAAAAAATTTTTACAGAGCGGTTTTGTGTCGTCATCAGGCGCTCCATTTGCTTGCTCCGTCTCTAGAGTCGGAGCGGTTGGGATCAAACCGGACGGGAGCGACTGGACCAATGGAAGACTCGCCTCCATCTCAGAGTCGCTAATTTTTCCCTGTGAAAGACGATTCTTTTTAATTTTACACGGAATTTTATTCCGGTAAAATTTAAGAAAGGGCACCAAACCCCTGTCCTCCCTGTGCCGAGCCGCGTCCGCGAAACGAACGCTTACGATGAGAGAGAGAGAGAGGGAAAACGAAAGTGTGCGGGGGGAGAGAGATCGCTAGCGTACGCGATGGCGATACGAAGAGGGAAACGAAGCTCCGCGTAGAGAGAAAACTGCCTGCCTGGTATATTACGCTATGTTCACACTTGCACGGGAGTCGGTTGACAACTCGTTTGCCCAATTAGTTGTGAAACATATTTATTGCGAGTTCGAAGCGATTTCAAGAGCCTCTAAACTTTGGAAGCGTTTTGAATCGCTTCAAACCGGTTTCCCGTGTAAGTGTGAACGTGGCTTTAGTGAGAAGGGGAAGAGGGAGAGGGGGCATCCCGCTCGGAGAGGAGAGAGAGGAAAGAAAGGTAGTTTAAAGGTGGAATTCATAAACGTCGGACGCAAAGCAATTTAGTACAGGTAAAGGCAGGGCGTCGTGCGCAAACTTCCGCCTTTTGCGCACGACGCCCTGCCTTTGCCTGTACTAAATTGCGTTGCGTCCGACGTTTATGAATTTCACCTTAAATCTCGCGGGCTTTTTTGAGTGAAGGAAAAACAAGATGATAATTTTCGTGCACTACTGCACTTTGTGCGCGTGATACATCAGAGATTATGCTGGATGGTTAATTTAGGTTTCGTAAAATAGAGGGGACGGTTTACGGTCATAGTGATTTCTGGTTTAGGGGATCCAGGATTTTGTTTTAGATACATTATTTGATTCGTATGGTTTTTAAAAATTATACTTTAGTGGGGTGCACAATTTAGTTTCATTAATGTTATTTGAAATGGGACGTTATTAGAAATTAAGGGGATACACGATTGTGTTTCAGAAATGTTTTTAGTTGTACGATTTATTGGAGATCAACTATACGGGGGGTCACGTGAGCCGTGTAAAATTACTATTAAGGCCCAGCCCTTGGGCCATCTTTTTTCAGAGCACTCCGGGGGCGCTCGGATTACTTTATTGGAAAACGCTATATATCCCAATTATCCAGCGCCAATGGCGCCCGCTGACGTATAAGATATGTTTTATAAGTATGACAATACCTATACTTCGTAAAGCTAGAGACTTACTGAGAGCTAGTTCGAAAACGACAAGCGAGAATTGACTACACGCTAGGTTTTGCAGTCCATCTTTCTATTTAGTCCTTACTAAGCCTTTGAGAGCGCCTCACCAAGCGCAGCTTTAGGAGAATCTATGACGTTTCACCTACCCCAATTCATGACAAGCTCTCAGTAACCAGGGACAAACTTATGGAACATATTTTATGAACTTAAGCTAATAATTAATGGAAGAAATATAAATGAGAGTTATGACCATATATATTAAAGGATCATGTTATATAACTTGAAGTGTACGAAACTATTTACATACTGTACGTTAAATTGCTCTTTCGAAGAAAAGGTTCTCATTCTCCTTAACCTTACTCCATTTGGGCTGGCTCTTGAAGGTTGTCCAAGCCGAAAGTAATATTGATTTCTTTCAGCATGAATCATTTCTTTTATCTCACTTAGTAATAAAATAGAATTGCTTGTGTGTCCCACTATTGGCAGTTGCTCCTTAAACACTTTTCCAACGAATTCTCGAAATTTTGCTGGTTTCTTATAAAAGTTTTGTTCGAATATTAAAATCTCCATACTGTCCAAAAATCTGCATGATTCTGTGGGCTAAAAATATATATTATACATTTAGAATTTGTCACTTTAAATCTAAAATTATATAAATATTATCACTTGACTGAAGGATCAGATATTAATTTTTCTTTTTAATTGAAACTTAAAGGCATGCTTAAGAAAAAACAACGTTCCATTACCGTTTTCCGTTGAAATAACTTATTTTACAGGTAATCAATTTCAAAAATTTACTTATCTCGGGTTTTCGGGCACAATCCTATTCCCCCAAAACATTCTATCATTACATTAATTACTTTTGAGAGAGTACGTGTCTGACATTGAGTTTTAAAAGGTTCCCCCATTTGTGCCCGGCATGCTTCGCAGTGGAACATTTTAAAACAATGGCGGAAAATTCAGTAGGGACAGTTAGATTTTTACTCGTGGTTATGCAAAATAATGTAATGTCTAGTGTACTTTAGTCAATCGTCATACTGTTCATTCTCATAGCTCAGGGCATTATTAATACTACTCCCCTATTTCTATCTCTAGTTTCAAACGATGGTTAGAGACTATTCAGTGCCGCAGGTCGCACATGATGATATTTCAACTACATTTTACATCAATTCTCCGTGGTCGTACTACTAGCGAGTTAAGCACTAATTTGTTCAGGACATGTCTCGAAAGGGTGCTTGATGTAACTTTTTTGTTGCCAATGTGTGGGTAATTTCCCACATCGTGGGAAATTTAGGTTTGGTTTTAGGCTCTGTGGGGAAAAGGTAATATTTTTCTGAAATCGATAAAATGTCGGAATTTTCCTGTTAAAGGGTTAATAGTGCAGACTGTACAGTTAAAATTAGTGCATTTTTGAAAATTTTGCCGGGTTAAATAATTTCAAGCGACATTTTGAAATAAATTCGGTGATTTAAGTTTGGTACTGAAAAAAAAAGAAAGCATATTTTGAGAATTTTAAAGTTTTATAGCATTTTGGCGCATTTGTACATATTGTCAAAGCCATGCGGAGTGATATTCCATATTAATCTTAGTAGGAAAAAATAGTCCAGATAAATATGACTGTCAAAACTGGGTCCTACTAGATTGCACACCTGGCACCAGCAAACTGATTTTGCAAACCTTGCACACCTTTCAAATCTCCTACTAGGCAAACCTTGCACACCTTTCAAATCTCCTACTAGGCAAACCTTGCACACCTTTCAAATCTCCTACTAGTTTGCACACCTGGCGCCTGCAAACTGATTACGCAAACCTTGCACACCTTTCAACCACACCCCACCCCACCCCATACTACTTTGCACAACTTTATAAACAAACCAATTAAGCAAACCCTTGCACACCATCCTCATTCTCCCTACTAGTTTGCACACCTGGCGTATGCAAACTAATTACGCAAACCTTGCACACCTTTCAACAACACCCCACCCCACCCCATACTACTTTGCACAACTTTATAAGCAAACCTTGCACACCATCCTCATTCTCACTACTTGTTTGCACACCTGGTACATTGCAAACCTTGCACACCGTTCAAGAACACGCCACCCTACCCCATATTGCTTTGCATAACTTTATATGCAAAACTTGCGCACGTTTCGAGAAGTCGTTACCCTACCCTACCCTACCCCATACTACTTTTCACAACTTTATATGAAAATCTTGCACACCTTAATATTTTTCCGCAAACCTTGCTCAAAATAGCACATATCTAGTAAAAATCTCCCCTTTTAATTTTAAAACCACTATCTAACCATTTATCTTAAATTTTAAAAGGTTTGCACAGGTTTTTCGTCTTGCACACCTTTACGGTTTTCCGCAAACCCTGCTCAAAATAGCACATATACTTTTAAAAAGCTCCCCTTTTAATTTTAAAACCACTATCTAACCATTTTTCTTAAATTTTAAAAGGTTTGCACGGGTTTTTGTGTCTTGCACACCTTTATGGTTTTCCGCAAACCCTGCTCAAAATAGCACATATCGAATAAACAGCTCACGTTATATTTTTTAAAAACTACGATCTAACCATTTATTACAGTTTATCATGACTTCACAGGTTTTTCGTCTTGCAGACGTTTTTCTTTAGCTCCAAATACAACATATAGAATAAAAACATATTCATGTATTTTTAAACCTACCAACATTTTTACTTAAGTTTTAACATGGTTTGCACATGTTTTTCGTCAAAGCCTGCTCATATTACAACATATAGAATATAAAGCTTCCTTTATAGCATTAAAACTACCATCTTACGACTATACTAAACTTTTAATATGGTTTGCACTGCTCTTTCGTCTTGCACACCTTTCAGTTCTTCTGCAAACTCTGGTCCAAAAATACCATTGGAGAGTAAAAATTCCAATTTATTTGTTTAAACTATCCATTTTTTCAAAGCTGTAAGACAGCTCACAAATATCTATTTCTATTTAATGCAAATCTTGCCGAATAAGAGCTTTTACCATTTTGCAATTACTTCGACGTACTTTACACAGCCTTCTCGTCTTGCAAGAAGTTTTTTACTAAAACACCACAATGTTAAAATGTCATAATTAATGTTGTTGTCCATACAATCGAACCAATAGATTAATAAAAAAAATATCCCCTAAAACAATAACGTTAATTTAAGGCTGAAATCTTTCTCTTTCTCAAAATTTTTATACTTGTCCCTAAAATATCAACGATAATTTATGGAAGACCAGGGTCGCAACAGTAATAAAAGCGCCACATAGTACACATAAAAAGGAGTTTTCCTCCGCGGTCTAAGCCGGTTTCTTCTTTCCATCAAAACTTGCTTAGGTTAACGGTAATAGTTAGTATAGGGCGCTGTCGGTTAGCTGTGGCATAGGGGCTAGCCACCACCCCTCTATGCATTGTAAAGGGACCCACCTGTAAATAAGCCACAGGCTTAGTGTGGAAATCCCTTCGTAGACAAAGCTTAGATTATTATTATTTTTATTATTATTATATGGTAATGATCTTTCCTCTATGAAACCGGATATTTCCTCACATAAAAATCGACACGTACGGGCCTAGATCATCTCGGAGGCTCCGTTCCAACCTTTTTTAAATTTTGATGTGGATTAGTTTAATAAGTTCTTTCATACATTATTTCAAATCCAGTTTTACACTATACGGAATTCAACAAATAACGTTGAAGTTCATCGTAAAATGTATTATTGGACCGTTCTATAGGACAATTTTTTTAATCAAAATTGAAAGTTGCTACACGATTGCAGGTTTGACTACGAAACTTCTCACGGCATATTAAAACATGTGCAAGACGAGAAGGTTGTGTAAAATACGTCGAAGTAATTGCAAAATGGTAAAAGCTCTTATTCGGCAAGATTTGCATTAAATAGAAATAGATATTTGTGAGCTGTCTTGAAACTTTTGAAAAAAATGGTAGAAGGATAGTTTAAACAATTAAATTGGAATTTTTACTCTCTAATGTTATTTTTGGACCAGAGTTTGCAGAAAAACTGAAAGGTGTGCAAGACGAAAGAGCAGTGCAAACCATATTAAAACTTTCGTATAGTCGTAAGATGGTAGTTTTAATGCTACAAAGGAAGCTTTATATTCTATATGTTGTAATATGAGCAGGCTTTGACGAAAAACATGTGCAAACCATGTTAAAACTTAAGTAAAAATGTTGGTAGGTTTAAAAATACATGAATATGTTTTTATTCTATATGTTGTATTTGGAGCTAAAGAAAAACGTCTGCAAGACGAAAAACCTGTGAAGTCATGATAAACTGTAATAAATGGTTAGATCGTAGTTTTTAAAAAATATAACGTGAGCTGTTTATTCGATATGTGCTATTTTGAGCAGGGTTTGCGGAAAACCATAAAGGTGTGCAAGACACAAAAACCCGTGCAAACCTATTAAAATTAAGAAAAATGGTTAGATAGTGGTTTTAAAATTAAAAGGGGAGCTTTTTACTCGATATGTGCTATTCTGTCTCGAGAGCGAAAAATCTAGAGACCCAACTGCCCCGCGTCCAAAGAATCTCGAGACCGAACTGTTCCGATACCAAATAGGTCAGATCAATATATCCAGCGACGAAATTAACGAGACCAATTCAGCGATACCATTTTAACTGTCCCGATTTAATCAACGTGATGAACTTACATAATTTCTATTTCGATGGTTATTGCAACCGACTCCAAAACTGTCACCCATCCAAACCACAACTTCTTGAATCTTGGATGTTTTCAGGTCTTCAATACCGTTAATCGGATATTTAATATCCGGAAAGAAGTTAGTTGTTATCCCACTGCTGTACCAAGTTGATAGAAAAATACAAGGGAAACAAATGAACATGTTTATAACATTAATCGATATATCGAACATTGTACTGTTGCATTCAGGAACAGCTATATTGGAAAAGAGAAAGTAAAGTATCGTTTAAGAAAGTAACCCGGTTACACCTCAGGATTTTGGGGTTAAAGCAGGCTGTGGCTTAGTTTAATCAAATGCTCCCATAGTCGAAGGGTGGAGTTAACTGGCCCGCTCAGCTTAGCAAAGGCTAGTTTTAGCTCCTCTATCGTGGACTATAGTCTGTCAAACGAAAGAAGAGCCCTGAGAAATTTGTCCAAATTGGTGTCGCCACCATCGACCCCATAGTACTTTATCAACTTGTTATGTTTTGTCAATAGTCGTCTGTAATATAGTCTGCTATATGACAAGTACTTTAACTTATGTCATTAAAATATATTGCAATGCTAATTTAACAAAGACAAAACTGGTGTCTTGTCGTTAATTTTGTTTTATATTCTTTAATACTCGATGATCGTAAAAAACCATGAAACATAAACATATTAAATATATATTGCAAAATGTATTGGTTCTATTGCGATTAAGCCTATCTGTTTATAGCAGACTATATTACAGACGACTATTGACAAAACAAAACAAGTTGATAAAGTACTATGGGGTCGATGGTGGCGACACCAATTTGGACAAATTTCTCAGGGCTCTTCTTTCGTTTGACAGACTATAGTTTTCATTCGTTTATACAAGGTTTATTTAAAATGTTAATTATTTTAAATAATCCTTGGTTTATACTTCTAACGAGGTAAACTTTCTGTGTAAAAGTCAAGATTAGCCAGCATAATAGGGGCATCACAAGAGCCGACATTTGCTTTAAACGGGCAGAAGTGTAGCTTCGACAATGCAAAATAATATAATTTCGATAATTGCTCCTGAGTACGGCCTTGGAGAAGATAGTAGATAAATAGACAAAGATCATGAACTAAAACGAAATTCCTATTTATTCGTTTCTGTGATTGAAGCTTTTGAAAAGTATCTCCGGCGCTACACTTTCACCAACCTCAATTAAAAAAACAAATACTATCTTCATAATATTTTGTATTCAAAATTCAATTTAGTAATTTGGTAATTAACTTACTTTTTAGCGTTAAAAATCCAACAACATCGACGTTTTTCTTACAGTACATATAAAGGAATTTTTTTTTCGTGTGAGCGAACAATGATCGAGTGAGATAGGCTAATACACTTAGATATAACGCCCAAATAAAATGAGAACCAAGAGTCCACAGGTACAACTATTAATAAAAAATGCATTATTTGTTAATTGTTTTTCACTCAAATTGTTCCCGTTTGATAAAAATCATTGATATTATAAATGTTTTGTGACAAACGTATAATAAAACTTAGATGCGATTCACTTAGTGCAAAAGCGGTTAACCAGGACAACCGCCGTGTCAGACACAAAAAATCCCATTCAACCATGAATTTATTCATTAGCATGAGTATCGATAACCTTTCTATCATGTTATTCAGGGATGGGAGGGACCTTTCTATTACAAACGCGTTTAACGTCATCGCCTTATTATTAACGTTAAACCAAGGAGCATAAATGTCTGAACTATTTTCAGTCGCGAGTTTGCAAGTCCATCAGTCACTAGTAAACTAAATAGTTATTGGCGAAACACAGGCTCTAAGGCCATTGTCATACTTTCCCTCTCATCCACATTTGATATCTGTTACTTCAGTCTTAATATTAATTAAAATTATTTAGAAACCATTGGAGAGAAAACGTCTTAGGGCGTTGCGCGTCCATCGGTAATCTAGCTTCATTACCAGTAATCGATAATCTAGATTAATTACCTGTAATCGGTAATCTAGCTCAATTACCTGTAATCGGTAATCTAGCTCAATTACCTGTAATCGGTAATCTAGCTCAATTACCTGTAATCGGTAATCTAGCTTAATTACCTGTAATCAGTAAGCCAGCTTAATTGCATGTGATAGGTAATCTAGCTTAATTTCCTGTAATTAGTAATCTAGCTAAATTACCTGAAATCGGTAATCTAATTTAAAAAATGTCTTATACTTGTGCAAAGCTGTTTCTTCTGAAAGTAAATAAATTAGATTCGAACCGAGCTTGTCTTTAACCTTCAATAGAGCATTTCAACTTGAAATAGAATCGCTCCAATTGTTATTCAACAACTAAACGCTAAAAAAGGCTACCGCTCTCTTAGAATAATAGGACGAGAGTTGGGGCAAAATAGACTTTTCAGTAAAAGGCTTCTACTTAGGCAATGCTGTACTGAGATATACGTCGTTTGCATATGATTCCAACTAAAGTTCTTAATACAAAGGGTAGGTTACCCAAAACGGTAAAGACGAATTCCTAACACGCTATACATTCCACAAAATGTTTTTATTTATTTATTTATTTATTTTTTTTTTGCTCTTGTTATTAATATAGTTAAGAAAGGATAATTTAAATGTATAAAGGCTGTTGTCAAACGTGGGACAAGCAGAGCTAGAAATAATTCTACCTTTCCGCGTTAAGCTTTGTCCACATTGAACTCGCGTTCGCATGTTCGCGCCTTCGTTTATTCGCATCTTTGCAACAGATCACGAAAATCATTTGCACTTCTGTTCTGATACACGCAAAATTTGATTTGCCAATTCTAAGAGCCAATAAAGTTTGAGCAATCATTGCGCCATCTGCCCTTCTCCATCGACGTTGTCCAAAGAGAAAAACGAAACTAATCGTCCCGAGGTGAGGACGCAAAGTAGCGAAAGCAAAATGTGGACAGTAGCGCGATCTTACAAACAAGCAAAGCGAAGATGCGAACTCGCAAAGTGTGTCAGTCTGGACAGGCCTTAAATGTGAGCGCCCCTGGTGGAAAATACAGTGTTATATAGCCCAACAGAAGAATCAGAACTTACTTCTCTGGGAAACGCTCCAAATACATCAGAAGAAACCTCCGTCTTATTTATATGCGCTGTTAATGTTGTCAAATCTATATAAAAAAAGTGCATTGATGCACCTACCAAATCGTCTGGTTCATAGGAACAAGGTGCAATCCAATTATTCTGAAAAACAAGTTTAACGTTTTAAAATGCGCAGGTTTACATTTATTGAAGATTAAACTGTCCTACACGTATTAAAACATGATTCCTGAACTGTTCAAACCTAAAAGTAAACAATTACATTACTAAGTATCTTACATGTATACAAACACGAATAAAGACTGTTCTCGTATCCTGGCTGGAAGGCATAAGGGTGTTAAGTAGTGGATTTTCTACTCACCCCTTTGATATAATAATATTTTGGAGATCGGAGAGATAGCTTGCGGCACCCTATTTGTCTATAACCAGACCTGCATAACCACGTAAACACCATAGAAGACCAACATCAAGTTGGGGAACACGGGTGTACCTCATACCAGCAGTTCCCGAAATAGCAAAAGCCATTCTCAAAAACAGCGGTTTTAGATATAGTGGCCAATGTTTTGGGAAATAGCAGTGTTGGACTAAAGTATTGAACAATTTTTAACCCTATAGTCTGTTTTACCTGTTAAGTACAAATAAATCATCATAACCTAGCCTTATCTCATTGAACAATTTTTAACCCTATAGTCTGTTTTACCTGTTAAGTACAAATAAATCATCATAACCTAGCCTTATCTCACCTAATTTTTACTATTCTTATACTATTGGGTTCAAATAACGAAACCTAACCTTAACTGACTTAACCTAACATGACCTACTATTATTGGGCTTGAAAGAACCAAATATAAACTCACCTAACACAAGTAGGGTTCAAAAAACCTAACCTAACCTAATACTGTCTTAGGTACAAATAACCAAATTTAAAGTAAATTAATTAACCATACCTAAACTAATACTATTGAGGTTCAAATAAACAAACCTACACCATCGCAAACGACTATCGTTTTTCTCATCCCAGTTGCACTGCTCTTTAGGGAACTGCTGTAACAGTACACTGATAAAAATGAGCGTGCTTTCAGCATTCAAAAGTGATCGCTTTTTAAGTTACGAGAGCGTTACATAAGCAAATATTTTATTTATAACGATGAAAAGTTTCTTATTATTGAAAAAAAAAATTCAATTTGTAGCATTTATAGGAGATGTATATATGCACACTTGTAGTGTTAAGAGGTTCAATGCTTAAAATTTGAAACCGTAGGACTTAGAGATACCTAACTTAACCTGACCTAACCAAACCTAACCTAAGCCTTTCCTAACCCTAACCTAACCCCACCTATAAAACAAGCAATATTTTGAAAAAGGCAGGTGTTTATTGAATATAAACTTAGCTAGTAGTTTTCACGATTATTTAGAGAGGACGATCGCCAAACAAACTTAGGTATGTAATTAATCAGCCAGTTAAGCAAGTAATTTAGTTTAGCTGTAACCTCCATTTTCTAATAATATTTCGTAATCTGTGTCTGTGTGTGCTTGTGTTCCTGGAAAAATTAATAGTCCGAGCCTAATTTCGGAAACAGAAAATCGACTGAATAATGGTAAAGAAAAATTGGCAAATTATTATGTTCTTGTACATCAAAATATAATGAAAATAACTTGTTGAATTATAATATAAAAATTTTGATTAAATAAACCTGGATTTATACCATTGTAAATAATTCACCCCAAAAACTCTCCCATGAACGCCCAAAAAGCTCTCTTTTGAACAGAAAAAAGCTCCCGTGTGAACGCCCATAACGCTCTCGTAACTTAAAAGGCCAAAAACGTTCTCATTTGACCACCAAAAACAGAGGGGTCGGTCATTCATGAAATCCCGTACGCTACCCGCCGGGTGTGCCAACTACGGGGGTAGCGGGGGCGAAAGCCCCCGCTCAAATTTTCAACTCTATGGGACTTTAACATTAGGCAGCGATTTTGACCCCGCTGCGCCCGCTCCAGTAGAAAATGTTGGCGCATGTTGGCACGCCCCTGGCTACCCGCGAAATCGAACTTAAGAAATCGGAAATCAATGCTGATTTCGAAATCCCATAAAAAATCCGAAATCAGCAACGAAATCACAAAATCAGTAAAGAAATCACAAAATCAGTAAAGAAATCATAAAATCAGTAAAAAAATCACAAAATCAACAAAGAAATCACAAAATCAGTAAAGAAATCGTGAAAACCATTACAAAATTCACGAAATCCAAAATCCGACCAAATCATGGGGGAAATCTCAAAATCCGAGGAAATCACGCGAAAAACCTCAAAATCCAACGAAATCAAGGGAAATATCGAAAAACCCGTCGAAATCACGGTAAAAATAGCAAAATCCAACGGAATCACGGGAAAATCTCAAAATTCGATGAAATACATTGGATTTTATCGAGTTCTGAAATCAAACAAAATCAGACGAAATCAAATTGGATTTCGAAATCCCGTACACTTTTTCCAAAACGTCCGATACCTCGCCAAAAACAGTCACGTTTGAACGCCCTTAATGCTCTTGTTTTAAAGCCAATAACACTGTTGTTTGAACGCCTAAAACGCTAGTTTGAAAACTAATACTATCCTATTAGAACGTCAGAACGACCATGTCTAAACGTTTCATTAGCGCAAGGCAGTAATTCAAAATTGAATTGGATAAAGATTCATTTTTGAATGGTAAGATATATAAGCAGTTCAAAAATGAATGCTAGCGTTAAGTTTTGATCGATTTGACTGTAGGTTGTTCAAAAATGAATTCTCGTGTCAGTTTTGAACTCGTAAAACACTCTTTGTTCAAAATTGAATGTGTCTGGTTAAATCTGAATTCGTCAATAGAGGCTTGTCGCCATCATTTTTGAATGCCGTAAGCACCGTAAGCACGCTCATTTTTATCAGTGTAGAATGTCTGACGACTTTAGAAATTCTTCAGATTAAGAAAAAATATACTCATTTAAAAGTGCTTCAGCTATTAATGATGTTTCTATACCATTCAGGTGTTATTAATACAATTTTTTTTGAAAGGTTTCAATACAAATTGGGTCCCTATGAGGATCCAATTAAGCAGGTTTCAATTTGTGATTAATTTGGGAAGGAATGAGTATATAGGGGTGTTGGGGTCAAGACAAATCATTTCAGGTGGACACGGGGCCGTTTTCCAAGTCTCTCAACAATTATGTGTCAAAATACCATTGGTCAGTGCCTTTACTCACTTAGGATGCGTTTTTATATAGTTGTAAATCACATGACCCATATCCATTGCGGATGCCCTTAAAAAAAGTAAAATTAATACAACATTGTCATTACATAAGATGCTACAATTAATCGGAATTAATAGAACCAATGGATGCCACTTCGCCCGACTGCGGGGAGCGAGGGCGTGGAGTGTTGAATTTATTTCGGAATAACCAAAAATTAGTTTGTTAAAAAGACTCCAAGACGCGGTAGTTAGCTTATGGCCATTTAATTATGTTACACACCCGAGTTCAGCTCTGCTTTTAAAGATTTTAACAGTGTCAATCACTAGCTTCATAGGGTTTCCCCGACTCGTCGTTCTTGCAGACGGGCGAAAACTTCCAAAGCCCCTTAAATCGGGCAATTTTTACCGGGTCGTTAGGCCTAACATATATATAAGTCCTTGTGATACGGAACAAGAGACGCAAAAATGTTTAAGACTTACTACTTTATTATGTAACGTAAAAAATGTTACAAAACAGGTGTATATATATATTTTTAATATATATATATATTATTAATAATATATAATAGTTATGCCTACACTGTTAAAAAATGTTGTCCAAAATTGGATGTAAATGGATCCAAACGGCTGACTCTGAGACAGCACAGTTTTTCGTCTATTTTTGGATAACGTAATTTGTATCCAAAAAGGGACGGTCAAATGATAAGCCAGATTTGGAGTCTGATGCAAAATTGGATCCAGAATCATCTATTAAGGGATCAATTATTACCCAGAAATGGTCAGGATGTCATCCAATTTTTACGCAAGTGGACAAAAATGTTCTAGTATCCTCCCAATATTGGACTAATATCAAGCCAATATTGGACTAATATCAAGACAATATTGGACTAATATCAAGCCAATATTGGACTAATATCAAGCCAATATTGGACTAATATCAAGACAATATTGGACTAATATCAAGCCAATATTGGACTAATATCAAGCCAGTATTGGACTAATATCAAGCCAGTATTGGACTAATATCAAGCCAGTATTGGACTAATATCAAGCCAATATTGGACTAATATCAAGCCAATATTGGACTAATATCAAGCCAATATTGGACTAATATCAAGCCAATATTGGACTAATATCAAGCCAGTATTGGACTAATATCAAGCCAGTATTGGACTAATATCAAGCCAATATTGGACTAATATCAAGCTTATATTGGACTAATATCAAGCTTATATTGGACTAATATCAAGCTAATATTGGACTAAATTCAAGCCAATTTTGGACTAAATTCAAGCCAATATTGGACAAATATCAAGCCAATATTGGACTAAATTCAAGACAAGATTGGACAAATTTCTAAACGATATTGGACTAATATCGAGCTCATATTGGTCTAATATCGAGCCCATATTGGTGTAATACCTAACCAACACTGGACAAATGTCGAAAAATATTGGGCTCATATGAAGCCAATATGGATGCTAGATTCTTTATAGAGGTGTGCGGTTAACCGTTTCAATCGAATAATTCGATCAAATACCGAACCGAATTATTCGATTCGGTATTCGATAAGCCCATTTTCACAATTCGATACGAATATCGAATACCGAACTGACTATTCGGTTAAAGTTCGACTACCATAAATTTAGGTCCTTGGCACTAGAGAGACCCACCTTATTTTAAAAAATATCATCCCGATTTTATTTGTCCTCCATCAAAAACTACCATCAAGTGCCTAGGAAAAGTTTAAAAAATACTTGGCCACCAATGAGGAGAGGTATTTTTAAATTTAGGAGCTTATAAATGTTTTTCTCCTTGCTTTGTATTATCTATTTGCTAATATAAGGGTTACCACCCGATTAATCGCGAATAGTTAAGCCTAGTATTCGCGAGTATTAGGGTTAACTATTCGCGAATACTAGGCTTAACTATTCGCGATTAATCGGTTAGTAAAATATTTACCAAGGCCTAACTATTCGGTATTCGATTTGGAATAAACTATTCGATTCGTATTTGATAAGGAAATTTTTTAGTATTCGATAACCGGTTCGATACCCAAAAAGTGGTATTCGCACACCCCTAATTCTTTACTTCACCGAGTGATGTATGCTATGGAGAGGTTCTGTTCTCGACGTATCCATCTGTCTTTGTGTGTGCCTGTCTGTCTGTCGTTACACCCCAAGAGATTGCTTTCGCAGATTCCTAATCTGAACAAAAGTGTTCTCAATTTCACAGTTCAAGTGTTCAAAATTCACAGTTAGCGTAATTGTGGAATATTGGAAGGTTCACTGACCACTATTCTCTTTTCTGTCATCCCCAATCTAACTACACCATTTTCTGGTCTTTCAGACACTCGCGAAAGAGGCGTATTCTAGGAGTCAAACGTCAATAATAGCTAGGTTCAAATGATAATAGGGAAACCCTCTCTTCAAACGATACAACTACAAGTTGGGAAAACCAAAATATTACCTCTCCGAGTCAAGAGGTCTACTACTACAAACTTATTTACCTATATATGGAATTATTTCTCTTTTTTGAAGTAAAAATTTACGAAATATTGAAGCAGTATTCCAAGCATAGCGAATATACAGTAAAGCAGACGACATTTTACATCCAATAAGGATAAATCTTGGACACATGGAAATCAGTCAACGGGGAAAAGATCAGGAAATGAAGTCTACGCTTCAGCTGTTTACCGTATATTCTGATAGCTACATTCACAACTGGTTTGCAGTGTAAACACTATCGTCTCGTCTCACCTCAACAATATTCTTAGTTTGCCAACATGAATGTTAACGTTAAATAACACCAAAGCTAAATTGTAGCTAGACGCACTGATAGTCAATGCGCACCATAAAGAGAATAAAAAGTCTGTAGCTACTACCCGTTTACCATTAGCCCTTTTACTATTCGAATTGCCACCATGATCTTTTCTTCTATTATAAAACCTTAACCTTATTATTTAATAGTGTATTTAACTTTCGGCTCACTCTGAACCGTTGATGTCTCTTCATTTCAGACACGAAAATCAAAGCCCAAAGTTTACTTAACCTCAGGCCTCAATTATTTACTCTTTGTTTCACTAAGCCTATTGCGGATGATACTTAATATACCCGCCGGAGTCTAGGTCTTAGCTTTCTTCATGAAATCACTAAACCAAGACTTATTCTATATACAGATGTAGTATAGCTTAAATAATATATAAACAGCCATTTCAAATAACAATATTAAAAAAAATCTTTGGAATATCAAAATGAAACAGAGCTTTAAAGCTACAAAAGTACTAAATGCATCATAATTACGAAAAATACTTCCACATATTCACTTTATATTATGGAAAAAGGGAATATTAAGGTTCTGTATGATTTCTTAACACATCAACACAAGGCTAACTGCTAAGTGTAACGCACTAGTGTAACAATGGACGGACACACACAGACAAAAACATAGACTGCTTTTTAACTCTTTCCGTATTAATTTTGAGTTGAGAAACAAGATTATCTTTAATATTTAAATAAATATAATTATTTTTAATTATTTTAATCTTCAATAATTAACATTAATAATAGTTAAATCGTTTAAAATAAAGTTATACCTATTATCATCTCAAACTTCGCTAATATTGACGTTTAAAGTGAAGGGTACCCCTCTTGCCCGCTTTCTTCAAATTTTGGGGTATATATACGATTCGTTTCCATTATAATAGTAAGGAAAAAGCGCAATTGCGAAAACCTTTGGTGGCGATCCCACCTTAGGGAGGCTAGACGTTTCTCGTAACCCTAGCTGATCGCCGCGTATATCCTAAAACCAAACGATGATAATGGAGTAGAAGCCAATGAGACAGATTGGTGTCTATGTGGAATAGACGGAAGACCAGTAGATGGTGGTGTTTAGAAGCCAGAATGTACAGACTGGTGTCCATGTGGGATGGACGAAGATCAAAAGATGGTGGTGATTAGAAGCCAGTAAGTACAGACTGGTGTCCGTGTGGGATGGACAAAGACCAGAAGATGGTGGTGTGAGAACTCAAGTAGAGGAGCCATTTCTGTGACTGTGAAAGCAGTTCGGAAATGGCGAACACGTTTGCTCCGATTTGGAAACTGCGAACGCGGTCACGTGGGTGTAACAACAGACAGACAGACACACAGACAGACAGACACGATCGTTACAGAACCTCTCCGTGACATACGTCACTCGGAGAGGTAAAAAGTATGATAAGTAACTCTCGATAAAAATAAATAATATCGAATAATTTTAATAAAATATTTGAGAAAAACCGATCTTAACCAAAAATCTGTAGTCAAAGTTTATATGGGACGAGTAAGGAAGATTGGGTCACTGGATACATTTCATAGTTTATATAAAGCGAGTAATTCAGACATGAAGCTCTTTCCAAAGTTAATGTATGACGAGTATTGATATCGTTAGTTAATAACAAGTTGGGAAAACCAAAATATTACCTCTCCGAGTCAAGAGGAGGACTACTTACAAACTTATTTACCCAGATATGGAAATGTTTCTTTTTTTTTAATGAACAAATACTGAAGTTAAAATTTATGAAATATTAAAGCAGTATACAAAGCATAGCGATTAAACTGTAAATCAGACGACATTTTACATCCAATAAGGATATACTTGTACACTAATATATACTTTTCTCTTAAAATTCTCGCGTGATCAACTGGTTTCACGCCAATTAAATAGCTATAGTCCCGTCAGAATCAGGAAGAGCTATTTGTATTAATTCCTCCATGTTTTTTTCGCCAACCTGAGAACTACGCGTTTTACGTCACGTTATCCAAAAACCCGACTATTTTATTTGAAGACCGCGCTGGCTCAGCCTTGAGCACCGTGACGTCAATATTCAAAAACAAAATCCCGTTCAGTAGGAGACTGCTAAGAGCGCTGAGCTCTGCTGAACGCGGCCCAGATTTCTACCATGATTATATAATCTAAGCCTAATTATTTATAAGTGTATTTAACTTTCGGCTCACTCTGAACCGTTAATGTTTCTGCATTATAGAAACGAAAACCAAACCCAAGCGTTTACTTTTTGGTTCACTAGACCACCATAGTAGCGTTCTTCATGTAATCACTTTAGAAAGGATTATGCTATAAACAGATGTAGTATGGCTTAAGTAATATATCAACATCCATTTCAAATAATAATATAAAAAATATTCTTGGGGTATCAAAATGAAACAGAGCTTTATAGCTACAAGCCACCAAAGGCATCGAAATTACGAAAAATATTTCCAAATATTAATTTTACATTATGAGAAAACCAAATATTAAGGTTTTGTAGGATTTCTTTCCACAAAACACAAGGCGAACTGCTAACGCGGTGCACTAGTGTAACAACGGACGGACACACACAGACAAAAACATAGACTGCTTTTTAACTCTTTCCGTATTAATTTTGAATTGAGAAACAACTTTATCTTAAATATTAAAATAAATATAATTAATATTTAATATTTTCTTCGTTAGTTGTTCGCCTTATTGAGCGTTACATCGTGTTGATAAAGAACAATTAAACATTCTTGAGAGACTTGACTAATATTGGCGTTTGAAATGAAGCATACGCCGGTTGCTTCGCCTTACTAAAATAGGTAGTATATAACGGTGTCGAATCGCAGCTATGGATAAGAACAGCCCAATTGCGTGAACCTTTGGTGGAAGCCCCACCATTGGGAGGCCGGACGTTTCTCGTAACCCTGGCCGATCGCCGCGTATGTCTTAACCTTAAGGATGATGATGGAGTAGAAGCCAGGTGTGCAGACTGGTGTCCATGTGGGATGGACAAAAAGAAAGACCAGAAGATGGTGGTGTAGAAGCCAGGTGTACAGACTGCTGTCCATGTGGGATGGACAAAAACAAAGACTAGAAGATGGTGGTGTAGAAGCCGGGTGTACAGACTGGTGTCCATGTGGGATTGGCAAAGTCAAAGACCAGAAGATGGTGGTGCTTAGAAGCCAGTGTGTACAGACTGGTGTCCATGTGGGATGGACAATGACCAGAAGATGGTGGTGTTAGAAGCCAGTAAGTACAGACTGGTGTCTATGTGGGATAGACGAAAACAACGCCCAGAAGATGGTGGTGTTAGAAGCCAATGAATACAGATTGGTGTTCATGTGGAATGGACAATTGACTAGTCAGATGAAATAATAGTGACTAGTTGAATTGTGGATAGCCTCAAGTTTTGAATTATCCGAAAACTGTGAATGCGGTCCGGAAATAGCGAACACATTTGCTTCGATTCGGAAACTGCGAACGTGGTCCCCTGGGGTGTAAGTCAATAACAACAGACAGACACACATACACAGACACGTCGAAATTAGAACCTCTCCGTGACATACGTCACTCGGAGAGGTAAAAACGGAATAAAGAAGTCGTTTTGAGGTAAATGACCAAAAGATGTTTCCAGCATGACTCTGTGAAATATTGTAGGGCAGTATTTTTTTACCTCTCTGGGGGAAGGCTTTCGTGTCTGTGTTTTGTTTTAACTTCTGCAGTTGCTTATCAATAAAGAGAAATGATTGATGAGAAATAGGTAAATATTTATGTAGGTGATCCTCAAATATCATTTCGCTCTCCCTTTTTTACCTTAACCCTTTTATATACCTTAACCCCTCTTTGTTCGAGTCTAGGGTGTTTATGTTGAGATATGGATGGGTTTCGCACCAAGAATCGAAGGCATGCATTTTTGGATTAAAGCTACCATTTTTGGACCTTTACATCACTTCCCATCCAAATTTGGACTATTTGTGCAAATTTGGACTATTTGTGCAAATTTGGATAGTTTTAGCACCAAGAATCGAAAGCATCCATTTTTGGATTAAAACTACCATTTTTGGACCCTTACATCACTTGCCATCCAAATTTGGATTACTTTGTGCAAATTTGGACAGTCATTGGACTCATTTTTCTAACAGTGTACAAACGCGGTTTCTTGAAGTTGCTTCGCGAACCAACTTAAAGCGGCTTGGAAGCTAGTTTGTAGGTTTCAGGGATATTTCACCTGGGATGAGACTAGTATTAAGTGTATTTTCTCCGGCCTTAGCAGACAACACCAACGAAATGATAAGCAGAAAGCACTAACAGAATCGTCTTAGAGTGTGAACCGAGGCAGTTGAAATCGCTCCGAACTACCAATAAAGAGTGTTTCAAAACTGGTTGGGCAGACGAGTTTTCAACCGGTTCCCGTGCAAGTGTGAACATAGCTTAGATTAAAGGAAACCATTGCACTAAATATTTGTGAAATTGGTTGAAAAGCGCGGACTTTGTTGCATAGAGAAGATATTTTACGTTTCTGGGCGCCATTCTTTAAGATGGCGGCGGATTGGAAAAATCTTTCTTAGTACGCGCCTACTACTTATGAGTCACGTTCCTGCAAATTTTCAGCCTTCTAGGGCAAGCGGTTTGGGCTGGGCGTTGATTATCAGTCAGTCTGTCAGTCAGTCAGGATGACAACATCTTGTTGCGATATTTTTATTTTTTTGCTTTTGGAAAAAAAGTTTTCTATAGCCATTTCTGTCTGATGTGGTTCAGATTTTTCTACAAAATGTATTTTTCTCCCCTAACCTCATTATTTTTATCTTCAATCATTTATTGGATATTTTTAAACCAGAGAAAGGATACGCTCAACATATGCATTTAACAAGACGGCCCAAGGGCTCGTAATAGTAGCCACATCGTACGAGTGAATAGCCCCTCTATACCCTACCCTAATGAGTGGATAACACCTCTATACTTTACCCTAAAGAGTGAATAGCGCTATCTTTTACAATGCTTAAATGATTTACCGTGCATAAAATCAGAGTGAATAGCCCCTCGATGCCCTACTCTAAACAGTGATAAAATTAAAACCGTATAAATTTACTTATGCTGTAATTCTAATATTCCGGCGAATCGAAGACCAGATAGTTTTAGTGATAATCCCCTCAATCAGTTTACCACATAGACTTATGCCGATGCACACTTATCGCATCTTATAAATTTCTAACAAGGACTTATGCCCAGAAACGTTTGAAAGAGAAAGTTTAGTTAAAGTGATTACCCCCTCGAGTTACCTTTAGCAATGCTAAAATGATCAAACGCATAACGCTCATTTAACACTATGTTAGCTCTATCTAAACCCACATTTGAATTAACCGCCAAAACGTTCCAGTCAAACATAACATAGATAGCTACCGAACGAGAACAAAACACAAGAGGAGCGCGGTAGGAAACGGGGAAAATCGTTATCTATTTAATTAGCACATAAATTAAAAAAAATAAATATAACAAGTTGGGAAAACCAAAATATTACCTCTCCGAGTCAAGAGGAGGCCTACTTACAAACTTATTTACCCAGATATGGAAATGTTTCATTTTTTAAGAACAAATACTGAAGTTCATTTTATGAAATATTAAAGAGGTATACAAAGCATAGCGAATGTACTGTAAATCAGACGACATTTTACATCCAATAAGGATATACTTGTACACATTAAAATCATCCGATGGGGAGAAACGGGAAATAAAGAGATAAAACTTTGGAGGGATATTACTTTTACGTGTTTGTAGAGGCCCAAATTTTCCACTCCTCAACTGTATACCCTCTATGTTCAAAACCAGATTCATAACAGGGTTGCAGTGTAAACATGAACTTCTAACAGCGCTGAGCTCTGCTGAACGCGGCCTAGATTTTCACCATGATGCTCTATTCAATTATAAAATCTAAGCCTGGTTATTTAAAGGTGTATTTAACTTTCGGCTCACTCTGAACCGTTAATGTCTCTGCATTACAGAAACGAAAACCAAACCCAAGCGTTTACTTTTTGGTTCACTAGGCCTACTGACAAATAAAATTTCATTAGGCCGACATAGTAGCGTTCTTCTCGTTATCAATAACGAAAGGATTATGCTATAAACAGATGTAGTATAGCTTAAGTAATATATAAACATCCATTTCAAATAATAATATAAAAAAAAATTCTTGGGATATCAAAATGAAACAGAGGATTAAAGCTACAAAAGTACTAAATGCATCGTAATTACGAAAAAGATTTCCACATATTCACTTTATATTATGGAAAAAGTGAATATTAACACATCAAAACAAAGCGAACTGTTAACGCGGCGCACTAGTGTGAAAACGGACAGACACACAAAGACAAAAAAATAGACTGCTTTTTAACTTTTCCGTATTAATTTTGAATTGAGAAACAAGATTATCTTAAATATTAAAATAAATATAATTAATATTTAGTATTTTCTTCGTTAGTTGTTCGCCTTATTGAGCGTTACATCGTTTTAAAAAAGAATAATTAAACAACCTTGAGAGACTTGACTATTATTGAAGTTTGAAATGAAGCATCCTCCTGTTGCTTCGCCTTGCTCAAATAGGTAGTATATAAAGGATTCGAATCGCAGTTGTAGATAAGAACATCGCAATTGCGTGAACCTTGGAGGAAGACCCCTCCATTGGAAGGCTAGACGTTTCTCGTAACCCTAGCCGATCGCCGCGTATGTCTTAACCTTAAGGATGATGATGGAGTAGAAGCCAGGTGTACAGACTGGTGTCCATGTGGGATGGACAAAAACAAAGACCAGAAGATGGTGGTGTTAGAAGCCAGGTGTACAGACTGGTGTCCATGTGGGATGGACAAAAATTAAGACCAGAAGATGGTGGTGTTAGAAGCCAGGTGTACAGACTGGTGTCCATGTGGGATGGACAAAAACAAAGACCAGAAGATGGTGGTGTTAGAAGCCAGGTGTACAGACTGGTGTCCATGTGGGATGAACAAAGACCAGGAGATGGTGGTGTTAGAAGCCAGGTGTACAGACTGGTGTCCATGTGGGATGGACAAAAACAAAGACCAGGAGATGGTGGTGTTAGAAGCCAGGTGTACAGACTGGTGTCCATGTGGGATGGACAAAAACAAAGACTAGGAGATGGTGGTGTTAGAAGCCAGGTGTACAGACTGGTGTCCATGTGGGATGGACAAAAACAAAGACCAGAAGATGGTGGTGTTAGAAGCCAGGTGTACAGACTGGTGTCCATGTGGAATGGACAAAGACTAGAAGATGGTGGTGTTTAGAAGTCAGTAAGTTCAGAATGGTGTCCATGTGGGGTGGACAAATGAACAGAGTTGTTAGACAGGCAATGGAGTAATAGACTGTAAGTGGAATACAATTTCCGGGACTGTAAATGCGGTCTGGAAATTGAATACACGTTTGCTCCGATTTGGAAACTGCGAACGCGGTCACGTGGGTGTAACAACGGACAGACAGACACACACACAGACAGACAGACACACAGACACGTCGAAATTAGAACCTCTCCGTGACATACGTCACTCGGAGAGGTAACAAGTTGGGAAAACCAAAATATTACCTCTCCGAGTCAAGAGGAGGCCTACTTACAAACTTATTTACCCAGATATGGAAATGTTTCATTTTTTAAGAACAAATACTGAAGTTCATTTTATGAAATATTAAAGAGGTATACAAAGCATAGCGAATGTACTGTAAATCAGACGACATTTTACATCCAATAAGGATATACTTGTACACATTAAAATCATCCGATGGGGAGAAACGGGAAATAAAGAGATAAAACTTTGGAGGGATATTACTTTTACGTGTTTGTAGAGGCCCAAATTTTCCACTCCTCAACTGTATACCCTCTATGTTCAAAACCAGATTCATAACAGGGTTGCAGTGTAAACATGAACTTCTAACAGCGCTGAGCTCTGCTGAACGCGGCCTAGATTTTCACCATGATGCTCTATTCAATTATAAAATCTAAGCCTGGTTATTTAAAGGTGTATTTAACTTTCGGCTCACTCTGAACCGTTAATGTCTCTGCATTACAGAAACGAAAACCAAACCCAAGCGTTTACTTTTTGGTTCACTAGGCCTACTGACAAATAAAATTTCATTAGGCCGACATAGTAGCGTTCTTCTCGTTATCAATAACGAAAGGATTATGCTATAAACAGATGTAGTATAGCTTAAGTAATATATAAACATCCATTTCAAATAATAATATAAAAAAAAATTCTTGGGATATCAAAATGAAACAGAGGATTAAAGCTACAAAAGTACTAAATGCATCGTAATTACGAAAAAGATTTCCACATATTCACTTTATATTATGGAAAAAGTGAATATTAACACATCAAAACAAAGCGAACTGTTAACGCGGCGCACTAGTGTGAAAACGGACAGACACACAAAGACAAAAAAATAGACTGCTTTTTAACTTTTCCGTATTAATTTTGAATTGAGAAACAAGATTATCTTAAATATTAAAATAAATATAATTAATATTTAGTATTTTCTTCGTTAGTTGTTCGCCTTATTGAGCGTTACATCGTTTTAAAAAAGAATAATTAAACAACCTTGAGAGACTTGACTATTATTGAAGTTTGAAATGAAGCATCCTCCTGTTGCTTCGCCTTGCTCAAATAGGTAGTATATAAAGGATTCGAATCGCAGTTGTAGATAAGAACATCGCAATTGCGTGAACCTTGGAGGAAGACCCGTCCATTGGAAGGCTAGACGTTTCTCGTAACCCTAGCCGATCGCCGCGTATGTCTTAACCTTAAGGATGATGATGGAGTAGAAGCCAGGTGTACAGACTGGTGTCCATGTGGGATGGACAAAAACAAAGACCAGAAGATGGTGGTGTTAGAAGCCAGGTGTACAGACTGGTGTCCATGTGGGATGGACAAAAATTAAGACCAGAAGATGGTGGTGTTAGAAGCCAGGTGTACAGACTGGTGTCCATGTGGGATGAACAAAGACCAGGAGATGGTGGTGTTAGAAGCCAGGTGTACAGACTGGTGTCCATGTGGGATGGACAAAAACAAAGACCAGGAGATGGTGGTGTTAGAAGCCAGGTGTACAGACTGGTGTCCATGTGGGATGGACAAAAACAAAGACTAGGAGATGGTGGTGTTAGAAGCCAGGTGTACAGACTGGTGTCCATGTGGGATGGACAAAAACAAAGACCAGAAGATGGTGGTGTTAGAAGCCAGGTGTACAGACTGGTGTCCATGTGGAATGGACAAAGACTAGAAGATGGTGGTGTTTAGAAGTCAGTAAGTTCAGAATGGTGTCCATGTGGGGTGGACAAATGAACAGAGTTGTTAGACAGGCAATGGAGTAATAGACTGTAAGTGGAATACAATTTCCGGGACTGTAAATGCGGTCTGGAAATTGAATACACGTTTGCTCCGATTTGGAAACTGCGAACGCGGTCACGTGGGTGTAACAACGGACAGACAGACACACACACAGACAGACAGACACACAGACACGTCGAAATTAGAACCTCTCCGTGACATACGTCACTCGGAGAGGTAAAAACCCCAAACATACAAATTCATAAGTATCCGACCCCACAGATAAAAATTCAAAAGTATCCAACCCCACAGATTAAGAGGTACCTCACCCCACATCACCCCGACATTTTTGAGATAAAATTTAATGATAAAACCTCGGAAATTCTATCAAGTCTCTATGGCTTAGTGGTAGAATGTCTACTGCGTGAGCGACCCGGGTTCGATTCCCGGCTGCGATCTGAAAATATTCAAATTAAATCTCTAACCGAGCCCAGTTACCCCTATCGGTGAGTTGTGGTAATATAAAGTTCCTTTTAAGCTAAAAAAATAACGATAACGAAAGCCAGAACTCCGGCCACAACTACTATTACTATTACTACTACTACTCGTGTCAAACTAAGAGCCTCATCGTTTACTACGAATGGTATTGTTCTTGAAAAAAAGGAAATAAGTATTTTTTCAAATAATTGAGACGGAATAAATCGATTAGCAGTAAAATCAGTTGATTGAATTAGCGATCAAGATTTAAAATAATAAGAAGTAATGAAAATAATTTTCAATATCTGAACTTCAGTCAATTGATAAATCTCACTCTTATCGCTTGTTTTTTCGGCCTTGGTCCAAATTAAGAATTTTTTATATAATGTCTGTCACTTTTCGTAGAATTCTTGGCTTGTCAATTTCGTAGAATTACTCACTTCTTAATTTTATTAAATTTTAAATTTCGTAGAATCACTCACTTCGTAATTTTATTCACTTTTCAATTTCGTAGAATTACTCACTTCTTAATTTCCTCTAAATAAGTATTTGACCCCAAATATTCAAATTCAGAAGTATCCGATCCCTTAAATACAAACGTAGCCGACTTAAATACAGAAGCATCGGACCCCACAGATACAAATTCAGAAGCATAGGACCCCAAAGAAAGGACATCAGAAGTATCCGAATCCAAAGATACAAATCCAGAACTATCCAACCCCACATATAGAAATTCAGAAGTATTCAACCCCACAAATACAAACGTAGCCGACCCCACAAATCGCCACAAATACAGAAGAAGCGGACCCCACAAATCGCCACAAATACAGAAGAAGCGGACCCCACAAATCGCCACAAATACAGAAGAAGCGGACCCAAAAATGCCATTATTGGGATTACCAGTTGTAAGTAATTGAACGTCGTATTTCCCTCACGCATTCCAATGACAAAACAATTTTCCTTCTTTTATAGCTTGCGCTCAATACGCCTTGGTTACACTTTGGCGTCTCCGGGGTTTTTGGATTTTAAACTGGAATCCTTTGTCCGGATAAACCCTAGACATTCAACTCTCACTTATTCTTTACAATTTGCTAGGTGTTTATCGCTTCAAAATTCATTTTTTTTTTTTTCGTGTTGTGAGGACCTGGAATTCTCTTCCTGATGATCTTCGCCGGGAAGAGTCTTTCCAGGCTTTCAAAACTGGGGTTTCTAAATTTCTTTACACCAACTGGCTTAATTCTTTACTTTAAATTAAGCAAAATTTTAATCATTAATAGATTTGTATTTATAATGATATAATTTAAGTTTAAGTTTTATTTGTCGTTTTCTGTGTTTCTGTCCCGGTAACCACACTTTACAGGCCTATGCCTTCTGTGGTTGCCTGTAACGTCTGTCACTAAATAAAGTATTATTATTATTATTATTACTCCCATGGAAATGTACGCTCCGTATATGGATGCGATGAAAGAAAAGATCTATCTAGCTAAAGTAGTCATCGAGTTCGTTGGTTCGGAGCCGGAATCTGACTACTCGGAACTCTTGAATCATATTCAGACCTGCACGCCGCCTCAAGGTTCAGAACCATTTACGGAAGAGTCCCTCCTACGTCACTCGCAGTTCATTATTGATCAAATTGTTGATCTTGATGTAAATCGTAATCAGGCGCATGAAGCACTTCTGGACACGGAACCTATCAAGAACTTTGTTAATTTGGCTGGAGCATATGTTGATAAAAAACGGTCAGTTGTCATTTGTTTATTTTATTTACATTTACGATCGATCGAAACGCTCGACTATATCGGGGGTCGGGATCGATCGAATCGCTCGGCGATATCGGGGGTCGGCAACTCATTTTTATACTCCAGCGTTTTCTCCCGCGCCACCAGCGTCCCAATTATATGCGACGCTCTGCGGCCGCCACGTGAACGACAATCTTATTTACTCTTCTTTCCGGTTTTTCCCCGGAAGCGCGTGTAGTGGAAGCTAGCCGGAGCTATTTAAGCAGCCGAATATTTCACTCAGTAGCTTTGGTTAAGAAAGCAGTTAAGAGATCAGTGGATTGGATTTAGCTCAGTTGTATAATTTTCTGGTTTCAAGTCACAATAACAAATCATATCTTTAGCATTCTTTATCAATTTCGGCAAATTGCATTGAGTTCCTGCATTTTTTTGTCTCAGTAACGACACAAACGACATGATTTAATGTTAAATTGTTAAAACATTAACATTCACGATTAAAACACTCTCTTGGTGAAAAAGCAGCCGACGACTCGAGGTCGAGGAGCCGTGCGAGCGGGATTTTTTTTTTTCGACTAGAGAGAGCGCAACATTCTAATTTTTTTCCCGCGCGGGCGAAATGAGAAGAAATCGCTGGATACATCAAGGATAAGGGAGGTGAGATCAGGGATAAGGGAGGTGAGATGGATTGGAAATGATGATGTGCGACCTGCGGCACCGTATCTCTCCCAATGTACCTCGCGCACGCCCCTACCCTTCGGTAGGCGATTGCTAAGTGCTGCCGCGTAGCGCCATTTTATTTGTATGAGAGCTAGTTTCTATTTTTAAGATAGAGGGAGCGCCCTTTACAATTTCATCCAGTACGAGTGACGTACGACCCTACCTAAGGATGCTGGGAGGACTACGGTGCCGTAGGTGGGGGTACACAAGCAACGCTATAGGTATGGGGGTTTTCACTCCATTCCTCTCTCCTTCAAGGTGAGATGGATTGGAAATGATGAAGGGCGACCCGGGGCACCGATTGCTGAGTGCTGCCGCGTAGCGCCCTTTTATATGTACGAGAAAATTATCAATTTAAATTTCTTAAGTTCTTATTACAGAAACGCGTCTTTTAATTTTAATCACAGTAGTAGTTAGTGAGATAATTTGATTTAACCTCAGATTAATAACCCTAATCTGAGATTTAACGATGTATAAATGCGGTTTTCAAGATATAAGCGGCAATAATAATTATTTATCATAGTGGTAATTTGTTAACACGGGAAAACGTACAATCGTACATTCAATACTGTCAGATGGGCTATTTTTCCGCCCAATACCGCTGGTTTTGAGGGTCAGTTGAGAAAAAATGGCATTGCCCGCCGGGCGGCAAGCTAATTTGGGCTTCTTTACCTTTGCAGATTCCGGGTCTCCCATTTCAGAATATTTTTATTCCTTTTTTCCACTATTAAAACAAATGTGGTGCTTTTTTTTGCTCCTCTTTAGGAAATGTTAGGGCGGAAATTTGGGCTACTTTGAAAACATGTTTCGATTCATGTTTTGTATCTGGCAGCCTTGAATCGAGCATCTTACTCTCTTCTCCAAAATGGGAGGACAAAAACATTCTAACCTTTCAGAACCACCCGTAACGGTAATTAATATCGTAAGATCGGTTATAAATTAAATACGGTCTCTCTTCCTGGTCACTAAAGAATCGTATAGCCAGTGGTTACGCTTAAAGCCTTACACATATATATTTACAGTTCAATTCAAATGAATAGGTGCAGACTTTTAACTATTTCATGTTTCTTATGTTTCACTCTGATGGTAAATATATTTGCGTATTTAAGTTGTAAAACCAAAATAAAGCCACTCTGCGCCGACATAGTAAATGGCGTTCGTTAACTTTAATTTCTTCTTTTTAATCGAATGAGCATATAAAATTACTAGCCAAACTACCAGGCTTTGCCCGGTTTTTGCTAGGTGTGGTTATATAACCAGACCTAGCTTTGCGATGGTGTTCTGTGTGTGTGGCCCCGGGTACACGAAAAACAAGCGCGGATAGAAACCGATTACGGGAAAATCCACAACCACCTTAGAGCTCGTAATGTGAAAGAATTGCGAAAGGAAATACATTAGTTCTATGGAACAGTTTTCCAACTTCGGATGGACGTAAAACAAGTTGGTCTTCACCTTTGTTAAGAAAAGATCCTCTTCCGGCTCTTGGAAGTATTGGGAAAGAAATAAGATTAGCATCGTCAAAAAATTCACCCGGTTAGATTGTGGCAACCTTAAGTTTAGGGTTAATTTGATTGACATCTGTATCGAAACGGATATACTTTCTTTATAGACCGGTTTGTTGAGTTGGCGAGAGGGGATGGGGGATGCGGGTACGGTAGCTAGAATGAGAGATCATTTTCATACGGAAAGGACGCTGTGTGTAAAGGCTGGGTCGCTGTTATTTATTTATAGTTGACGTTGGAAACAACATATACATATATCATGAGTTAATAATATGTTAGCTCCCTATAAGTTACTCAAGCAACTCATTTTTATACTCCAGCGTTTTCTCCCGCACCGCCGGCTTCCCAATTATATGCGACACTCTGCGGCCGCCATGTGAACGAAAATCTTATTTACTCTTCTTTCCGGTTTTTCCCCGGAAGCGCGTGTAGTGGAAGCTAGCCAATGATATCGGAGCTATTTAAGCAGCCGAATATTTCGCTCAGTAGCATCGATTAAGAAAACAGTTAAGAGATCAGTGGATCGGATTTAGCTCAGTTGTATAATTGGTTTCAAGTCACAATAACAACTCTTATCTTTAGCATTCTTTATCAATATCGGCAAACTGCATTGAGTTCCTGCATTTTTATGTCTCGGGACTGACACAAACGCCATGATTTAATGTTAAATTGTTAAAACATAAACATTCACGACTAAAACACTCCCTTCGTGAAAAATCAGCCGACTACTCAAGGTCGAGGAGCCTTACGAGCGGGATTTTTTTTTTCGACAAGAGAGAGCGCAACATTCGGATTTTTTCCCGCGCGGGCGAAATGAGAAGAAATCGCTGGATACATTACGCCTATGGAGACTGAGTAACTTATAGGGAGCTAACATATTATTAACTCATGATATATATATATAGTTCTTATGGGTTCTTATCTACGTTGTGGATTGTCAGGAGGCTGGATAGACGAAAAGACCTTTTTTAGCTAGTTGTAGTACCCCAACCGTTGTGCCATCTCGAATATTACCTAAGCAAAAATATTAATACTATACTACATTAGCACATACGCAACTAACACACCCTCCCCACCCCCAACCACACCTTGCAAGTAGTAGCCCCCTAGTAGGTTTAAGTGTGTTTTGACGTTTGTTATGTGTAAAGAGCTTCATTCCTATCTTATGTTAAAAGGTCCGTTCGAATTGCGACGCGATTTTCTTTAAAATGTAATGTAAATGCCATACCAGGGATAGATTCGTTTGAGAGTAATCATTGATCAAAAATGACCCATATTGTACAATTTTCGATGGTTTTTTCACTGTATCTCAAATGTTCGGTGATCTTTACTAACGGACCTTTTAACATAACATAGGAATGAAGCTCTTTACACATAACAAACGTCAAAACACACTTAAACCTACTAGGGGGCTACTTCGCCACCAGGTGGCGCACCCGAAAACTATTTACTTTCGCATCATACTAGAAATAAGTGGAAGTCGAACATGTATAAATATTGTCACTATGTGCCTTGTTGGAATTATTGCCGAAATATCGGTCTTTTGTAACAGAGTGCAAATAAACCTATCCGAGACGAGGACTACCTGCCAGAATATCCAACTATTGCTAGTTATTGATAAGCAACTACAGGCGTTAAAAGTTTAAATAATGAACATTCAAGAGTTATTGGGAGTTAAATTGAGAGCTCGATTGGCCTGTAAACACTTCCCTCTCGTTACACCTCAACAATGTTCTAAGCCATCCAGCATGCATGATCGTTAACGTTTATTTTAGTGTTTTGGTGAAAATGAAGAAAGTGCACTGGAAATTTGTAAAAGGGAGAACGTAGATGGAGTTGCAACAGCCAGTTTTAGAGTAAGTTGAAACGTAATTTATTACCAGATGAAAACTAAGTGAAGTTAAAGAGTAATATCAAGGGTGATTGGGGGAGGATTGCAATTTGTTCGTTTGTAGCCCTTCTTGACCAATACCAATGTGTCCGACTTTTCCCCATTTTTGGCGTCACATCCAACCAGAGCATTCCACAGTTAGTGCGCCTATTTCTCTCAGGTTTTGCATTATCCCCCATCATCCTTGAGATAATAATGGTATATGAAACACTGTCTACCCCAACAACCTAGCCAAATATTTCTGCGTATATGTATGGGAATAATGACAGTTGCTGAAAATGGCAAAATGGTAGGATGGGTTCACCAGCGACCCTTTTATCCCACCTCACCGCGATTGCAGTTGGCAAAGCGGAGCAAATGTGTTCACAATTTCTGGAACGGGTTTGCAGTTCATAACAAGTTGGGAAAGCAAATTTTTGCAGCCTCTCCAAGTCGAGAAGCAGGCGCGTAGGAACGTTTCGAATTTAGGGGGATACAGTCTAAATATGGATTTGGGCGCCTCCTCCCAAAGACAAGAAAAATTTCGAAAAATACATTGAACAAAGTCGAAACATTGTACTTTAATTATACAGTGAAATGTGAAATGGTGAATTCAAAAACCGGTGTCCGATAGGTGTTGGTTATGGAAAATGTTTAGCACAAGAAATTTTTATCAGTCCCCTCTGGATAGGTTTAGAAAATTGCTAAATGATTTACTCTTTTTTGAGTCATTGTTGCCCGTAAGTCAGGCACCAAATCTTTTAGAAAATTTTTTAATAAGAAACATAGGATTCCGTTCGCAAAATTATAGGATTTTATAGGACCGTATTCATAAAATTTTACGATCATAAAGGACTCATAAATGATAAGACCTAGAGTGGGGATAATTCTATTTTAGTGAGAATGTAAGATTCCTTAAATAGCGTTATCGCACCTAGATCCAATCAAATACTGAAGGGCTCACACAGAAGACACATATTCAGATTTACATGGAAAAATGACTAATTGTTTGAAAGACCATAAGCAAAAGTGACTGAAAAATACCAAATCAGCTATTTAAAAGGGTCAGGTATAGGAAGAGAGGTTTGTCAGAGAAAACCCTATTTTCATAATTATTTTTTATAATTAAAGATATTTTAAAGGTCTGTGCTATAATTGAGCTTAATCTGTGAGCTTAGACGTTTCAGCTGAAAGATCTTAGGCAACTGTCGATGAGACTATCACTACACACATATTTACCTAAATATGCAACTATTGCTATTTATTGATGAGCATTTATTTTAATGTGTCTATAACTTTCGGCTCACTCTGAACCGTTAAGGCTATAATGAGCCGAAAGCTGAATACACATTAAAATGAATAGTTCTTGGTCATGACTGCAACTGCATCGTCGTAGCATAAATTTATAAGATATGTTCCATAAGTGTGAAATTACCTACACTTCGTAATGTTAGGCACTTACCGAGATCTAGTTCGAGAACGACAAGCGACAACTACTACACTCGGTTTCGCAGTCCATCTTCCTATTTAGTCTGTACTAAGCCTTTGACAGTGCCTCACCAGGCGTTGCTTTACGAGAAACTATGACGTTCCACCAACGTCACTTCATGACAAGCTCTCAGAAACCAGTGACAAACATGCAATTACGCTATTTCTTATCCATTATGGGCAATCGACCAACTTATATACCCTAAATTTCCATAAACTGTTGAAGAGGCAAAAGCTAGACTTCAAACGTCAACAATAGCTGTTTAATATGATTTTAGGAATAACATTTCTTAAAACGAATCAACTAGAATTAAGGTAAATTTCTGACAATTAAAATAATTAACAGCAATTATATTTATTTAATTATTTATTTAAGAAAAACCTGTTAATTGGGTAGGTATCCCTCGTCTTGACTCGGAGAGGTTTATTTTGGTTTTCCAACTTATTGGTTTTGTCTGCCTCGGAATCGTGCTTGGGTTTTTTTAGTATGTCAGTTGAAATTTTTGGCTTGTTGACTTCATAGGTACATTTAAACTATGTAAAACAAAATACTGACTTGAGTTGCATAAAACAACGTCTTTATTCCATGTTAATATTAATTATTTTCTTTGAAATATATTTCAAAGAAAATAATTAATATTAACGATTTCACATTACAGAATACAAAATACGGAGGCTCTGAAAATGAAGTAGTTCAGTGTTTCGACGCCGATGGAGTGCAGATTGACCAAATATATGCATGATCTATGGGTTTTGTAATTAAAAATTAAACTCCTTAATAAAGAAAAATGAAGTAATTTTTCTCAATACATATTAATTACGAATGTGAAGTCAGAAAGGACACAATTCCCTTACACATGGGCCAAAAATTTAAAAATCCAGCGAGACAACAGCCTTCCATGAGATGTCTAGGGAAAATTAGCAAAAGCAAGGGGACAAATTCCCCAAAATTTATTTACGAAACCTCCAGAAAATGTCTATCATAAATTTACATCAATACTAAAATCTCACCAAAGAATTATTTTTATGCGCTGAAAAAATGTGGCGGAAACGCTCCTTTAAAGGTGTTTTCCATCCCCACCCCAGACTTACCATATAAGGTACTAATTTGCACCCTTCATTTTATACCATTGGGTATACATTGTATTTCCTGGAAGCGATAAGGAACGCCGGGTATCGGAGAAAAATCAGTTGTCTTTAGTTGCGCTTTGGTTGCAGTCAGCCGCCGTTTTTTTCTTGGGTCAGATTTTGTAAATCAACATTGAGAATTTATATTTCAGAAATTGTCGCGTCATCCTTTCGGAAAAATTCTCGAACGTTCTTCAAATTGAATAAATCAAAATAAGATGAATAGAATGTACGACTTCGATTTATTTTATTTAAGTTTCCCACGTGGATGTTGTTAACGAATTTAAGCCTATGCAAATTGCAACCCTGTTGTTAGATTTAACGTTATCACGAGATCACCCGACATAATTAGGGCTGACTTAACGTCCTGTGACAGAATCTCCCATACGACCGGCCAGTCATTAATTTAGAAGGGGCATTGTTGCAATTGTATGTGCAATACCAGACTTACAAGCATGCCACGATAAAATTTTAGTTAGTGGGGAAAGGGAAGCAATCCCCCCACTTAACATCAGGCCAAAGCTTAGAAAACCTGCCTCACTCCTTTCCCTCCTCAACTTTCTAGTCAATAGAGGGGAGGAGCTATCACGACCCTCTGGCCCTTCGCTATTATCGGGTATACACAACAGAGTTTCAATCAAAGCAAATTCAGGCTGAATTTACGACTCGAGAATTATATACATGCCATGAGATACCTATAGGGTTAAACTCCCCTACATAACGTCAGGCCCAAGCAGGCTCGTTTCCCCCTAACCTTTTTATTCAATAAAGGGGAGAAGCAATCTTAAGCCACATCCCTCAGTCCTGTCCCATTTTTGACTGTGTACAACAGAGATCTAGTCAACTACCAAAGCAAATTCAGGCTGTATATTCGAATCGAGAAAAAATGTTATGTGCAATAGTAGAACTATATACATGTCGCGATAAAACTATATGGAGATGGAAATGGGGGGAAATCCTTAAATCCTCCTACTTAACGTCAGGCACAAGATTAGAAAAATAGGCTCATCCCCCTCCCACAAACTATCTAATCAATAAAGGGGGGGCTATCTTAAGCCACATCCCTCTCTGGTCATTATTGGGTGTGTTCTAATGGATAAAACTGGTTTCGAAGGGTATTCATGTACAATATACAGCATACTCATAGGGGACGAGAAAACAATGCTAAAATTCCTCATTTCACGAAGGACATTTAAAATGATTTAACACTTCCAATTAGCTTTGACTTAAAGACTTAACCAACATTAAACTTGAGCGCTCCTTATCAAAGAGGTCCATTAATTTAATTACCCAAACAATCTTCAATGAGACTATCGTCAGTATACAGTCTGTGGTGTGTTAGGGTCTGGACTAGGCGTACTGCACAATGAATGTAGCGCTATTCGAAAGAAGGGATAATTTGAGTATCAGATAAGGTGTGAGTCTTGCTCCTAAAATGTACACGTAGTTTGCGGTTAGTGAACCTTTGCATCATTTTAATAGATTAATGGCAGTAGTCTACTTATGCAAACGTCATACCCTTCTATCACTTAGCTCAGTGTCATCCCCCTACTGGGCGCGTACAGTATCCCCTCTTACAAGAGCGCGCCCAGATGGAGGGATACACAGTCTACGCCCCTCTCTACCGCCACTAGTAGTAGTTTTCCTAAGAATTTATATCGCTAACCAACTTCGAAATTAAAATGTATATATGGCAACAGAGTTAAGTCTTCCTTAAAGGAATGGTTCACCCATAAACTTTTTTTTGTCTCTTAGCTCAATAGTACTTTTATAAAGATAGTTTTACTACTGAAATTAAATTATTAGCGATAATTTTCATTTTATAATTAAAATAAAATTTTATATAGACATCACCATTAACCCCTATCTCTAAACTTCACTGTCGTGCTTGGCCAGACCTGCCAGATGACTGGCTGGTTTAAATAGACGTTAGCCAATGAGATTTTAGCATTTAGGTCGGGTTTTTTTTTTTTTGAGTCTGCCAACTTGGTCTTCAAGCAAGGTTCTTATAGAAACTTCGTATTATAAGGTTGGCTTATAAAGCCGTTTTTTAAAACGAAAAATCTGGCTCGAAAAACGGGGGTCAATACTTTGGTTTTTTCCCTTCTTATGACGTGGTTGGATCCCGGTGAACCAAAGGAAACAAGACTTCGCGTTTGAGCATGCTCTCGAATAGGAGGAAAGTTAAACGCGGGAACCGGGAAGCCGGGAACCCAGTAGCGAGTGCGAAGTTTGGCCGGGGACTTGCCGCGTCCTGCGGCGCCGCGACGGTTGGTTAAAAATGAAAATTAAAAATGTCGAGCTTTGAAAGTTTTTCAAGTTTTAAATAAGGTAAGAATAAACCCCTTTTATGCTAATTTCAAGCAATACATGAGTGGTATTACTATTAAACTCTAAATTTCATAAATTATAGCGGCCAAGGCTTAGCTCCAACTTTCCATTTAAGAATTAAGATTGAACATCAATTCAATTGTAATCTGCCTAAGTTCAGACTGCATCTCATTTTAAGTTACAGCTGAAATAAAATGCCTGGCCTGCGGTGCTCCGTGCTTGACTGTGATAATTCATTAATAAGGACAAAAGGTATATCGGGAGAAGAAAATGGAAAAGCTCACTATGTAGAAACAGAATATTTATAATTCTCAGATACATTTGTGATAAATTTGGTTCTACAGTTGATACAGTATTACACTAGCGTTTTTAGGCTAGTCAATAAATTTATTTGTAAACAAAGTGTCCTAATTACAACACATGTTAAAGCTAAAGTATGTGATAAACTTTCACAATTTTCTAATTTCTACCTCATTTTTGTATGGATTGAAAACTTGTTAAAAATAAAATGGACTATTGAGAGCTGAATTTATAGAATCAAAAATTAAGAACTTATATATTCATTTAAGTCTACTGTGTTAAGAATTTGCAAACGTATACGTTATAATATGCAATTGAAAAATATTCCACTTCACGCATTTTGCTAAGACAGACATTTTTGAAATCCGCGTAATACCCCCAAAAATCTACATCCCAAAGGCTGTTGGGATCCAGCTACGTCACTCGCGACTGCCCGGAGAGGAGAGAGAATTTTTCTTTCAGCGAGACGTTTTTTTTCGCAAATAAGCACCCCTTGATCTTAAGCCACATCCCTCTTTCGTCTTTTCCTAGCTATTATTGGGAGCGCGCAACAGGGTTAAATCGATTTCCAAGCAAAATTCAGTCTTCAAATGCGAATCGAGCAAAATTGTGTGTACAATACTAGATTTATATATATCCCACGATAAGTTTGAGAGAAAAGGGGTAAAATCCCAGTCAGGCCTAAGCTAAGAAAACCAGGCTCATTCCCCCACTAACTTTCTAGTCAATAAAGGGGAGGAGCTATGATAAGCCACATCCCACTCCCCTTTCTCTATTATCTGTCGTGTGCAACATTGCTTTCCAAAAACAAATTCAGGCTGTATATACGAACTGTGAGAAACTGCATGCATATATGCTACATTTAAAACTATATAGTAGGCAAAGGGGTGAAACCCCCTACAAAACGTCAAATCCAAGCAGGCTCATTTCCCCCCACCCACAAACGGTTTATTCAATATAGGGGAGGAGCTACCTTAAGCCACATCCCTCGGGCCTCTCCCTATTATTGGGCGTGTTTTTACAGTATTCTAATCAATAAATTAGACCTGAAACATGGACAATATATTTCTCATATGGGACGAGAAAACAATGCTAATATTCCTCATTCCTAATAATGTATTTAAAATGATTGAACCCTTCCAATTATCTGTTATTAAAGTAAAACAACGGTATATTCTTAAAATATAGCACATATAGTTGTGCATGAATAACAGACCTTATTGAGATAACCGCTTGGAATATTTTTAAAGATAATTTTGAAGTTCAACTTAAAAGACATTGAAGCATGGTTCGAAAAGTAATGTCGTGAAAATACTTAATCAACATTAAACTTCATTTCAAAGAGATAAATTAATTAATAATTGAAACTGAGTCACCTTTAGAACACTGCGTAGAATAAGATAAGACTAGAACTTCAGCGCTCTTGGGAGTCGTGCGGATCTTTTACCGACTTCTGAAGAAGCTGACGTCAGGAACAGATTGAAAATAGGATTAAACATTAGTTCACCTTTTTAACTTCCAAAGACTTCATCAACATTAAACTTAAGCGCTTCATATCAAAGAGGTCCATTAATTTAATTATCCAAAGAATATGCCACTATCACCAGTGGTATGGTTTGTCAGGATATCAGCAGTGTTAGGTTACGGTAGTGAAACAAGGTTCTAGCGAATAAATGCATGCAAACAGAGAAAAAAACTCGCCGCATAACAGCACGTGACCCATTCAAGGTATTAACGTTTCTCTTTACACTCCATTAAAAATTGCCTCTTGATTGATTGGTATTATCATATCGGAATACCAAATAAGGAAAATATGAATTTAATTTATAAAAGCTTACACCGGTGTATTGCGGGCTGGAGTTTTACAGGGGCCCGTAGGAAATACATTATTAGTGTTGCCCCTGGATGTTGGCACTACAAATTTCACCCGCTTTAAGAAAAAAAGAATTTGGAAATCCAACATTAAGATTGTAAGTTGAAAAATTAAGTAGTCGACGTGGAAAAAAGTCCGTATTTCGAAGCGGAATTAAGGGAATGGATAGCAACACCGTGAGATTTTGTCAAACTTCGTTGGTTCTAATTAAATTAAATTAAAATCTAGATTTTTGAGGGGGAACGTCTCTTCTCTCCCCCTGAACGATGAATTTCCCTCAAATTAGGCATACAGATTCTAAATAAGCTCGTCTTTCAAAATATCCTAGTTTAATTGCATAATTTTTTGAAACGCCCGCTATGAAGGGCCGTCAAGCCTCATCGATTATTGGTTGAAAAACGTTTCCTATTTTCTCATGCACAGCCATCTGTCGAGCATTTCTCGTAACACAGGGGGCGTAGGGTCACAAAGAAGTATAGATTTAACTTAATAATTAGTTTAATGAAGATAAGTATAGGCTAGCCACGATATGGTAATAAGAGAATTTGATAATGAGAATGTAAGCAATTCAAGTTTAGAAAACGTAAGACATTTTGAGGGTCTCTAAGGGTTTAATTTTTCTAAATGGTGTTGAATACATGTTCTACAGATTGAATAGGACGTTTTTAATCATATTTAGTAGTAGGCCTAGTTATTTCAATTAATTTGCTCGTGTTTAGAGAAATAAAGCTGACTAAAGTGCACAGTCTTTTCAAAAGCACGCTTTGAAGATTGATCGAAGTTTAGGGATTATTGACTGACAAAAAATTTTCTTTGCCACAGAAGTCGCGCCTCCTGTCGACAATGTCTCAAATTACGCGAGTGCCTAAATATTTTAATCAAATATTCTTGCCCTTCCTATTCACTGAAAAAAAGTTTGGATCTGCCCAAAAATTCTAAGCCTATAGGAATTGGGCAAAGGGGGAAATGTCCCCTACTAAACATCAGGCCCAAGCCTTTTATTCAATAAAGGGGAGGAGCTATTTTAAGCCACATCCCTCTAGTCCCTCCCTATTATTGAGCGTGTAACGCAGCTTTACTATTGATTTTCATAGCAAGTTCAGGCCGCATACACAAATCGAGAAATATTATACGCACACATGCAAGAATAATACACCTGCTACGATAAAACTATATAGTTTAAAAACAACTGTGCAAACCCCTACTAGATGTCAGGCCCAAGCAGACTCATTCCCATTACGTTTTCATTCGATAAAGGGGGTAGGAGCGATCTCAAGCCACATCCCTCTGACCTATCACTATTATTGGGTGTGTCTAATTCAATTCCAAAACATATTCAGGCAGTATGCACGAATAAAGTCAAATTTTACGTACAAGACTAGAATTATATACATGCTACGATAACGTCAGGCCCAAGCGTGCTCATTCCCCCAGCTTTTCATTCAATAAAGGGGAGGGGTTATCTTAAGCCACATCCCTCTTTCGTCTTTTCCTAGCTATTATTGGGTACGCGCAACAGAGTTAAATCGATTTCCAAAGCAAAATTCAGTCTTCAAATGCGAATCGAGCAAAATTGTATGTACAATACTAGAATTATACATATCCCACGATAAAACTATAGTTTGAGAGAAAAGGGGTAAAATCCCAGTCAGGCCCAAGCTTAGAAAACCAGCCTCATTCCCCCGGGCCACTAACTTTCTAGTCAATAAAAAGGAGGAGCTATCTTAAGCCACCTCCCACTCGCCGCGTGCATATATGCTATATCAAAACTATATAGTAGGCAAAGGGGTGAAACTCCCCCAACAAAACGTCAAATCCAAGGGCTCATTTACCCCCACCCACAAACGTTTTATTCAATAAAGGGGAGGAGCTATCTTAAGCCACATCCCTCGGGGCTCTCCCTATTATTGGGCGTGTTTTACAGTATTCTAATCAATAAACTAGTCCTGAATCATGGACAATATACTTCTCATATGGGACGAGAAAACAATGCTAAAATTCCTCATTCCAAGTAATATATTTAAAATGATTCAACACTTCCAATTAACTGTTATTAAAGTAAAAAGACGGTATTTTCCAAATATATAACTAGTGCCATTCACAACTATATATCAGAGTCCTGCACGGGCCGGGCCGAGCCGGGCTTTCCACTTTTGAAAATTGTATCGGGCCGGGCCGGGTCGGGCTTTTAAAATTTTGGAATTTAACGGGCCGGGCCGGGTCGGGCTTTTAAAATTTTGGAAGATAACGGGTCGGGCCGGGCCGGGCCGAACTTGATTCTCATTTAATCCAAAGTTCAAATGAAAGATAATTTAAATGAGTATAAGCTTCTAAGAACAAATGTAACGAACAATTATCAAAAGAAATGAGTAATACACGACGCTAAAGCAAATATGAATTCAAATCATTGATTTTATGTAAAAAAATATAAAAATTACAACTGAACTACGTGTAACGGGCCGGGCCGGGCCGGGCCTGTTCAATTCATTCAATGTGTCGGGCCGGGCCGGGCCGGGCTTGGTTCATGCATGTAACGGGCCGGGCCGGACCGGGCCGAAAAACCAACTATGTACTCGGACTCGGGCCGGGTTTCGGGCTTATTCAAAATTCTAAAACCGGGCCGGGCCTGGATCGGGCCTGAAAAACTCGGCCCGTGCAGGTCTCTGCTATATATAGTTGTGAATGAATAATAGCCCTAATAAGGTAAGGAGACATTTTTAAAGATTAAGTTCAACTTCAGCTTCAAAAAAGACATAGAAACATCGTTCGAAAAGTAATGTCGTGAAAATACTTAATCAACATTAAACTTCATTTCAAAGAGATAAATTAATTAGTAATTGAAACTGACCTTTAGAAAACTGATTTGAATACGTAGAATAAGATAACACCACTAGAACTTCAGCACTTTCGAGACTCGAGCGGATCTTTTACCGACTTCTGAAGAAGCAGATGTCAGAAACAGATTGAAAATTGGAACCCGGACTCACGAACAACGGAACACTCAATTTGGAGCAGACGACCCGAAATCGGAACGGAATTATTCCTTTGATGTCCCGAAATCAAAACCGAACAGAGAGCCCGGGTTCCCGAAAAGTCCGAGTCGCGACAGGTTAATCCATCTATGTCCCGCGCGAGAAATCGTAAAACTCCTTGAAATTTTAGCGACGTGCCTCGAAGAGTGATATGAAAGCAACTGAAAAATAATCATGGCTACCCTTCTTTTATACTATAGTAAGAAAACCCCCCTTTCCCCTTCCATCCCCAGAAATACTTCTAAGAAATTTCAGCTTTATTACTTAACTCACGCATCCATCCTTGTTTCCTCGCGTTTATAAAGTGCTATAGTCAATGTTTGATATTCGTGACGCATTTATTTACATTCACGCGCCAAGAAAATATATGGAACCAAGATAAGTAAAGTAACTAAACGTAAGTTTGCCATTGATGATGAAGTCGAAGATTCTATCCAACGCGAGGACTCCTAGCCGAAAATATCCTTTGTTTAGAGCAGTCTGTGCGACTGACCAATCGAACAGGGTACGGCGCGTTGTAGATTTATCAGTTCTAACGAAAAAATTAATGGGTACAGAGCAATAGACCTTTTAACATTTATGGCCGCGCATGAGCAGTTGCAAGTTTGTTGCAATGAGTTTTACGCTTCTATGGAGTTAACGTGTAAAATAAACTACGATGGACGTGTTATAGAACGTTTTGTAATTTAATATTAAAATAAAATGCCTAGTATTTAAACCGAGAGAGTATAATTAAAACCATGTTAAGAAACAAACAGTGTTTAAGTTCTAATGGAAACGGTGATATGATAATAGTTGGTTAAAACTCACTAAGCCTCGGCGACCGTATGGGATTATCGCTTCATCAGCGGACATCGCCGATGCCGTGCCGAAAGCGCCGCGTTAACCCGCATATAACACGCTCGTAAGCCTTGGCGCCCAATTTGGTCTGTAGAATATTATAAACTGCCCCAATTTTACGCCTATCAATTGAATTAGATATAATTTCACCTTGAAAGTTTTATTTATACTTTTACAACCATTAATACAACACTGTCTTATAAAAATAAACTCGAATGCCTAACTAGCAATGGTTACATAAATACGACTGGCAACAAACATTCTTTCTGCGCATGCTCACCTCTCGAGAATTTTACACCCCTTTTCACCCTCGCTCTAAGTGTGAAAAGGTCTATACGGACATAGGAGCACGTGAGCTAATGAAGGAATTGTAAATGAGTGAGGAAGGGAAAGGAAAGTCGATGAGGCAAGAGGACGGTAAGTAGTACGGCACTGTAGTCTCTCCCTCTCACGCGCACCTATCTCGGCGCATAGCGTAGGAGAAGTACGTCACGTGATCCTTTAGGAGGGAAATTTAAACGGGTAAATAAAAAGTGTCGGTTAGAGGCTCTGGAGGCTCACACTGGAGTCTGGAGATCAACGTGGCTATAGCTGGAGCTAGGGTATACTTTTCCCTCTGCTGCGCATGTGCTGACCCGACACTGTACCGGTTTTGAAAAGGGGGTTGACGAAGATTTTGGATTTTTGGTCTCACCGTCACAGAACCTAGGGAATTTGGATTTCAGTCTGGCTCCATCTAGAGTTGCCTCTTCGCATGATATAACTAAAACGGATGTTCATAGGGTCTCTGGTTTATACGATAAATCTTTATCTAAAGGTGTCGTTGTATTCCAAGCCAAATTTTTTTATCACATTTTCCTTGATTTCGATGAATAACCGAGAATTGTACTCTTTCTTGATTTACTCTTGCTAGAATTCGAAATGTACTTAATGGCGTACTTATAGATAAGGTTTAATTTATCTAAATCACAGCAATAACCAATCTAACTCACATGAAAATGTGTTTAGGCGTTATTTGATATTGGGATCAATATGTCCATTGTTTATCAGAGTATACAGTTTCCGGATAGTGTTACACGTTAAGAGAGAAAAAAATTCCAAAACTGTCCGAGAGGTACGACAAATAGCGAGAAATTAATGCTGAATCAGCTCTTGATACACCTTCAGTTGAAGGCACTGGAAAAGGTAAAGTTTTTAGCTTGGTGTACCAATGTACCAATAGATCGAAGTATTTTACACCTCGCAAATTCACCCAGAGAACAAAGGCTCGTTTTCGGCTCAAATATTAACTGCTTAGCTATTCTTTGGGCACCTTTGCTTAATCGCTAATGCATTAAGTTTATTTATTTAAATATAAGCTTTCAGAAACACAAACAGAAAGCACTCAGAGCTTCTGTTGCCTAGCAACACTGGATTATATTAAACAAAACTCTAATTTTAAAGGGAGCATGAAGGAAAGGGATGAAAAAGTTAAAAGATAAGGTAAAAATTATTTGAAATACGTCACAGGCACCACGTGACGCCAAGATCCAAAGACTCCGTATGGAGTTAAACTGGACACCCTGTCCTTGTTCTCGCAATATTGCAGCGCCGAATTCGAAATTATACAAACTAAGTTCCTTTGCACCTCGCATCTCCTCAGTCACGTGTCTCTGACGCATTTCAAATAATGTTTTATCCATCCGCCGCTGCCTTCTTTGGAGTTCCTTTTAAAATATCTCAACAGGTTCAAAAACATCTTTATTTACACAAAAATGTTGATTTTCAACTGATTTCAAACCTAGGATAGTTATAAATACTGCATATTATTTATACATAAACTTTTAAACCTTGGCCTACCAGTTTCTACAAACCCATTTTTAAACCTTCCTTCGATCTAACATCAATATTATTCCGATCCCCAACTCGTTATCTCCGGTCATCCGAATTTTCCAAAACCAGTCAAAAACTATGGGTTAGAAATGGTAGGTCTGTATAATAGGGAAACTTTCAGTAAGCGGTCTGCTTTCCACCTTCAAATGTCTATTTCGCAACGATTCCATTTACATACGAAAGCCCGCAATCCTATAGACCACTCCAATAATTACATGCAGAGAAAAAAACACGCAGGAGGGGAGGTCCCCATCTTGGGATATTTCCCTCGTGCGCCAAGAGCCAACGGCACACGGAGCCTGAGTTCACTACACGCGTGAGGTGAGTCGACTCGCACTGCCCCTAGCGGTGCTTCTTGGTGCAAGGGAAACAATCCAAGAAGGGGCCTCCCCTCCAGCGTGTTTGCTTCTGTGCCACAGTAATTAACGAAATGGTCTAGTTCATCAATCCTATGAAGCTATCCACTCCCACGGAAGCGATTATACAGGGTGTTGGGGTATGTCACTATGCAGGACAAGGATTTGTCCTCAAAACGGGTGGGGTAAGGAAGGGCCGATTATGTAAGGGACCTGCAAGATTCGACAAAGATGACACTCAAGACTCTACCTCCGAAACGCCGGATTACAGGAGTGCGCCACTTCGCTCGTCAGAGATAAGCCAACTCAGATGTCACCACTTACACATCCTGATCAATTTCAAAATTTAAAAACCAATATCTATAATAAGTCTATCAATAAAATCTGAATTTAAACTATATTGTATTTGTTTATTTATTTAATACCACCAATTATTTTCGTTTTGTTCTGAAGTACGGAAAGTAAAGGTAAGATGGAGACAACGCGTCTACAATACTGTAATTGACTATTTCGCCTCCAGGGTGCCGTTAAAGGTAAGTTCTAAATATTTTATTCAGATGGCGACGTCTACTCTATATTTTTCATTATCCCTAAAAAATATCTCCAGAGAGATAAACTGTAAAGGAGGGTCTCAGCTCGTGCATACCTTTATCTGTGGTAAGATCTATGGGTCGATAAGATGGAATGCCAATTCCCTATATCATATAGGAAAGAAAAGGGGGGTACAGGTGAAAAATATTTAATATAATTCCATAAATTATAGAGGCCATTGTAATTTTGAAATAGGGAGGAAGGTAGACTACTTTAAATAGATCGCTCGAATTATTTTCTTAACTTCTTTTTTTTTTTTTCTTTTCATTCTTGTCTTTGAAGCCAAGAGCATTGTTAAAATGATAACGTATTCATAAGAAGTAAATTTAATTTCTTTATATTCGTCAGACTTCCAACTTCCTTGAAACCTTTATGCGGTTATTTTTGAAAAATGGTCCAGAACAAAGCGTATTTTTTTAGTATCTTTCGTTATCATTCTGTTTATTTTTCTTTCTTATTGTTTAGAACTTTTGTTTTTTGCATAATTTACCGTGATACTGTATTTTTAAGCACAAACTGAGAATTAATATATGGTACAGACGTGTTTTCGAATTATGATTTGAGTGTTTTAGGCCTGACCCCTTGATTAAATTAGAAATCATTGTCTTTGAATTTGTTTCTTAATTAAATTTAAGGGGCCATCCGTAAAATACTGCATCCAATCTTAACTCGAAAACAGTGACCCGGACGGCAAAATGGAGATAGAAGTTACATGATCGACTCAAAATCGCACCCAAAGAACATCCACTCTTAATCTATGCCAACCAGATTTATCAGAAACACCCTGTATAATCGAAGGCTTTCATTCAACCTTGCGTGTTGGGTTGGATGCGATTTCAGTCGATTTCAATAACAATGTGCCCACGCTGAGGTGTATCAGGTTTGACGCCCGAAACCAAAGGTTCATTCCGCATATTCCCAAAACGCCCATCTTTAACTACAATGCGCTAAATCAATTAATATTTGTGTGTGTTTCTTTTCAGATGATTTAACTCAAAAACTACTTAATTGCCAATGAAACTATAGTCTTCCTTTTCACTCTCCCTTTAAAAATATTGACCAAACAAAACACTTCTTATATAAACTAATACGAAAAATCAAGACCCCCCTCCGCCAATTGTAGAGAGATACGCATCATTCGATGTAGAATAATATGGTCATAGACTTATGTTCAGAAATCAAGTTATTTGTGTACGGATCGACAGGCCTATCACTTACAGTAATATCCATAAATACCCTTCACCCTGCCTTTAATAATTTCTTCCGTGTACTATAATCTTCCTTTTCACTCTCCCTTTAAAAATATTGACCGAACAAAACACTTCTTACGGAAAATCAAGCCCCCCCACCCCCCAAATTGTAGATAGATATGCATCATTCGATGTAGAATACAAAATGTTCGGAAACGTTTATCGTTAGTTACAATTACACAACCGCTAAACTAAACATTTTGAACTCGGTCGAATCCATTTTCAAAGCGTATTTGTTTATAAAAGACGCAAAAAAAAAAAAAACGTGGACAGACAGCCATTGAGGGGTAATGATAATGGCTTAATTCCTCAAAGAATGTGAGAAAAGTTTGAATAAAGTAACGCGGTGGAATTTCGTTTTGGTTCATAGTTTCCACATGGCTTCCGGATGAGGATGAAAGAAGTCGTCAACACGGGGGATGGTCTCATTTTAGCTGTCAAGGTCGCTCATCCACTATTCATTTTACATTTCTTTATAAACGTATGACAAAAGTCATCTTCTACTCCTCTTTCGGTCTTTCCTCAATTTATTTTGAATTTTTTTCACTGGGAAACACAGAGAACTATTTTCAAGCATACAATCTTGTCTTTGGGTCAAATGTACAATTAGTTACTGCCATGCCGAGGGTAAACTCGCATATGAATACTAGCTGGAGTAAGCTGGCAAACCGAATCACAATTAGTAGGCTTGCATCACGAAATGTCTGATTATCACTAATCATCTTCTGTGGATTTGTTGAAATGTTAAATAATAACAGTTCCTTTTTGTTGTAGGTTTTACGAAATAATAAAAGTGTCTGATCATTGTTTCATATGCTGGAAATTTGTTAAAATTAAAACCAAATAATTAAGAAACATTTTTGGGGCGAAACTTGAAATATCTTATGTCATTCTATGGTTTGCATCACGAAATGTGTGATTATCAACAATCATCTTCTGTGGATTTGTTGAAATGTTAAATAATAACCGATTTCTTGCGGGTTTTATGTAATAAAAGTGTTCTGACATTATTTCATATGTTCCAAATTGGTTAAAATTAAAACCAAATTAAGAAAATTTTCTGGCGCGAAACTTGAAACAGTTGAAAGATTTTTTGTCAAGAGCGCTAGCCATTTCAGTACACGTTTCGGTCAGCTTCTTAGACCCTCAATTATGAAGTATTTTGTTGCAATTAAGCACGATTCTAAATTTCCAATATGCTTACTTTTAATTATTATTTTGTTTTTAATGAACAAATACTTTCGAATATCGAGAGTTCGTTTCTATAGCAACCAAACAATAACACATTAACTACTGAAACGAAAAATGTGTTTTTTGAAAATATTTTCGATGTTTCTGGAAGCGTTATTTACATTAGAGCGTTAAAACATTCTTTAAGCCAAAATATATTCAAGAATTAACAAAATTGTTTCGAGCGAATAGTTCCAATCACGCAAGACGTCGTTCGTTAAACATACGATTCGAATTATGGTGATAAAAACAATATACATATATACGAATTTCGCAGCTATGTTCACACTTACACGCAAACCGGTTCAGAACTGGTTTGCCCAACTATTTTCTTAATAAAACCTCTTCATTAACACTTTGAAACGATTAAAACAGCCTAGCTTCAACCCGACTTCCCCTTAAATGCGAACATGGCTAAGATGAAGGACTCGTGTTCACATATTCGCTTTCGCAAAACATTTAAAGGGATAGTGTTTAGACCGATTAAAATGTGTCTTTGATCGTTACGAGATTGGGCTCAGTTCGAAATTAGCGAAATAAATTTCACAAACTGTCCCATGACAGTTCCTTTTTCCTTATTGACATCACATACAGAAATTCTTCCTAGGCTTATTAATTATGCAGATTTGGATGAAATTGCGTTCAAAATAACTTTTAGATTGGTTTCGAAACGTTACAGTTTCAGAGTGATGGGTCTCTCGGAGACACTCTCAGAGTGATTAGCCTCTCGGGGACAGTCTCGGAGTGATTAGCCTCACGGGGACAATCTCGGAGTGATCAGCCTCTCGGGGACAATCTAAGAGTGATTAGCCTCTCGGGGACAATCTCGGAGTGATTAGCCTCTCGGGGACAATCTCAGAGTGATTAGCCTCTCGGGGACAATCTCAGAGTGATTAGCCTCTCGGGGACAATCTCAGAGTGATTAGCCTCTCGGGGACAATCTCAGAGTGATTAGCCTCTCGGGGACAATCTCAGAGTGATTAGCCTCTCGGGGACAATCTCAGAGTGATTAGCCTCTCGGGGACAATCTCAGAGTGATTAGCCTCTCGGGGACAATCTCAGAGTGATTAGCCTCTCGGGGACAATCTCAGAGTGATTAGCCTCTCGGGGACAATCTCAGAGTGATTAGCCTCTCGGGGACAATCTCAGAGTGATTAGCCTCTCGGGGACAATCTCAGAGTGATTAGCCTCTCGGGGACAATCTCAGAGTGATTAGCCTCTCGGGGACAATCTCGGAGTGATTAGCCTCTCGGGGACAATCTCAGAGTGATTAGCCTCTCGGGGACAATCTCAGAGTGATTAGCCTCTCGGGGACAATCTCAGAGTGATTAGCCTCTCGGGGACAATCTCAGAGTGATTAGCCTCTCGGGGACAATCTCAGAGTGATTAGCCTCTCGGGGACAATCTCAGAGTGATTAGCTTCTCGGGGACAATCTCAGAGTGATTAACCTCTCGGAAACTATCAAAGAGTGATTAGCCTCGCGGTGACAATTACAGATTGATCAGCCTCTCGAGGCAATGGAAATCGAGGTTGAACCCCTACAAAGTCATCCTACAAGTTAATTATCTTTTCGATGTAAAACTAATAATTCAAAATCAATCATTTCGTCGTATTAATAACAAAAATCAATGAAACTGTAAGTGTACCAATAAATACTGTATATCGAACACAACAAACTCGCGATTAAGTCACAATTCTCCCCCTCCCGCGAATTCACAGCCACGCGAGTCATAAAATTACATAAACAGTCTAAAGTCAAACGCTGAAAAGTCACAAAACTTAAATCTAAACGTTCGAAAGAAAAAGTAACGTTTAAAATAAATTAAACATTATCTTAACTTTCTCTCTTAGTTAGTATTATCAGTTAAAGGTTAAGGGTTGTTAAGGGAAGTGGTTAATTTAGCGTAAGCCTCGCTTGTGCTGTATGTGGGCTCTACTCGGTGCCGCACCCCCAGGTTGTGCAAGCGGTCACCAGCGTCCATGTTAGTAGCAAAGATATAGCGTAACATTAACCCCAGACCGGAAGTCATCCCACGTTAGAGGAGCCGCCGGAAAGGGGGTCCCCTCAAGAACCAGAGTGCAAACTTTTTGTTCAAAAAAAAAAACACAATCAGGGTCAACTGGCTTATTTCCTTCTATCGAAAACTAAGTTTGGACTGGTCAAACAGGGACCTTGGTCTGCAAGTCCAACTGTTCCAATTCCTGACGTTAGGCCTACTATTGCGTGATATTTCTACCAATAAAGAGTACTATGTATTCTTGAGAGGGCACAAAACGACACAACATACAAGTAGAACATTTAAATTCTTGCTCAGTTCCCGATTGCTATTAAGTTTCAACCAATCGGGGGTCGAGGTTCCGAATTGAAATGTCTACTGCCTCACGTTAGGAGGTCTTGAAATGTCTACTGCCTCACGTTAGGAGGTCTTTTTTGATGCTGAAGTTCTCATGATGATGGCTGTTGAGGGAGTTGAAAGGTTAATACATATGGTCAAAAGTACATAGGAAAAACCACAAAGGGTTAGGGTCCAATAACCGGCATTTTAGGCTCCCTTTGATAGCGATTGATACGTTTTTGGAGCGCGAGTCGTTTTGAAATCATCAGATTGTTAATTGATGAGGTATTAGTTTCGGTAAAATCAGGCCTGAGCCCCCAACTGGTGTATTATCCTATGCACTTTTGAGATGGTTAAACACTTAGTCCCGACTGGTTCAAGTCTGGTCGACGTAATAATTAATCACAATCGCCAGACGAGGACCCCTCGAGACCATTGTAAGTCTAGCTAGCTAAGTACTAAAGACTGGGAAATGAACACAATTTCGAGAGCCATGAACCACTGGTTCATATTTTTGCGCTGAAAGAAATAAAGAAGTAGAAGATAGGAAAGAATCGAGGATGCGTCTAATTATCCTCGATAACGCGATCAAGGTTACCGCCTACGTTGACCACGATAACGCGATCAAGGTCACCGCCTATATTGACCACGATATCACGATAATTCTCGCGATTTGAACTTGAAATATCGACGATTCTTGAAGCAGATAACCAGAAGAACATACCTTAATCTATTTCTGAAGATTGTATGAAATACTTATCCCTTGACCCCCGAAATCCGCAGATATTTCTAAACGCAATTAAAATTGATGTTCACATAAAGGGTAAGGTAATACTAACATGAATCAAGAGATCCTCATATCCTAGCCTTATTCTCATGGCTTAAATTCAAACTTAATTGTTTTTAAATACTAAAACTCACTGCGAAAAAAAAGTCCAATACGTGGTGACATCAGTGTCTCCTGTTCTTGACCTACGTGGACATTCAAAGAACGAATTGAGAACGTCTCGATGTGGCAGTCTCGTCCCGTTATGGTTTGTCGCTGTCCCAGTGGGTCAAGGTCTCTTGGAAGTTCGTGGCAATGTTGGCGGTGAGATGTGTGCCAAAGTTCAGTTATTCGAGGTTTTTAGAGGCAGAATTGGTCCAAATCAGAGTCACAGGTGGAGGGGGTGCTATCGTGTCTTCTTGTTCGAGGTGTAGTACCTTATAAATCCAGATCTGATGGTATTCTGGCGCCTCTGATGTTATTTTGGTGCATTACTCCCACTCTACTATGCAACTGGTTCACTGGACTTTTGGCCTCCAGCCCAGCTGTCCAGGTTCGACACTGTAGTGGTATGGTGGGCCTTTTTGTGCTCTTTCGTAACGGTAACGCACTTTAAAAGGTGATAAGAATATCTTCTGCCCTTGAACTATGTACGAGGCAACTGTAAACATCGAGTATTTCATGGGTAGAATAGATTTTGCTTCCCCAGAACTATCTAGAAAATAGAAAAGAATGACTAATGGGAGAATTACATGATTCTATTATCATGTATTAAAATTTGAAAGAAAAAACCCGAATTTATTTGCTAAAATATTCAATGGAAGACCTGATACCGGTAAGGTATTAAAACGTAGTCGTCCCCCCCCCCCCCCGGCTATCTCCAAGCTTGGGAAGGAAGGACGTATAGCTTTCAAAATGGCAACCATTCATCGTATCTTAACATCCCAGTATGAAAAACTAAATGGCTTCTTCTCTAATAATATCGTTTAGATAACTTGGATAGATGTTATGCAGATTCCTAAATAAAACCTTTCCTTAAACTTGATCAAAATAACTAATCGAAGATAAATAAATATGCCTTAATACAAAGCTATAACCGCTACTATGTTAGGAAGCAAAACTACATCTTCACAAGTATCTAAATAAATAGCCGCCCAATATATATCATAGTTCTTAATCTACTTTCCAAACCTATTACATTATTGTTAATTAAATTAATTTCTATTATCTAACGAGAGGAGATTCAGGATAACAAAGAATAATCAACTTACCGATGGATCAACTTTCTTTGTTGGTCCACAGGTGATGGCGATGCCGGGAAGCGGGAACTTGGGACGAGAGAGCTGAAACCGCGTTTTCGTGACGTCACACGACAGAGATAACGGCTTTTTCAAATCTGTTCAGTGACTCGATGGTGCTCGAGGCCAGCCGCGAGCGTTCGCAACTTCGCATCGTGGTTGGAGGGGTTTTAGGGCACCATCATCGAACATATCGAGGGTTAGGGCACCATCAATCTAACAGAGTGGATGAAAACCGAGTAGAAGCACGTGGAAAATAAATAAACGCGCCAAAAGTCAATTTCGCTAACTTTTAACTAGAAAAATTGGATATAACGCTTAATTAATTTTTGTAATTAAANCGCATCGTGGTTGGAGGGGTTTAGGGCACCATCATCGAACATATTGAGGGTTAGGGCACCATCAATCTAACAGAGTGGATGAAAACCGAGTAGAAGCACGTGGAAATGATAAATTAACGCGCCAAAAGCATTTCGCTAAACTTTTACTAGAAAAATGGATATAACGCTTAATTAATTTTGTAATTAAAAGTTAAAGATAAATAGTAAAGAAACATGGTATTTCTTTCACAATATGCCTGATGTTTAAAAATAAATAAATCATTTTGTTGGCAAAGTTAAAATAAAATAGAATTGTCATAACAAAATAGATTGAAATTGCATCGATATCTTAGAACATACACCTGTGATTAATTGAGTAAAACATTATGTAACTTATTAAGTATTTGTAACCGTAGCCTAAGTCCTACACGATTTTTAAAATTTAAAATCTGTAATACATTTTTTATTAATTAAATTTTAGCTTAACCTAATGAAGGAAATAACTTTTGTGATTTTAAAAACGAGTTAGGAGTTAAAACATGTCCAGTTTAGTGATATTTTGGAAAAGGAGGAAATGTGTTCATTTGATAAAACTTTATAATAACAAATTATGTAGTAGTTATATTATAATTATATTCTTTGCATTTTTAATTGTTTTCAATATGGTTCAATATGCCTTACAGTAAACAGGAAGTGTAATTTTTTAGGACCCTAGCAACCAAACAACAACATTGAAAGTTGAGTGGTACAAGAAGGTTTTTCGTGTCCCAAACTCGAGCCCAAAAGCAGTTAACGTTTATTTATTTATAATAGAGAAAATACGCATTGCTTAGTGACAAACAATAATTCCGCAATGCGACAAAATCCTTATGACGCACAAGGTTTTTAAACAACACTTTGACTCAAGAAAATGGAGAAATCCTTGATGAGTTTGGCAATTGTAATGTAGAATTCGTGTTCGTATATTGTATTCTAAAAACATTTCTGATTGAATCAACAAGTCAGTGAAATCAACAGCATTAAAATAATCCCAAATATTAACAATAACATTGAATCCCATTAAAGTGTGAAGAAGAAAAATTTTCCTCTAACAATTAGTGGGAATATGAAGTCCGCAATTAGTACCAAATAGGCTACACCATTTAGAGAAAACCATCTAAACCACGGATTGGTATTAATTATAGTAGTTTGTATCATTTCCAATTGAAAACATAGTGCCTCTGTTAGATTTTAAAAATTTGGGCACCAATATCTTGGTGAATAAGGCAAATCACCATAAGAAAACACCCTCTCCACTGGCAAGACTAAAAAATTTGGAAATGCCCCCTTATTATGCGGCCCATCTTTTGTAGATTTCATGATTAACCTAGGGACATCCTGTCCTATTGCGCACGCCAATGGCCCTTCTCAGAGACCGCCAAGGTCAGAATGCTTCCTTTTTCTCGCCATGGTGGGTTTCCCAACGTTTTGACATATGGGCCGTCGAGAGATGGGACAATTCGCTCAGTATTCTTGGGACCCGTACCATCATGGGAACCCGGGACAACAGTAGAGTTGTCTTGATGGGGGCCCGCCATTTTCCCTGTGGCCCGCAAACTCTCTCGACGGCCCTGCCCTATAAGTCAAAATTCGCTTCATGTTAAGTCATGGTCCTCAAAAGCACTTAGGGGTACACAACAGTTTCTCGCTATAAAGGCATTTATTTACACCACGGGTTACACCAATAGCACACCTTAGTAATGTATTTTAATTGTTTAGTTAAAATATTTTCCAATATGCCTTACAGTAACCGGGAAGTGTTGGGGCCCTAGCAACCAAGCAAAACATTGAAAGCTGCAGTCCCTAACAAATATTGGAAAATTTAATACAACGTCTTTGAGTGATGCTAGGAGGTGTTCAGTGACCCACAAGCAATTAACAATTTTTGTTTATTGCTTATTTCTTAAAGACAAAGGCGAGAACTGTGAAATCATTATAATCACGCACAAGGTTCTTAAACATACGTTTTGACTTAAGAGTTTGGCCATTGTAATGTCGAATTCGCGTTCCTATATTTATGGCTGAATCAATAGCATTAACATTGAATTGTCATTAAAATGTGAAAGAATATTTTCATCGAAGTAAAGAAGTGTGATCTTTCAAATTAGGGTATTCTATCGTCCGCAATTAGTACCTATTTACCTTTAGCCTGTGTAAAGTAACACAGAGGCTAAATTATTTAGTATTTTTCGCACATTAGGAACCATCTAAAACTAGGCTATTCACGCCCATCCTTAATTGGTATCACTTCCAACTGAAAATGTAGTTCCCAGTTGACCCTAGCAACCAAACCACAACGCTTAAACTGAAACAAAAAGTATTATTTGGAAGTTCCTTCAGTGCGCCATAATGGACCTGAAGACATAGACTCTATCCTACTTGCGCATATGCCTATGATCCATCCTAAACACCGCCCGAGTGAAAAGGCACCCTTTCTCTGCATGGCCATGGTAGTGGACCCCAATGGTTCGCCATAAGGGACCCCTATGTCAAAATTTACTCCTTGATTGGTAAGGGCCCTCAATTGTGTTACATTACACCAATACTTCTGAGTAATATATTTCTGATTTTTATTTTTTCGTTTTGTGTTAAAATATTCTCCAATATGCCTAGAGGAAAAGTTGGGGCCCTAGCAACCAACCAAGCTAAAACATTGGTAAGCTTGCATTCCCCGACAAATATTTACTTTATTGGAAATTTGAATACGAAGTCTTCGAGTGGTTCTAGCTGGGAGGAGGAATGAAAAGGAGTTGATACATGCTGTGGGTTTTCAGTTTCCAGTCCATGGGGCGAGGGGGGAAATGTGATAGGACCTAGATCAATGTAGAGAATGAGATATAGAGCTATTTCAATTCGGGGGGAAAGAGAGATTTTAAGGCGGGGTTTCGCTAGTCCCCGCCTAGGCACCATATTGTGCGGGAAATTTAGCATAGCGTCTTCAGCGGCCCGCAGAGGGAGGGTGAAAACCGGCTCCGTTTATTGGCAGGTCCAATTGTGACGTTTCCCCCCTTCAACTGATATAGCTCTATTGGCAGACACCACACGTGGCAGCGCGCCCTCGCCTTAAAGCTGGGATTCTTCTTGTACGTGACACGCGAACGAAGATGAAAGGCGTCAGATTCTCAACGCGTGTCGACCTCTCTTTCTCTTTCGTCCTCCAAGGTTCTTGGAGGTTTTCTGTGTACCAAACGCGAGCGCAAAAGCAATCACGAAATTTTACCAGAAGCTTAGAAACCCCATCGAAGCTCACGTCAGAAGACAGACACAGTTCAGTGTTTGCGATTAATTTTTCTAGGGCTACGATAGCGGCGCGTTATGCGGAATTTTCCATTCCTGTCCACTAGCTAACAGGTGTGTCGTCATTTATTGATAGCTAGGAGGATGTGGTAAAACATCATCCACGTACAAAATAGATAGGGGCAGAGGCTAGTTACTTTTTATGATATATAATTATGGTGACGTCAATACTCTTTCGAAAAAGTTCTCCCTCCTCCTAATCTCATCACATCTCGACCTTTTAAGGGGCCAAACTATTCATCCCTATGTGCACTAAAAAGGGAGCTTTCGGAAAATTTTCATCTCCGGTGGTCACAGTAAAACGCATTACTCATAGTAACTCCCTATATAATAAGCTCCTGGTTATACTTCTAATAAAGCGAAAACGTATTTGTTAAAGACAAATACGACTGGTAAGAATTCATAAAAACTCATAAAGAAAGCGTTCTAATCACGCACAACGTTCTTAAACATGCATTTTGACTTAAGCGACGAAAAATATTTCGAAAACGCTTTTGCTTGAATCAATATAGCGCTGTTTCGGACCATTAACATTCAGTGGACATTAAAATGTGTCGAAATAGTTTCGTATTGCCAAACGGCATAACCCTATATTCATAAGTATGGGTCTGCCTTTAAAGGTTCGCTCCGCCAAACTACAACAAAATAGAGACTTAGCCTACTGTGATTTCCTTCTTTCATTGAGTCTTTACGACTGCAGATCACATGTGATGATATTTGTGTCCGGAAAAAACCCACCACCAGTAGGCGCCCCTATGCAAGAAATTCAATACCGGGAAACGCCCCTCTGTTGCTTTATAAAGGATGCTTGCTTGTTGTAAATATCCATTCAACCCTTTTATATAGAGAGTATTACAGCCTTATGTTAAAAATCAATTGGCTACCTAAGCTAACAGTTGGTTTTCGTTCTGTTTTAATGGGTTACGGGAACGTCCGGCCAGTTTTAGGGGTGTGCAACGAGTTTTTCATACAAAGATGACTGTATCTTCAAGGATGGATTTAGAACATCCATCTCTTCATTGTTTTAGTAAAACTAATGAGTATTCTTGAAACAATTATACATTAATGATAACAATGCATTTCATAATAATGCCCAACACATTTAAAGGAGCTGTTTGACCCCCTCTCATTTTTAACCCACCAGCTATGCTAAGCTCTATGAGGAAAATCGTCGCTTGTCCCACGGTCCGAACAACCCCTCAAACGTTTTTGTACACAATCCACAAAAACACTTTTTTTTCTACATCTGCTGGAATTTTGCACATCCCACTATCAAAATTAATAGTTCGCGAATCGAAAAAAGTTTTAACAGAAGTCCATAACCCTTTTGTGATGGACTCCTGGTATATGAACTCCCTAAGCCAACACATCCCATGCCATGGATAAATGATTCGTCACTCTACAGGATGTGCATCTCCCTGTTCTAAAAAGTAGTATTTTCGATACTAACGCTACCTGGCTACCAATGCTGGAAAGAATTGCATGAAAAATAAAAAAAATACTGCCATAAGTAAAAAAACAAGTCTCATCGTCGATTGTGTCGTCTGTTCAAAGGAACTCAATGATTATTTTCTTATGTCCAGTGCTTTTCTATTTTTCAAAGACATATTTAATGGGTTTTGGTACAAATGGCGGGTTGCCTGGTTACCAGGCACTCCGCAAGATGAGTTACAGAAAATTTTGTTGTAGTGAATATTACAGGAATAAACGACTAATTATTAGAAGTACTTTTTATTTTTCATTCAAGGCTTTCCAGGACTATTAACCAGTCGGCGCTAGTATCGAAAATTCTAGTTTTTAGTATAGGGAGTTGCACATCCTACAGTGAGAAGCCTTAATCCATGTTTATACCTCGCTTCACACCTAATTGTTCTTATTCACGCAGTATTTACGTATATTTCAACTCAATCTAAGATTTAAATAATGCGTTTTCTTAGTCGGAGCTAAAGGGTTGAGAGTAGGTCTAATGTAAATCTTATGTTTGTAATGGATTGCTTACAAAACGCACGGCATTAGCTTCTATTTTAACCCAAATTTGGTTTGAATTTCTATACTGAAAGCTATTTGTACATAAAATCACCATTAACGTAAAAACTTACAAATAAAACTGCAATAGAAAATATATCCATTACGTGACCGACAATATGATACGTTTCTGGAAGTGATTTCAAGAAAGGGTTGAAACCTCCCCCACCTAAACGTCAGACCCCTCTTTAGCCAATCAGGTTCATTTCCCACTGTCCACTCTGTAATTTTGGCGCTATTTTACTGGAAAAGGGGAGGGGGATCAGTTTCAAGCCACATACTATGCACTGACCTCTCCCAGAAAGGAATTTGCCTAATTTTCACAGAGAATGTTTTGTACTACCTGACAATGTTGTGTCACGTGGGAGACACTAGCATTTCAGTTTAGATCAGTACTAGACTAACTTGCCCATGGGCAGTCTTAATAGCATTTAATAAATATATATATTGATTTCAGACAAGGAGGATCCATACCATTTACACAAGGAGGTCTGGCTTTTGACTCCACTAGGGAGTCTGGCCCTTCTTGTGTAACACCTGAAGCCTGGCCTCCTTATGTAAATGGTATGAATCCTTCTAGTATGAAAACTACGCAAATATAATGGGGCCCCTCCATATGGCCCCTAGGCAAGTGCCCATCTGGCCCTATGGTTTATATGGCACTGACACATAGTCTGCCAACACTGCACTAAAGCAAAAGCTATCTATAAATAAATAAAACGAAGTCACAAAATATTTTTTTTCCTGTCCTTTTGTTGAAGACGAAGTCCATGATAATGGCCATAAAAAGTGAAAAAAATTGTTATAGGAATAGCATAGCCCTATAACGCATAAGTATGGGTGTGCGTTGATTTCTTTTTTAGTATCGCTATTGTCCAAGCGAAACAACATAAATAAATTAAAGGCCGACTTCCAACGAAAAGGGTTCTAGCGAACTGAAAACCGAGCATCGAGATTAACAATGGAGCGACCGTGCGATTTTCGAATCCCCGCTGCGGAAAAAGTTGGAAGGGTTCTAGCTAACTGAAAGCCGTGCAATGTGGTTCTAGCGAACTGAAGATGAACAATAGAAATCCTTTTAAATTTATTTCCTCTCGAATTTTTGCTTTCCCCTGAAGGCAATTCTCTATTGTGTATCTTCAGTTCGCTAGAACCACATTGCACGGTTTTCAGTTAGCTAGAACGCTTCCAACTTTTGCCCCAGCGGGGATTCGAAAATCAGCACGGTCGCTCCATTGTTAGTCTCGATGCTCGGTTTTCAGTTCGCCATCTTCGATTATAAGTTTCTCCTCCAATCTACAACAGAATTGTGTGATTTCCTACCTTGGTCAAGTGAGTTACACGTAGAGATCACGTGTGATGATACCAGTTTCAGGCATCGAGGAGACGCCCTATGCGAGAACTACACGGCCAGGAGGTCCCCTTTATCGTTTTATAAAGAATACTTCTAGTAAATATCTTTTACATCCATACTTTCCGAGCATATGATAGTCTTATGACAAAATCAATCGTTAAACTAAGAAAACAGTTCGTTTTGGTTCTGTTTTAATAGGTTACTAGAAAGCTCGACCAGTTCTAGGGGTGTGCAACGATTGAAATGTCATCAAAGAAGACACGTCACGAAATATGCAATATGCTTAGTAAAACTAAGGAATTATTGAAACCAAAATAGCATTATGATAAAAATGAATTTCAAACTAATGCAAAATATCATTTTAGCGTTATAAAATAGCATTCTGAAAAATGTCATTTTTGCAAATCGACTTTATTTGCACATCATCATCGTCTAAAATAATAGTCGAGAATAAGTATTAAGTGTGAACTAGCTTCGCCAACACATATTTCCACCTAACACTTAATTGTTCTTATTCACGCATATAGTTTACGTTACATATTTTTCAACTCAAACTAATATTTAAATAATGCGTTTTCTTAGTCGTAGCTAAAGGGTTTAGAGTAGTTCCAATGTAAATCTTATATTTCTAATGGATTTCTTACAAAACGAAGGCTTCTATTTCAGATAAATTTTTATACTGAAACCTATTTCGTATTCTTAAACATAGAATCACCATTAACATAAAAAACATGCAAATAAACCTACAATATAAGATACTGTATATCCATTACGTTTCGCAATCCTACGTGACCCATAGACCAAAAATATAATGTTTCTCGTATTGTTTTTAAGGGGTAAGTCAGACCCCTCTTTAGCCAATCAGATTCATTCCTCAATGTCCACTCTGTAATTTCGGCGCTACTTTACTGGAAAAGGGGTGGGGGTTACAGTCTCAAGCCATATCCCATGAACTGACCTCTCCCAGAAAGGAATTCACCTCATTTTCACGAAGAATGTTTTGCCATTCCTATACAGTGCAACCTGACAATTTTTGCCACGTGGTATAGATTAGCACTTCAGTTTGAATCGCTACCTGACATAATTTCATTCGGTCAGGGTCTTTCAACTTTGCACTGAAGTGAATCTATAAATAAATGAGATCGAACTCAGAAATCAGTTGCTTTCCTGTCCTCTTGTGGAATACGAAGTCCACGATAATGATTGGACTATTAATATAAAAAGATCTAATAACAGAACGACAAAATTCAATGACGTGAATCACGTGATAGAACAGTTCTTTTCAGCACATCACAAATCTATTTTCCTGTCCTCTTGTTGAATACGAAGTCTATGCATATGATTTGACCATTAATGAAGTGCTGATAAAGTAGTACAACAAATTTTGATGACGTGAATCACGTGATAGAACAGTTCTTATCTGCATATTATAAATCTATTTTCCTGTCCTCTTGTTGAATACGCAGTCCATGCATATACTTTGACCATTAATAAAGTGCGGATAAAAGAGCACAACAACTTTTTATGACGTGAATCACCTGATTGAACAGTTCTTATCTGCATATTATAAATCTATTTTCCTGTCTCCTTATTGAATACGTAGTCCATGCATATGATTTGATTGACCATTAATAAAGTGCGGTTATAATAGGAGAACAAATTTCGATGACGTGTATAACGTGATAGAACAGTTCTTATTAGCAGATGATGAATGTATTTTGGTTTGAAAGGCGTCCAAGTTTCTACTTTTGGCCTTTACGATTATTCTATTGTTTGCCCTGGCTGCTTTTTATGTAGTTATTAAAAAAAATAATATAAGAGTTGTAACTCTTTCGTGCCGAGTCAAGCCCAGCTCCACACCCAACCACTTAATCTTGCGGTTAACAACACCACACCCTCTACAAAACCAATATAGAAATCGAATAAGCGATAGTATTTCAAAATCGATATCTCCGATTGTTATCGAGAGCATATTGCGCAATTTGTGTAATTCTGACAATACTAGCTGCAGGGTTCGAGGCAATCAGGTTTAAACATTATGGAAAAAAAAAATAGACTCTTTAAAATAGCGTCTGGTGTTTGACCACCTTTTGTTTCTTTGGACGAAACAATGATTGGTATGTGGACAACCAAAGACGTTAAATACGGCTGCAAACGAAAGAAACTTTGGTGCAGGCAAGACGTGATATCTAGTTTATTAGGGAGAAGGTATAAATTCAGCCAATTTCCAGCTTCATCTCCAGACCAAACGTAGGTCCTGAGTTAATCCCCGCCTCTAAATTATAACCAGCATCTCATTGGTTCTTGAAAACTCACGTCAGCGCGACGCGAATGACGAAAATTGCGTATTTTCCGACTGAGGAGAGGCGAAATAGCCCGGCCTCCTTTTAGGTCCCCCCTTGTATTTTGAAAGGGGGACTGGGACTATGGCGCGCGTATACTTAGGCATTTTATACCTTCTCCCTAATAAACTAGATATCACTTCTTGGTGCAGGGACAGGTAACTTTGGTGCCCTATTTATAGTCTTTGGATCCACATACCGTATGCACGGAGTTAATTACCCTGTATCTAGCAGACGATATTGCTTCCCCCTTCCCTTGAAAATGGTCTAATGCCATTTGTACTTCGAGGGTATAAAAGTTTTCTTCGGGTACAATGATGTCGTTACTAATATACTCCCCAATTCCGGTTATAAAATGAAAATCAAACTTTGGGTAGATCATAATGCTGTACACTTCCTGTAATGTAATGCCTACTTCCGGTCTAGTAATATTCACTTCCGGTCTCGCAATATTCACTTTCATTCCAATAAATAAATGCATTCCCCTTCGAAATATGGCGTTTATTCGACAAATATTCTTTGAAAAATAAGTTTTTATAATCAAATTAAATCACCTTTATTTATGTATAATTAAAAATAGTCAACTTAAATTAAAGAGGTCATTTAATTAAATACCCTAAATCGTTTCTAAAAATATGTTTCTCTATATTAGACCTTTAATAAAGCTCGAAACAATGGAAAGGGCGTGAAAAAATCAATTCTTAGCCCGATACATATTTTAAGGGAAAGTATCAAGACTTCAGTAAGAAGAAAAAAGGCAAGATCATTTTAAGTTTTAGTTTCTAAATTCTGATCTCCAGTCTCCTTTTGTTCGTTTCTCTATCATCAGAGTTTATTGTCTTATATACCACAGGTTTTCAAAATTTACACCCCTGTTTTGAAAAGAACAATATAATATAAGAGATTAAAGTTTCCTATATAAGAGCCGGTTTTATCTCTGGACTCACTGTTCTTAAATTATATACTCGTACCAGAAGGGGATAACAGAAGAAGTATGACACTCTGTATCCTAGACAATAGTAAAGTAACATTATTGGTCCCAGGCTCATGCTCAACCTTTTAGTTTACTCTCAGGCTCATCACACTTCATATGGGCATCGCACCATGCTAAGGTGAATTCTATAACAGTTTGGTATCAAATCCTTAGCAATCAACCCACAAACCTTGATTGTCTTGACGTGGGACAAAAATTCACAAGCGCATTCGCCTTGGCAAATAGTTAAACGCTTATAGAGTTATGATGAGGGGACTATTTACGGTGTATGTGATTCGGTTTAGTAACCTTGCTCCAAATGTAAAATGATGTTGGGAAGAATGTTAAAATAGAGCATAAGTTTATAAGATATGTTCCATAAGTATGTCACTGCCCATACTTCGTAATGTTAGAGGCTTAATGAGAGCTAGTTCAAGAACGACGTGAGAATTGACTACACTCGGTTTTGCAGTCCATACTCCTCTTTAGTCTGTACTACTAGGCGTCGCTTTACGAGAATTTACCCGCTTTGTGGTGGTACACTTCTCTCGAAGAGAAGTATTATATCCTTCTGCTCGTACCTAGACTTTTGTTACCGAGAAAAAAGAAAAAAAAAGAAATTTAAGCATATATACGACAATGATAAAAAAGTCGCTGATTAACGTTACGAGTTCAAGGAATTATATTTATTTGGCTCGCCTACTTTTAAAAGTTTTTAAAAAGCAACCCACAAGAGTCGCTTGCTCGAGAGTCAAGTTTTTTTTTTCTATTTTCCTTTTTTTCAATTGTTTCGCATCAGTTCATCCTGTGGGTAAGATTCCGTGAATTTCGAAAATTCTATTTTGGAAAGAAATGTGTTTTTACTTTTTAATATTCTTTCCTTTTAAATGAACGTACTCTTTTTCTTTTTGGAAGAGAAATTATTCGTTAATTAAAATTTCTTAGGGTAGGGTATTCAGGATTGGTGGTAGCCAGTGACCTTTACAATTTCATTTTTGGGTTGAATAGCATTCCCAATATAGTTAGTGACCTTTCCAAATTTGCGTTGAGTAACATTAACAAAGGTCGTTATGGCTTGCAACCTATAATTAATAAGGTAATAATAACACGCCTCATTGGCTTTGTTTGTCAATAACCTTCTAATCGCGGAAGTTAAAAGCGTAATTAGAGAAAACCAACCTTATCTAACCAAACCTAACCGAAGAAAGTAGAAAGAAATGGAGTATAGAAGCTAATAGATACTATCAAGAAGTGATATCTAGTTTATTAGGGAAAAGGTGTAAGATGCCTAAGTATTCACGCGTCATAGTCCCAGTCCCCCTTTCAAAATACAAGGGGGGGGGGCGTAAAAGGAGGCCGGGCTATTTCGCCTCTCCTCAGTCGGAAAATACGTAATGTTCGTCATTAGCGTCTCGCTGACGTTGAGTTTTTAAGAACCAATGAGATGCTGGTTGTAATTTAGAGGCGGGGATTAACTGCGGGCCTACGTTTGGACTGGAGATAAAGCTGGAAAAGTGGCGAATTTATACCTTCTCCCTAATAAACTAGATATCATTTCTTGATACTATTCCCCAATAAACCAAAGCATTAATCTAATAGATATAATGTATTGATATCGTAGTACTATTTCTGATATCTATGATTATATCATCCCTTACCCTCCCTTTAAGGGAAGTTCTCTATTGTTATTACTTTTTAAAATTATTTCCTGTATTATACTCGTGGACACTCGGAATAGATACAAACTACTTTCTTTTCAATATGGAATAACAGTAGGTAACGATCCGCTGTAAGTTCATCAGTACATCATTTCTGAATTGTCTAATGAATAACCTCGTCACGTTTTCTAAAGACAGCAGGTTTTTATTTTTGCAACTGAAATTAATTCCCGATCCTGATCTAATATTACATATATAAAAAAAAATCTAAGTTCGATTCGTAGTTGTCTGTGGATGGAAAGCTACATTACGAACTTCTGTATCTAAAATGTTTCGTATTGTATGAATATTTTCATTTTAAACATGAATATCAGCCTAAAAAATGAGGGGTGACTCAAGGTGTTGCTACATTTTTAAGTGCAAGATAGAATTCATCTAATTACTAATTTATATTCATCAGATTAATAATAATTGGTTTTCCATAATTTTAAATTAAATTTCAAGGTTTTAATTGAATTTAATTATTGTTGCTTTAATTTTGTGAAAAATTGACCACTGACGAGTATTAACCAAGGATATGTATAAATTCAACTCAGTATTTATTCATTTCTATGATTTAAGTCTCTTAATTGGCTCTAATTGAGAGATTAATTATTAATGTACGTGTAGGGTGTTTGGTTAAATTGGATTTCGTAAGCGTCAGACGCAATGTAATTTAGTACAGGCAAAGGCAGGCGTAAGGGTCATTGAATCGAGCTACATTCGTGGATAATTTGAATATATTCCTATAATACAGATTCTTATTTCATCCCTTAAAATTGTACTATTATGGGACAATCAGAAAAAGATACCTAGCCTAGGAGAGCATCTCATGAAATATTTATAGATATTCGAGGGGCAAACCACAACTTTCGTAGTTCATGAGTTATAACCATGAATATGTATAAATACTACGCAGTGTTTATACATATCCATGGTATAACTCTCCAATGAAATTAACATAATTGTGTTTTTTACATTTAAAACAATTCACGCTATTGTTAGTCTATTAATAATTTAAATTTGATTTATTTGCTATTTTATTTAAATGGGAAACTTTCCTTCTTAGGGTATTTTATAAAATATATAGCATCACCCCTTTGTGAACTGCCCCTCGTAGGAACAGGAAATTGTCGTCAAACCCGGCCAATAAATGGCTACTGTGACGTAAGAATAATATATATTTTCTACACGTTGTCAAACTTGGGGAGTATGGACTATACAGGTTTTTTCCATTTCCCTCCTTTTCGATCCCCAATTTCCTTTAAATCTCCCCGAAAAATTGTAGGCCCTCCCGGGTTTTGGGGGAAAAGATGCGAGTTAAAAAATTCCATCATTATCCCGAGTCCATGTGCTCCAGGTAGCTGGTAGCCCTGCTATAGCATTTTCCAGCCGCGTTGCGCGTTTTGTGTGTGGCGCGCCGTAGTACTACGCGGCTCTCCCGCCAGAGTTCACCTAAGCTCAGCGCGGAAGTGTACTGGTGTAGCTCCGCGTTCGTGTGTTTCGATTTTTCGACTAGCATTTACTCTCGAATGCTCTTTTATTTGGTTTTATATGGATTACTTTTTGATGCAATAACCCGCTGTTCAGTGCATTTAACTCGAATTAAGGTAATTACAATTAAATTATTGCTTTGTTTTTGTAGAAATGGCGCCAAACGCCAAATGTCTTATAGTTAAAGGCCCAAAATTTTCGTGTTTTATGTTTTGGTAAGGGTTGTTAGGCCGAGTAGATGTCGCTATGGTTTCCGCGGTTTATCGATTTTGCTAAGGTAATCAATACTCCCTTGTGTTGGAATTTTTGGCGCTATAATTGAAATTTTTGAGTGAATTTAACGCTTGCTGCTGGCTTTGTTGTTAGAGGCGGCCATTTTGCGTTACGTCACGAACGCATAATCCTCCTGACGTCATGGGGCATCGTCCTGTCTAGTAATAGCAGCTTCCTGCCTTGATTCTATTAAACTCTAACATGGGGTGCCACTGCTTTATGGATAGTACCTTTCATGTTTCCGGTGTTTGTCTCGCGTGAGGGGTTTTAAGCGCCAGGTTTTTTGATAGTAAAATTTTCATAAAGGCAGTATCAACCTGAAAAGGCGCGAAAGTTTTACATACAATGTTGCTAGAATGGAAATTGCAATTGAAACATGTTGAACCATTTTATTTAATGATATTTGGGTCTATTTTAAAGGGAATATTACCTCTTAGGATGTTAGAACGTTCATTAGCTAAGACTCCTAAGCTAAAATATGAAAATAGGCTTAGAGACAAACAGTAACGAAAATTAACAAGAACCTTTTACGTGCATTTGGCCAAGAAACCCTTATTGTAAGCTAAAAATTCATTGCCCTTTGTTTAAAAGGTCTCTAATATAAATAAAACAAACGTATTGTACAAATATCCAGTGCTTCTTCTAGTTTTCTATAAAGTTTTCGCATATTTTGTAAAATTATCGGACACTACGTTTATTTCGACACTATTGACAAATAGGTGACCTTTTATAATATGGGGTTATACTCCCTTTAAATTTATAGCATTTCGGAAATAGGCGATACTCTAGAGGAAGGGTGGATAATAAATATTATTTCCTTATCTCAATCAAAATTAACTATAATTAATACAGGAATGCTGGAATTAAATATACCTGTATATTCAAATTGAAAAAAAATATATAGATATATTTATATTTAAATATGCCCCACCCTTTTTGTGCCTCTGGAAAAATTTCAACATTAAGGTCTGGTAACTAAAATTGGTTCTAATTAACTTGCCAGACCTTATTTTGGGGACAAGTACCAAGAATCGAACATGCAAACTATTTACAGGTCACAACAACACTATTAAAGCTATATTGGTATCACCAAATTGGTGTCACCGCGAGAAATAAATTACCCAAAAAAATATTTACGCGTTTACTAAACATCAATTTATAATTCTTAATTTCGTATGACCCTTAATAAGGCTATACTAACGTAACCCGAGGGGCTGATCACTCTGAGTAATTGTTGTTAAGTTGTTAACTCATTTCGGCATGATGGGCGTAATATCGGCGTAGTCATGACGTACTTACGTGTGACCTTCGTACTCCATATAGTCATTGGTCTCTTTTGAGTAATTTTCGAAATCGTGGAGTAATCTTGGTGTAATCCTCAAAATCATGGAGTAATTCTCTAAATCGATGAGTAATCTTGGTGTAATTCTCTAAATCGTTGAGTAATCTTGGTGTAATTCTCTAAATCGTTGAGTAATCTTGGTGTAATTCTCTAAATAGTTGAGTAATCTTGGTGTAATTCTCTAAATAGTTGAGTAATCTTGGTGTAATTCTCTAAATCGTGGAGTAATCTTGGTGTAATTCTCTAAATAGTTGAGTAATCTTGGTGTAATTCTCTAAATCATCGAGTAATCTCAGTGTAATCTGCTAAATTACGCCTTATTCTTTTGTAATGGGCGTAATACTGGTGTAATCCCCGTAATTGTCTCTTAATACAGCTGTAATCTCGACGTACTCGATGGGTCTCTTAATTGATGTACAACCCTAACCTTAGTAACTCAATATTTGTTAATCTCGTAATCTTGGTGTAATCAGGGTAATTATGTCTTGATCCCAGATTAATTAACGGATACTTACAAATCAAAGTGATCAGCCCCTCGCCGTCATATCGGTAACCTAGTATTTACCAAGTCCAATCTTGATTGTTATTATAAACTCACGATGGACCGTGCATTTAATTAGAGTCAGAACTGAAGAGAGGACCGCCAAATATATATTAATAATTCATGAGGAGCGGACTCTATTACAAATTTTGTCAAATAAAATTCGTGGAACTTGTTTTTATTAAGTTACCCTGCGAATATGATAAACTATTCGATACGAAAAAAAAAAATACCTTTAAGATCTCGTAAATATAAATGATCAGTCGTTAGAGATCGCTTCCTGATTGGGACCATTTTTTTTTCCAAATAAATGCTAATAAGTCAGGTTTTCTAAAATATTCCTAAATACATCGTACACGTGTAACCGTACCGTATCACGATATGTCATTATAATTTTAATGATTATTAGCATTAGAAAACGTTGCCCCTGACCCATTTTAATATCGAGTTAAATGATCTCTTATTTCAACTTAAAACTGTTAAGAGCAAGTATAAACGTAGCTTGATTTATAATATCATGTTAACTATATCGTTTAAAACCAAAAAACTAATTAGACCCATAGAGAGAGAGATATTTTACCGTGTTTAATTACATTCTTTAGAATATGACAAGAATTTTAATGTTTATTTGGCTAATGGAGTTCTTTTTTTTCTGTGTCTTTTGTAGGGTAATAACTTTATGGATAAAACATTTGGATAAATACATGATACATGTAAGTTTTGATGTTCTTTTTTGTCTACTGAAAGTAGATCGTTTATGTTAATTAATATGAGTGTGTTGATTAGAGGAGTAGTTAGTTAAATCCCATGTAAGCTAGTTACTGGCGTTTCTCGGGTGTTTTAAGGGACACTAAAGTCACTAAACACTAAGAACTCTTTGGCCCTCCCCTATATACAGGGGGTTTATGAAAAGTCTGCCATAAATTAAGGGGGATGTTCTTTGGGAAATCAATTTTGAGTCGAAAATGTAACTTCTATCTCCATTTTGCCGTCCGGACAACTGTTTTCGAGAGTTATGATTTGAGTGTTTTAGGGATGACCCCTTAATTAAATTAGAAATCATTGTTTTTCAGTTTCTTACGTAAATTTAAGGGGTCATCCATAAAATACTCCAATCATAGCTCGAAAACAGTGTCCCTTGGGGCAAAATGGAGATAGAAGTTACATTTTCAACTCAGAATCGTCCAATTATATGGCAGACTTATCAGAAACACCCTGTATATAATACTGTAACACACATTATTCTGGTCTGAAAAATAACCTATTTTTTCTCTGTAAGATATTTAAATTTTTGGCTGGGCTCCCTAAACCACTTATCATGTTGTTGTTGACAATGTTGTTCTAAACATATTTCTTTTGTGGTCGGAATTCGAACACTTACACTTCACTTTAAAAATTTACCAAATCGTCTCTCTACATCTGATGTAAAACTAGTTTTAAAATAATGCGGTTACGCTGGAATTTTTGGGTATTTTATTTCTAAATTAAAAAGTCGTGATAAGTATAAGTGACCTTGGGCTTTCAAGGTCTTTGTTTTTTTAAAGAACTCGTTATGACCCAAGACCTTTTAACGGATAAGAGATACTTACGGAATTTGATACGTAATACTTTGGGAATGAATTCTTAGTTACCTACAAAATATTCATGAAGAAAGATTCATTGTGTTACTGACGGGAGAAAAAACAACTGTTTTGCATAATTTATTCGCGAATGTTTATTATCGTTGAATAATACATAACATTGGGTTGGGAGAGGAAGTCTAACCGTTCAGTTTGAATCAATAATAGACTATCTTGGTTAGCGAAGTGTCTGACAACACTGCACAAGGCGCTTTAGTGAATTTACAGGGTTCATACAAACCTGGAAAACCGGGAAAACCTGGAAAAATCAGGGAAATAAATAGTTCACAAAAACCTCAGGGAAATAAATAGTTCACAAAAACCTCAGGGAAATTTCGAATTTTTAGTAAAATTCAGGGAAATTAGCGTCAAACAGGGGCCGAGTAATTAAGCAAAATATCCATAAACATACCCTCCATAGGATTAACATTACACTAAACTTTGGAGGCTCATAACTATGGTTATATTAGAGATACGGGGATGTCCTTTGATTATGTAATTGTCATCATACTTGACCCCCCTCCTTCGTTAACATTTGCTCCATAGGATACTCCATATACGGGAAAAACCTGGAAAATTCAGGGAAGTATATGGGGAAGAACCTGGAAATCTCAGGGAAATTTGTTTTCCAAAAGTTGTATGAACTCTGATTTAAATTAGTTAAGAAACTCAAAGACAATCCTAATTAAGTTTAAGAAATCATCCGTAAAAACACTCCGATGTTCATAACTTGAAAACAGTGGCTCGGACAGAAAAATGTCAGAGAACATTTTTGACTCAAAATTGATTTCCTAAAAACAACCCCCTTAATTTATGCCAATATTATCAGAAACACCCTGTATGTATAATATTTATTGTGTTTTCATTGGTTTGCTTGAAAAACTTTGAAAAATATTTGGGGTAATATTTTCCAATAATTATTTTTTTTTAAAAATTACCAAAATATAATTTTTATCTCTATCAAAGCAGTTACACAAGGTAGCCTAAAGAAAAGGTTATTGATCATTCTGTTTACGTCTTTGTAGAGCCGGCTACCCTATATAAAACAGTAGATAATATAGCTTGCGTGCAGATAATGTATATAATTAAAGGGTTACTTAAAGGATTCAAAAACATGCACTATATTTTATCTGTCATAATTCAACAAAGTAATATTTCAAGTGGGACCGTAGTATAATAATGGGTTATATGGGCGATTCTCTGGCGAAAATGTAATTTCGATGACATTTTTTCTTATAATAACCATCGTAATCAAGTTATGATTAGAGTGTTTTAGACATGTTTCTTGATTAAATTTAGTTTGCAAACGTTTACCCTTAGTGCGAAAAGTCATAGAACATTTACGACCCAAAATCGCCCATAGAGAGCTTTCGTTTGGGGGAGGAGCTAAGATACGTGAGATAATTTACACCGCCATATTGGTGGGTTCATTGCATAAGGAGGGCTGAAACCTACCAATATGGCTGCCTAAACAGTGGTAGGACTTAGGAGGTTGTGACGTACTACGCAGCCAACTGAAATCTCTCTATACAACTCACTAAACTTTGGTCCTAACACCCTATGCTAATATAAACATGGTTCCAAATTCCAATTTAAAAACAACGTTTGACTCAACTAGATGGGTCAAAAAGTTGTGTCAGCAAAAATTGGTCAGTGATAAATTTTTAATTTGGTGGTGACTCAACTTGTCCAACTTTTGATCACACGTCCCAACTAGTTTACTCAGCTCAGGGATAGGTTTAATTTTAGAAGTGGGAATGGAGAACGTTAGGTATTTACTTCAGTCCGACTTATAGCCCAGTATAGAGCCCCTCCCTCCAACACGTAACGAAAAGTTTAAATTTTCTTATTGGCTGCTCACTTAAACTACGTTTTGATGACGTTGCTGACGGGGACGGCGAAAAAATACGTAATTCCTTTTTACCTCTGTCGCTATGACCCGCCTCTTCTTTCGTTCCCCTCCGACCCGGGGAAGGGGTCCGGGACTTTGACGCGCGCCCAAATTAAACTGTTCTCCATTCCTACTTCTAAAATTACATCTATCCCTGTCAACTCAAGTTGACTCATCTAAATGAGTCAAAAAGTTGTGTCGCGTGAAAAGGACTTAGAAATTTCCCTTTGAGTATACCTTTGAAAGAAACTGTTACAGAGCTCAATTGTTTTTAGAATTTTTTCACCGCGACTCCTCAATTAAGCGCCCAAAGCGGAGGCAATGTCTTTTGCGCTCGACAAACTGGTTTCTATTGGCCCCTTAGGCTTGGGCTTTGGTAGGGTCTCATCGTGAAAATTCCACCAAGTATCATTATTATAAAGGTTCAAATCCGTTCCTGCTGGTCCTTCGTTCAATTGACCTTATTCCCTATCGCCGGAAATCGGGCTGGTTTGGTTGGTGTACAACTGAAGGGATGTTTTAAAATGCGACATCGTACTAATCTCTCTCTCTTACTCGTACTAAGCCTAACTTCCTGCGTTAGATAATATGATAAATTTCTTTTATGGGTGAAATTAATTATTACAGTACTGAGTACGTTAGGTGTTATATAAAATTAATATTTCAAACACCTAAGGGCGATTAAATCTTGCTTAATCTTTGTTAAATAATTGGTGTATATAGTTTTAAACGCGTTTATAGATTAAATTGTGTCCTTTCACCGTGGGAACTTTATATTACTACCTCTAAATAAAATCAGGAAATTTTACAGGTGACACGTGAAATAGTTATTAATGTTTGAGGATCTTAATTCATATCTATTATTGACCCCAACGTTGCGAAGTTAGTTTCATCTTTATACAATGGAGACCCGGAGATTGCGCAGATAATGATTCCTTGTGTCACCTGTATAATTTCCTGGTAAAATTCATACCCGCTTTATAAGGAAAGGTTACAAGATAGAAGAAATGCGCGAAGTTTCAGGGATTTTCCGTTACGTCGCTAAGCTTGAAATTCCAAAAGTTCGCATTTTTCCCATGCATGGATATGTATAAATATTACGGATTGCCAAAAAGCTGCCCACTAAATATGCGATGCACTTGCGGATTCGAGGTGGCTCTCTAAGTTTAGTGGGAAGTAACTGGGGAAAGGAGCTATAGCTCAACAGAAAATCCTGATTGGCGAGTTTTAAATTTCACACATGCGCAGATAGAAGAAGAAAATACAAATTTCCCTCTGGTGAACGGGCGCCTAAGCTAAATGGCTAGTGGAAGATAAGAAATGGGAATCCATATACGTGTGTATTTATACATATCCATGATTTTCCTTTATGCAAATTAAATATGCTGTTGCGAGGGTTTAAAACTCCTCTAATTTGGTAACTAAACCTCTACTAATTTCACCAACCGACTGTTGTTACGCTTGCAAATCATAAAACATTTCTGTAAAAAACTGAATCTAACGAAATAACGGAAAATTTGGCACAAATACATTTTTTTCCCCTCATAAGAAAACCGAGTCTGGTGCCATGCCAAACGTCGTGATATGATAATAATTTCAAGGTACCAGACAGACGCGGTGCCCATTAAAATTATTTCTCAAAATTTTTATTTAAGAGACTGTTAAAAGTTAGAACTAGATTTATCTCGAAAAACCCGTTAAGAAATTCGTACCGAAAAAAAAAAAAATTAAAAATACCGGTAGTTTTATTGCAACAATAAATACTTGGTCAATTTTCATTCAGAACAATAATATATTAAAAAGAACATATCCCATAGTGCACCCTGACACAGCAAGGTGATACGGGTAAGATAACCCTGAGTATATTATACCGGGTTAGGTTGTTGTTACCTTGGGAAGGTCATAGAGACCTAGTGACTGGGATATGTATGGCCTATGACAGTGCTAATTTGATGTTATCATTTACAATCTGTACGCGTTCATTGGTCCGTGATGGAACAATAGAGTCATTTCTGTAAATCCATTGTGTTATTCTTTTGCTTTTTAAGAAGCTAGACCACCGATTTACTGGATTTACGGTTTCAATGAAGTGACTTTAACTTTTTGTGTTTTTATTTCCTCGACTGGTTTTCTTGGGAATTGAAAAAAAAGTAAATATTGTTATTTCGACATTCGAAATTACTAACTTAGAATATGAGTGAAACTATAAGTAGTATAATAACGATAAGTGGGGATCGGAATTATGTTGTAAATTTTAGAAATGGTAACTTACCTATTGAAATTTGGGGGAAAAACATTTATGGTAATCTATTTTATTTTTGAAGTCTATTAAACCGCGTTGATATAAATCGGGAATTTACGGCTGTATTTGGAAAATTACCAAAGTAATTACGGACGGTAATTACCAACACATCTCTATTTGTTGGCACAAATTACGGACGGTAATTACCAACACATCTCTATTTGTTGGCACAAATTACGGACGGTAATTACCAACACATCTCTATTTGTTGGCACAAATTACGGACGGTAGTTACCAACACATCTCTATTTGTTGGCACAAATTACGGACGGTAATTACCAACACATCTCTATTTGTTGGCACAAATTACGGACGGTAATTACCAACACATCTCTATTTGTTGGCACAAATTACGGACGGTAATTACCAACACATCTCTATTTGTTGGCACAAATTACGGACGGTAATTACCAACACATCTCTATTCGTTCTCATGTTATAGATAATTTAGGGTTTTGTAACTGTAAAGCAACATAATTGCCACTGCTTCATCAGGGGTCTCCTCTACGAAAGCTATTTTAGATTTAAAATAACAATTGAATTTAGCTATATTGCGGGAAATCATTGCATTAACGTATTTCATTGAGGGTCATACTTATATTGTTACGTTACTTATGATGAAACAAAAGTATTACCATTGAAACTGGTTTTGGTTTATCCTAAATAATATTCATATTTTCCATTGTAATTTTAGAAATAATTAAGGCTAATTTTGTTTGTAAATAACAACATTTAATTTTGAGATATACACGGATGGTGTCAGACATGGCAAGGTATACAGGTACACTTTTTATTGTGAGAAGAAAAAATCTTGTTTATTTTTTATTCTTTCTTTCCCCCTTTTCGTAATATAACGAGATTCACAACTTTCTTAATGGACACGTTTTGAGACCGGATATCGCTACGTGTTTGGCTACTTTCCTTGGTTTTTTGCCGAATAAAATGCATGCCGTCTACCAAAGATATAAAAAAGTAAATAAACTTGGATTAGGTCATTTGCAGAAAATCCAAATTTTGTTTGGGAAATAAAGATTCTTAAGTTGTTGCGATTTTTGAGAAGGTTTTTTTGTACGATTCGTGAAATTCCCTTGAGAATGTGATCGTTCTACTTCTCGCCTATTCAGTGATATTACAAACGTTAGCTTATTTTAAAGGTAGATCGAAATATTAGCTAATTGGCAAAAGATAGTGGCGTTTCTATATCCCCCAAATCTTATGTTCACGTACATTTTATCGTGTTTCAAAACTCTGGTTTATAAGAGATGCAAGGAGCGTACACAGGGTGTTTCTGAAAGGTATTTAAGAAATGGATGGAGGTGTTCTTTGGGCGATTTTGAGTCGGAAATGTTCTATAACGTTTTGCCGTCCGGGCCACTGTTTTCAAGTTATGAACATTGGAGTGTTTTACAAATGATCTCTTTTTAATTAGTATTGTATTTCAGTTTGTGATTTAATTTAAGGGCTTAACCGTGAAACACAGACGTTTCAGAAACACCCTGTATATAATAGAGCTTTACTTCTTCCCTTAATAACGATTCTAAACACGTGTAATTAAGCTAACTAGCAATAAGATTGGGATCTATCCAGTCCAACGCTGATTGTCATCTCTAAGTTTGGGAGTCTGAACTTTGGGTTTTATAACACATCTTTGAGTATCACTTCTTTCCTTTCCAACGATGCTACGTATATACTTGGTTGTACAATTATCACAGCACGCGAAATTAAGCTAATTATCAAACGGATAGCGATCTTTCTTTCGCAATTCCATATTAACACTTGTAAGGAGTCATAAAAATCTTTTTGAGATTGTGGTAGCCCTGCAATGATACCTTTACGCGTAATCATAACAGGGTTCATACAAACCGGGAAAACCTGGAAAAATCAGGGAAATAGATAGTTGACAAAAAACTCAGGGAAATTTCGAATTTTTAGTAAAATTCAGGGAAATTTGCGTCAAACAGGGGCCGAGTAATTAAGCGAAATGTTCATAAAAATACCCTCCATAGGATTAACATTACATTAAACTTTGGAGGCTCATAACTCTGGTTCTACTATACGGGGATGCCCTTTGATTATGTAAAAGTCCTATTTGGCCCCCCCCCCTCCTTCGTTAACATTGGCTCCATATACGGGAAAAACCTGGAAAACTCAGGGAAATATAGGGGGGAAAACCTGGAAATCTCAGGGAAATTTGTTTTCCAATAGTTAATGATTAGAAGTAAAAATACCATTACTTATGGAACACATCTTATAAACCTATGGTTCCAAACCAGCTGTAGGAGAAGCTCTCACAAATATCTGGCAACCATGAAGAAAGGGGAATAAATTTCTCTAGATCTATTAATGTTTACTATTTTCATTCTGCGCGGATGAGCGAGTATTAAACATTTATTTTAAGCTCATCTCATCTAAATTATAATTCAATAGCATTTTTTTTATGTTGTCGGGATCCTCGTTCAATCTATTTCAAATTAAATGTTGTTTCGCAAACAATAGGTTTTTCTGCGTGCACGGTTCAACTAATTCCGGAGTGGAATCATTGCTACTAGGCCTATATTGTCAATGAGAATATTTTCTGTTCCCAAAACCAACAGGCAACCTCAATTCGTTATATTTTCATTATACTTCCCTTGATTTTATTGGGCCAATTAGACCCTACATTATTAAGGGGTCGACAGGTGAACTATATGGGATTCTTATAACAACTACCTAGTTGTGGCTCTTCCCTTGTTAAATTGTTTGAAAGGTTTATTGCCCCTTTACGTATAGCTCGGTGAAACACAATAGAAAATCGCTGGCCCTTTTCAAACGTGCTCGCTCGTTCTATAGTCCCATGATTTTTTTTACAAAGCTAAGTTCTCCGTGTAGGGATTGTTGCAGGAGGAATCGTGGAATGTGGGTTAGGCTCCCAAAATAAACTTCCCCAAGCTCAGGATGGTCTATCTCTCTCTCTCTTAATTGTAGTAAGAGCGCAGAGTTTCAAAAAGAAATAGTAGAACTCTTGTTTACTAAAGATTTAAGGCTCTACCAAGAAGTGATATCTAGTTTATTACGGAGAAGGTATAAATTTACACCGTTTCTAGCTTTATCTCCAGTCCAAACGTATAGGGTCCGGAGTTAATCCCTGCCTCTAAATTACAACCATCATCTCATTGGTTCTTGAAAACTCACGTCAGCGCGACGCGAATGACGAAAATTACGTATTTTCCGACTGAGGAGAGGCCGAATAGCCCGGCCTCCTTTTACGTCCACCCTTGTATTTTGAAAGGGGGACTGGGACTATGGCTCGCGAATACTTAGGCATCTTATACCTTATCCCTAATAAACTAGATATCACTTCTTGGCTCTACGTAATCTTTCCATAGACCTTTATTTACTATAGAATTTAAAAGATTTTAGGCGCCACTTAAAAGTATATTTTTGCATAATAAATATTTTAAATATTATATTAGTTTTATTTTATTTTTTTATTTTGCTCTTGGCTTTGATTTGTTCTTGGAATGAACGCTAGAGTAATTATAATTTAGTAATTAAAGGCCGAATTGGGTGTGTCTCCATTTTTATATATATCTTTTATTTTTGTTAAGGACATCCGAGTGTTTATTCTAAAAATATATTTAAATTATTACTTGAATTAAGTTATTAAAATATGAAGGTTAATATTGCCCTCCCCCCCCTCTCCCAAAAATACGAGTTTGTGGAGATTGGGTAATGTTTTGTCAATTTTGAAATTGAACGATATTAAATGGAAATTTGCACTGACCATATTTGAGTCAGGGTGTTACTTATCAGGGAATTATGATAAATGTCGGGGAATTTTAGCAATTGTGATAAAAGTTGGGGAATTTTTAAAATTGTCATGACATTAAATTTAAAATAGTCTGGAAATTTTAAAAATTGTTTAAACAGTCAAGGAAGTTTAAAATTGGTTCGGAAATATTTTATAGTAGTTTAGTGGTAAGTTCATGGTACTAGTTAGTAATTTTTAAACGCAGCATACTTTTTTTTTTTACAAATTAAAGTGTAAAAAATAGGTTAGGGAAAATGTCCTGAAAATTCAGGGAATTTTAAAATTGAATGTCTTTGGCAACCCCTGTAGCAATTGATGTTTTAAAATATTTCATTCGAGGCTTTAGGCGTTTTACTATCAGAAACTTATAAACTTCTGGCACAGTACCCTGCTCTCTAACTACAAAACCAACCACATCTTTACCCGCGCTGCTGCAAAACGCGCGGGTTCTCCTCGAGTGCATGTGTGGGTTGAGTCATGAAATAATCCCTCATTTAAGAAAGAAAAAATTAAAGATGTTTAACTACCAGACACAATCCCCTCTTTTATTTTTTTCGGTGCGAGATCATTTTCTGGGTATACCTTTACCTTGTTTACCCTTTTACCAGCGTACAGCGGTTACCTTCTAACAGATCATTCCTTTCTGCATGCGTTGAACTCTTTGTGGAAGCCGCAAATTGTTTGGAATCTTAAGGATTCACCGGGCAGAATTTTAATCCCAAGGGCGTGGTTTATACAATTAGGCCTAACTCTTTTTCACGTGGGTGGAATGTTATCCACGCGCTCTGCACACGCGAGAAATTAATTGAACCAAGCATGCACGAGGTTTATATAGTCTTATCAGAAGGTGATAATTGAAGAAGTGTGACACTCTGTATATTCTTAATACTTTAGTTATGTAACATGGTTCTTCCCAGGCGAGGGAGCCCTTTTTCAGATGGGCATGGCACCGTGCTAGGGTGAATTCTACAACTGTTTGGTTTTACTCAATCCTCAGCAATCAACCCACAAACCTTGATTGTCTTGACGTGGGACAAAAATCCACAAGCGCATGCGCCTTGGCAAAGAGTTAAGCGCTAATAGAGGAAGTAATGATGAGGGAACTATTTATCGCGTTTGTTATTCGGTTTCGTAACCTTGCTATAATTGTTGGGAAGAATCGTGTTACAATTACCCCGATTTGTGGTACACTTCTCTCGAAAAGAAGTATTATTTACTTCTGGTTCTATATATACCTATTATGAAAGTATATAATATAGGTAGGTATTCATTTGAAAGAACGTGAGCGTCTACGTGACTCGCCTCTTTTTAGCATTGTTTATATTTTCAATTCGAGGATGCGTGGACTAGTTTATTTCTCTTATTTATGGCTAGTTGTTTGCATTATGAAACACTACGCCATTTTTAACCTTAGTTGTGTACGCTTATTTATGACAGGTGTTTATTATAGCACCAGAGTAAAGAATCAAACCAGGATTTCATTGAATATACCTTAAATAATATGTGCAAATAAAATCAATATATAGTTTTCAGACTAGGAGGAATGATTGCATTTACACCAGGAGGCCAAGTAGCCAAGCCTCCTGGTGTAAATGGTATTAATCCTTCTATTCTGAAAGCTATGTATTTTAAAAGTAAATATATGAGCAAAATTCGAATATTAGTACCTATGTAAAATTATTTGTAATTTGCTAACGCCTTTATACCCTTAGTAAGCCCGCCTGCCAGTTCGATAGGTTTGTTACGAGTCTAATTGGGTCGTACGTTTGTCACGTGCCTATAGATCAGTTCAGGAGTCGATTTATAAGTACACGTATATACATTAAAAACCAACATTACAATTACAAACTTGTTTTGAAAATAAAAAAATGAATTTCGTAATTGTCGGCTTTTTGGTTTTTAATGTTTCATTATTGTAATATAAGTCGATTTATTATACATTTTATTTCCAACATTTCCTGAACCGAAATGACTTTCTAGTCTCTCCTTGGGAAAAGTTACACGTTTTAAAAAACCCTAGTTCACGACCTTTTAATCTAAGGTCCAAAGTTTGGAATTTCCCTTGTTAGGAGAGTATCTATGAGAGAGATTCCTTGTTTTCTACAGTTTCAGCAAACTTGGGGTCGACCGGATTCATTTTCAAATCTGTCCACCAAATTTCGGCAAATTATCGTTGGTGCATGCGCGTTACTTAAGGCCCCCCGCTATGACGAGCCAGCTTTGTTTTATCTTAGTCACGCGGAAAATAATGGTTTTTTTTCTTCTTTTCTTTAACATATTTTTTGATTTAAAACCTCGTGGATATGAGGCCGCTCCTTTCACTCACTTCTCGTGGTGGAGAGATCTCCAAGCGTTTGTTTCGGAATATATAACCATGAATAGGCGGCCTTGTCTTCCTTTTCTTTTTATTCAGTGGGTTTTTTTTTTTTTCGGGTTTTTTTCCTTAATAGAGGGATCCAACATTATAGAGTCAAATTAGATTTAAAGCTGTGTGCAGTTTTCAAATCTTTGGGTTTAGGTCTATATGGCCTTCATCAAAATCTTGAGCAGACAAGCTTCAATTATCTCAGATTTATTTTGATTTATTTGTCAGATCATACATAACCCAAAGCTATTCATTCAGTTATTGGAGGGGTGTTTAATTGGTAGGGTACGTCTGATGTTACAGTGGGTAGTGATAATTCAACTTTAACTGTTGGATATATGTTATCCCAAAGACGCTTCAACTTTGAGTTGTTGGGTATATCCAACAGACACTTCAACTCGAGTTGTTGGGTATGTCCAACAGACACTTCAACTCGAGTTGTTGGGTATATCCAACAGATACTTCAACTCGAGTTGTTGGGTCTATTCAACAGACACTTCAACTTTGAGTTGTTGGGTATATCCAACAGACACTTCAACTCGAGTTGTTGGGTATATCCAACAGATACTTCCACTCGAGTTGTTGGGTCTATTCAACAGACACTTCAGCTTTGAGTTGTTGGGTATATCCAACAGACACTTCAACTCGAGTTGTTGGGTATGTCCAACAGACACTTCAACTCGAGTTGTTGGGTATGTCCAACAGACACTTCAACTCGAGTTGTTGGGTATATCCAACAGATACTTCAACTCGAGTTGTTGGGTCTATTCAACAGACACTTCAACTTTGAGTTGTTGGGTATATCCAACAGACACTTCAACTCGAGTTGTTGGGTATATCCAACAGATACTTCCACTCGAGTTGTTGGGTCTATTCAACAGACACTTCAGCTTTGAGTTGTTGGGTATATCCAACAGACACTTCAACTCGAGTTGTTGGGTATGTCCAACAGACACTTCAACTCGAGTTGTTGGGTATGTCCAACAGACACTTCAACTCGAGTTGTTGGGTATGTCCAACAGACACTTCAACTTCATTTGATGGGTATAACCCAAAGACGCTTCAACTTCAGTTGTTGGGTATGTCCAACAGACGCTTCAACTTGAGTTGATGGGTATATATATATATATATATATAACCCACTTCAACTTCAGTTGATGGGTATATATATAACATACTTCAACTTCAGTTGATGGGTATATATATAACACACTTCAACTTCAGTTGATGGGTATATATATAACACACTTCAACTTCAGTTGATGGATATAACCCACTTCAACTTCAGTTGATGGATATAACCCACTTCAACTTCAGTTGATGGGCATAACCCACTTTAACTTCAGTTGATGGGTATATATATAACACACTTCAACTTCAGTTGATGGGTATATATATAACACACTTCAACTTCAGTTGATGGGTATAACCCACTTCAACTTCAGTTGATGGGTATAACCCACTTCAACTTCAGTTGATGGGCATAACCCACTTCAACTTTAGTTGTTGGGTACAAGCAGCTGTTATTTTGAAATCGCCTCAAATGAACGCTAGTAAATGTTAGACCCCTTGTTTGCGGCCCATCCTAAGAATTCCAGATGAGGCTCTGGCGAATTCGTTGCTCACGATCTTCACTTCCACGTTCGCCATGCTCCATTCCGTTCCGTACCTCGAAGGCAGGGTGGCGGAAATGAGACATTGCATGGGGGTCACCACGTGACTGGGTTCTTCCCGCGTTTCTCGTGTTCACCCGCCAGCTGATCCTAAAGTCATACGGAGGAGGACTGCAGCGCTTGTGTTTTGGTTTTTTAGCCGCGTCTGGTTAATTTATGGTGACTGCCAAGTTATTATATATCCTGCAGTTTACCATCCAAGTAGGGGTATCCCCTAGTAAGCCTCTTAGAACTCTGGGAAAGGATGTGATACCCTGGGTCTGGTATCTTCCAGGAATGTCTCATATGAAACGTGCATGGTCAAGTGACGGAAATGGTTGATTTTCAAGATATATTTATAGACATTTTCGTTTTTTCAAATCCAATTATCTAATTTTTCTCCTGACTATATTTAGAATTAGAAATTAATCTATTTGATGATTGAAAACGTAGATAGAACGATTTGAAACTTACTTTTTATTTTAGCTTTAACAAATATTTAGTTTTTCTTTATAAACTTTATTTAATAATATTTTTATTAGTAAAAAGAGCGTGACATTTTCTATTATTTCTGGTTGGGTGGTTTGTAACCTAATTAGTGGTTTTGAATTCTTTCGTCTGTAACTTATATATATTTATATCTTCAGGTTTTATAAACATTAGGTACTACTTTATTTTTTCTTTAAGTCAATTAATTTTTTGCGCAATTGGACCATATCGAATTGGATGACATTGACATAGCTACTTCTTATAAATTAAATTGTTTAGTATTTTTTTTATACTCGAAGTTCCTATTAATATTGAAAACAGGGAAATTTGATTAAAAGCAAAGACTATTATTAGTGAAACTCCTAAACATGGATAAAGGACGGATAATCAAGTTCTTAGTACAGGAGAAATACAGAGAAATGGGCTGTTCTTTATGCTGTTTAGATACCAGATTATATTTTAAATTATGGACTCCTTAAACCTGAAAATTGAACAAAAAAGTATAGAACTATTGAAAATATGAGAGAAACTGATTTTGAAAATTTCAAATGATAACTATTTCAGGTGATTTTATTTTAATAATTAATTTAATTAGTAGAAGGTAAATAAATGTCAATTAAAGTTGGCCTCGTTATATTTTAGATGATAGACTCCTTAAATGTTAAATAATTCACCTGAAAAATTTAACCAATTAAAAATATCAGAGAAATTGATTTAGAAAATTCCATATGGAAAACTATTTCTAGTGCTTTAGTTTAACTTTTACATTAAATTTGTCCTTATTATCTACAGTGTAAATTTTAGTCGCTTGAATTCAAGGAGCTAACCACTCTCATATTCGCTGCGGGTTGCGAGTTAATATACTGGTAACGCTTTAAAAGATTTAAAGTAGGGAGAAAGATACCACCCAACAATTTTTAAAAGTGATTCATTTAAGGCTGCACTGTGCCAACCAAATGCCATAAGGAACAAATTATGATGTTCATATATACTTGACTTTTACATCATCACCTTATCCGTTCAGGCGTCATTCCTTAAAAGCGCGAGAAATATAATACTAGAAAAAAGATATTCTATATAACTCTTTTTCCTTGCAATATTTTGGCGCGAATCTCGTTCGAAACACGTGTAAAGACACACATACACCCTCGTGCAATATAATTTGTTTATAATCTATAGCCGACTACCGGTAATATAAATCCAAAGACCTGTTACTGTCTGTCAGACCACGAGACCTAGTTGGCTTGCCAAGCCCTTGTGTTGTTCTTGGAAGCTGTTCCACGGTGAGCAGCGAAAGGCAATCCAAGATAAAAGACACCATGGAGACTCCCTTTAACTCTATCCTTCTCTTTATTGGCATAAACAAACGTTTTTCGATGGCCATTTGACGTTCTTCAAAAACCGTAAATAGCGAGCGATTCCGAAACGAGCCAAAGTATACGCTGCTATCAGTTATCTATTAGCAGAAGTGTTCGTTTTGGAAGTGCCAAACTGAACATTGGGCAATTAACAAAATGTCCACGATAATTACTAGGTAAACACTGCTTAAGCTTGTACCCCTGACTGTACTAAAACGTTACGTTTACGTAATCATTAAAAGCACTGCCCTTGATAGAACTAAAATTAGTTGGGACCGATCTCTCTGAAAGAAAGTTCTTGCGTCATAGAAAATACTTATTAAGCGACACAAGGAATATTATGATATCGTGTAAGACTTTAAGGTATTTGAGAAGCTTGGATCACATCCCTTTATTTACATCGTGATCACACGCCCAATCTTTGAGATATCATCTTTAAATAACTTAGACGATGACGTAAATCATTCCACGTGACTCTTCTATTCTTTCCTGTTTTAAATAAATACATATCTTTATTGAAAAATGTTTTAAAGTCACGACGAGTCTATACTGAGAAAGAGGTAGAGACAAATCAATTTTCGCTTGTAATTTTATCGAGGAAAACTCAACTTGCTATTGTGGTGTACTGCCTCATTGAAACACACCTACGCCAATGTACCCGTAGAAATATTGCGACAGTAAAACTCCTTAGTACATAAAGAGCTATTTTTATTTTGCAAAATTACCATCTGTTTATCAAATTATATAAAAAGTATTTCGTGGTTTTATCGTGGACGTAGTTACGACCGACCCTAAATAAACCACGGTTTTCAGGGATTGGTGTCCATAAATGTTGTTGATGCCCCTTAGCAATTGGCACACGTGTTTTGCTTAGTGAACTGTAGTTTCTAAGTTGATTACTTCCACTGTTTAATTTCTGGCACTGGATTAGAACGGTAGACACGGCCCGTTCCGCGTCTACGGTCATTCGCTGACATTGGAAAGAGTGATATGATAAAAGGGGTCTTGTCTTCGGTGGTTGAATTAGTAACGTCAGAACAATGCCAGGTATTTGTGACGAGAACCTCCCGCGTGAAACCTTGGCGCCGATTGCGCCATCATCCGAGAGATAGACGCTACTTTTAGATAAAAAAGGAATTTGGGCCTATTTTTAGATTTCTTTTATTTTTGACAGCGAATTTTTTACTTACTCTCGAAATACCTCCTTCATCCCAAAGTCCCCAAAACTGACTAGGGAAAAAACGTCCTCTTAGCGACAGGGCTGCTGTGTATTTTTTTCGAGGAAAGAATTTGGAGGCCTGTAAACAAATTTCACAAATTGTTTCGAGAGTTGACTCATTTTGGAGCGGGGATCTACCTAAATATTTTGTTGTGCAAAGTATTTATGAGCCTTGGATAATTTGCCATAACCAATTATTATGATGTGGAAACTTGAAAAACAAACAAACACATAGAGTTGGGTTTCATTTATAGAATTCATCTGTAGAATTTTGTTGTATTGGTGGACTTGCGTGTCGAATTTTGTACAGTGTACAGAATTATCTTCAGTTGGTAGGATTGTGTGCAAAATTCTGTTTAGTTGGTAGAATTTTGTGCAGAATTCTGTTCAGTTGATAGAATTGTGTGCATCATTCTGTTCAGTTTGTAGAATTGTGTGCAGAATTTTATCAGTTTGTAGAATTGTGTGCAGAATTTTTATCAGTTTGTAGAATTGTGTGCAGAATTTTTATCAATTTGTAGAATTGTGTGCAAAATTTTGATCAGTTTGTTAAATTGTGCACATAATTTTGTTTAATTGGTAGAATTGTGTTCGGAATTCATATCCATTTGAAGAATAACATTTTGTGCAAAATTTTCCAAACATTACACGCTGAAACATAATATTATTCAGGCCTCAAAAACTTATCGTAATTCGAAATGGTGTTTTTTGTCTAGATCAGAATTTGACAACATAGCCCGTATCAGTTTTACTTTTACAAAAGTACACTCAGAAAACCAAAAAGAAAAACATTGCGCAATTGAAACCTTAACGTCTCGAACATTTGCAAACAAGTCTCTTTTATCGTTGCTTTTTATCTAATCTCCTTTTCGTTAGTTTATATGTCGCCACGTAAATTCAATAATAACCTTGTCGCCTCTCTTTCTCTCTCTCGTAGTTAGTTTTAACCGCAGTTACCGAACGCGTTCCTTCAATTTTCCTTTCGGAGGAGCGGGTCTCCAAAGAATTCCCCTTAAGGCAGAAGATATTATAGATAACGGTTAAAGGGTCAAAAATTCAAATACAAACCTGGCTTGGCTGCTGCTGATGGTACTGAATTATTAATTCGGAATTTTTCGGCTATCTTTAATTCTAGTTGCCCAACCACTTCTTCTGTAAGTTCTAACGCGGTTTAGTTTCTATAATAATGGTTTTTTTTTCTTTCTTGTTTTTTTATTTTTTATTTAATCGGGAAATAAATTTATCTTTAGTTCAAGATATATCATACCATATCGCAAAAATATTAATGGAAAAACACAAGGGTACTTTTCCATAATATTCAAAGTATAAATATTTATATGGTTCGATTATATTTTTGTTTTTGAAGTGTTGAAATATTATTCTTTGTTTAGTATATGATCCACGGCTTCTCTAATTACATCAATTTATTGTCAACGGGATGTTTCTGATAAGTCTGCCATAAATGTTCTTTGGACGATTTTTGGTCGAAAATGTAACTTCTATCTCCATTTTGGTGTCCGGGCCACTGTTTTCGAGTTAAGATTTCAGTGTTTTAGGGAATGACCCCTTAATTAAATTAGTAATCATTCTCTTAAATTTAAGGGGTCATCCGTAAAATACTCTTACAATCTTAACTTGAAAACAGTGGCCTAAATGTCGTAGAACATTTCGACTCAAAATCACCCAACGAACATCCCCCTTAACTTATGCCAGACTTATCAGAAACACCCTGGCCAATAGTAAGCTTCCGTGTGGCCTCTAATATGAAAGTTCAAGTACATATGCAACGTGCGGTTGGTTATAACGTGATTCAACGCGCGTTAAGTCGCTTTTGCCTTTGCGTGCAACGCGTAACCCAATTATTGGTTTTCTTTCTACCTAGGCCTAGTATTAACAAGACAACAAAATAAATTTTTTGAGCTTCTACGGGTTCAGGGTCCTTTTAAGCTTCGAGGCGCACGCGCCTCTTAAAGGTTGCCCAAGTTCAATACTTCATCATCGCTCTATGCGTCTAAACGGCTTCTCTCAAAAGTAGTCTAGTATACAATACAAAGTGCGTGTAGATCGCAGACCCTAAACCCTCTCGTAAGCCCCTTCCTACTGTTGTCAAATTTACCGCTAGATTTTATTTTATCTCGCTTAGCAAACCGCTGCGTTGTCTGCTGTCTTTAGTGAGTTTAGTCTGACGCCATCGAAAAGCGCGAATAAATTTAGAGCCTCGTTCGTTAAGTTTCGTGAACTCGAGAATAAACTAAAAATTGCCTTTTTTTCCTTTCTTTTTCTAAATATGGCAGATTGACGGGTGTTCTTCGGTAAGAAGCGTGGAAATCCATCAGCTCCAGGACATTGCGTGCTGTGGGAAGTAGTATATAAATAAGAGTTCTGGATAAGGGAAAATGGGGATTGTTTTGAAATTTTGCCGCCTCATAGTACGGTAGAGGCCGCCAAAGGTAGTACGGAGGGTCCGTACACAATTAGACGAGGGGATTGGATTCTTACACCGTTTACAAGTACGGGGAAGACCGATTAGTTCGGGATAAGGGAAAATGGGGATTGTTTTTTAATTTTTCCACCTCATGGTACGGTAGAGGCCGTCAAAGGTAGTACGTAGGGTCCGTACACAATTCGACGAGGGGATTGGATTCTTACACCGTTTCAGAGTACGGGGAAGACCGAATTAATTGTATGAAAATTATATGCCTAATCATCAATGCTTCCCTGGGATATTACGGGTGTCTGGTGTCGAGACAGAACGAAGAGTTCTCAAATTTCCCTTCCGAGAGAGAGAGAGACGACCATCCGAGAGAGAGAGAGAGAGAGAGAGGAGAACGTTTTTAGTATAAAAGAGCGTGAATTATAAATTCTCCATAGGGATTGTACATACAACATTGACTATAGGGTATATAACTTTTCTGAACCAGGTAAAAAGGGGATTGTTTTTAATTTCACCGATCCAAGGGTACGGGAGAGGCCGACTAAATATTACGGTTAGTGCATACCTCGGAGTCGATGGAGGATTCAAATATGGATGTATTTTTACCGGTTTTATAGAAAATCCAGGTATTATTATAAATTATCCATACCAGTTGTACAGTATACATATAGGGTTTATGATTCAGAAGTTTATGCGTGACTTTCACCCATACGAGGCAGTTGTAGGTGGTGTGTTTTTTTTTTTTAATTAAGAAAAGTAAATTGGAGTATATAGGAGAGAAGAAAAAGATTATGTTTTTGGCGTGATGCAAAATTAAGCTAAATTTTGAAGGTCTTTGAATAAATCGCGTACGGTGGGGTATAAGAGATCGGAAAAGTTGGGCATACGTATAGGGTGTTAGAAGAAACATGAGGCATGGATGAGGGATATACCCTATGGAGTATTAAGATAGATATATACAACCTTTAACATGGATATACATGCCTATGTATTATAGTATTATTAAGGTACAGTTTTCAAGGAAGATCTACAGTATATCTATAAGCTATATTTCTTAAAAACGAATTATTATGTGTATAGTGGGTGTTGCTACCCGTTGTTTTGTGCACCTTGGACGGCATGGCCGGAGAATACCTAAGTTTCGCGGTAAAATGAGAACAGAGCGGGACGGGTTAGGACAATGGAAATAACATAGGGTGTGTAATTTCGTCTCAATTGCTCTGAATCGGCTCTCTTGGTTGGCAAGGGCAGGGCGCATGTTTCACTGTAAAAAAAAATAACGAGAGATCTCTAGTTTCGTTACGACGAGAGAACTCGAGGTTTGGAATTTCATAATTTGTTTATGCGTGCGTTTCACCCGTACTAGACAGTTGTCTGCGGTGAAGTGTATTTTGTAATTAAGAGAGGTAAATCGGATTATAGGAGAGAAGAAATGGAAATTTTTTGGCGTGATGTAAAATAGCATGACGGTCTTTGAGCAAATCGGGTACGGCGGGGTATAAGAGATCGGGAAAGTTGGGTGATAGAACGAACATGGATCATGGATGAGGGATATACCCTATGGAATATATCGAGTGGTATATACACCCTTTAGAATATAACATGGATGGATATTATTAAGTTATAGTTTTCAAGGAAAATATACGGTATATCTATAAGCTATATGTTTCAAATTACGAATATAATGGGTGTTACTACCCATTTAATTTAATTCTTTATTCGTATCTGGTTTCGCACACATTTTGGAAAACGACATATAATATGGCTGAAAATGTTGTCAAATACTAAATTCAATTAAAAGGTGCGGTTGGATGATATTTTCATTAAAAATTACCGTTAAATAACTAATTTCAATAAGAAATTCTGCTTTTAAAATAAAATTTGGTTGAAACTATTGTAAAATTATTAAAACTTGTTGTTAAATAAGTAAAAATTATATAAAAGTGTTGTTAAATTAGCAAAAAATAGATAATTGTTGATAAATTACTATAAATTATGGTTTAAAGTTTCGATAAATGAGAAAAATATGGTTAAATGTGCAAACAAATGATTTAAATGTGGTTGAAAATTTCGTTAAATGACTAAAATACGCTAAAATGTGAATGAAAATGTCGTTAAATGGCTTTAATATAAAAGGAAGCGATGTTAAATGACTGAAAAGCGGTTTGAAGTATAGTTAATTTACTGAAGTGCGGCTTAAAGTGTTGATAAATGCCTATAAAGTGGTAGAAAGTGTTGATAAATGAATAAAAAAGTGGTTCAAAGCTTCGTTGAATTACGATAATATGATAGAAAATTATGTTAAAGGACCGAAAAGCTGTTTGAAGTGTTGTCAAATGACAAATAAAAGTGCTAGGTTGTGTCGTTAAATGAATTAAAGTTAAACATGAAAGACAAGGCTTTAAATTCCTCGATCTCCAGACATATATGAAGGATGCTATGGGACTAGAATGAATACGAATTGGACGAACTAACTAGAATCGTCCCAAGCATATCGGAAACAGGGGCCAGAAAAACAAGTATATCATTCCGAATATTTTGGAAAAACAATTATAAACTTCGAAGACTTAGGCTGCCCCAAGTACAAAGACTTGTCTTATCACGGTTCAGATTGGGTGGAAATATCACTCTGATAATAAATTGTGCATTATTCAAGCGCACAAATAGAAACTATGGAATGTGTAATATTTATCCCACGAAATAATCAGGGTGCGATGTTATTATCTGATAAATATTAGGCCATTTGGCCAACATTTTCTCCCAAGCCTCGAGAGGAAGCGAAAATCCTTTAAGGTTATTCTTATTAATGTTTTATGGGGTCCATCACCACATGATATCCAATAACCTCGATTGTCTAAACGTATAAGACTTTTATCAAAATAATATGGTTGAAAACTTTTTGAAATACTAAATTAAATTAAATGGTGCGGTTGGTGGACATTTTCATTAAAAATTTCTGTTAAATAACTAATTTCAATAAGACGTTCTGCTTTTTGAACAAAACGTGGTTGAAACTGTTGAAAATTATTAAAATGTGTATTTAAAAAAGGAAAATTATTAAAATGTGTTGTTAAATAAGTTAAAATTAGATAATTTTTGATAAATTACTACAATATATGGTTGAAAGTTTCGATAAATCACAAAAAGATGGTTGCATGTGCTAATAAATGATTTAAATGTGGTTGAAAGTGTCGTTAAGAAACTAAAAAGAAGTTAAATATTCGTTAAATGACAAAACCCTGAATGAAAATGTCGTTAAATGCCTATAATATGTTAGAAAATGATGTTAAGTGACTGAAAAGTGGTTTTGAGTGTTTTTAAATGAATAAAAAGTGGTTGAAAGTTTCGTTAAATGACTATAATATATAATAGAAAACGATGTTGAATGACTGAAAAGCGCCTTGAAGCGTAGTTAAATTACTGAAAATATTTGAAAATGACTAAGAAATGGTTGAAAGTGTTGATAAATGATTAAAAAGTGGTTCAAAGCTTCGTTAAATGACTAAAATATGATAGAAAATTATATTAAAGGACCGAAAAGCTGCCTGAAGTGCTGTCAAATGACAAAAATTGCTAGAAAAAGTTGTTAAATGACTAAAAACAGGTTAAAAGATTTGTTAAATTAATAAAATGGTGATGAAATTGTTGATGAATGCCTAAAAAGTGGTTGAAGGTTTCGTAGAGTGACTAAAATATGAATGAAAATGTCGTTAAATGACTGTAATATAATAGAATACGATATTAAATGACTGGAAAACGGTATGAAGTGTAGTAAAATTACTGAAATGTAGATGAAAGTCTTGATAATTGACTAAAAAGTGGGTGAAAGTGTTGATAAATGACTAAAAAGTGGTTCAAAGCCTCGTTAAATGACTATAATGTGATCGAAAATTATTTTAAAGGAACGAAAAGTTGTTTGTAGTGTTGTCAAGTGACAAAAAAAGTGCTAGGAAGTGTCGTTAAATGACTATAATATAAAAGAAAACGATGGTAAATGACTGAAAAGCGGTTTGAAGCGTAGTTAAATTGCTGAAAAGCAGTTGAAAATGTTGATAAATGACTAAAAAGTGGTTCAAAGCCTCGTTTAATGACTATAATGTGATCGAAAATTATTTTAAAGGAACGAAAAGTTGTTTGTAGTGTTGTCAAGTGACAAAAAAAGTGCTAGGAAGTGTCGTTAAATGACTATAATATAAAAGAAAACGATGGTAAATGACTGAAAAGCGGTTTGAAGCGTAGTTAAATTGCTGAAAAGCAGTTGAAAATGTTGATAAATAACTAAAAAGTGGTTTAAAGTGTTGATAAATGACTAAAAAAGTAAAACGTGGTTCAAAGCTTCGTTGAATGACAATAATATAATAGAAAATTATGTTAAAGGACCGAAAAGCTGTTTGAAGTGCTGTCAAATGACAAAAAATGCTAGGAAGTGTTGTTAAATTACTAAAAACTGGTTGAAAGTGTTGCGAATGATAAAAAAAATGGTTGAAAGGGATAAATGTCCAATGTTCGACTCTAAGGCGCTGTAAAAACATACGGATAGCGTGTTAAATTAACAAATTCAGTCAAAATTTTGGTTCTGTGTAATAAAAAACAAAAAAAACAAAAAAAAATAATAAAAAAAAAAACAGTTTATAGGAAGAGTTGAAAGAAAATTTTTTCTAGCATTATTTGAAACATAGTATATGAGATTCGCCAGCATGTACGTGATTGGTTGAATTTATTATATTATAGAAAGACGCTACATGGTATGACCTTATAAAATACAACGCAGATCTCAAGATAAGGCAATTCTTCAAGCTGTCCACAATATTTCTAAATAGGTCAACCAATTTAATACCTTAACGTAATTAATTAAAACCGTTTAAATCGATTAAACCAGCTTTGATCAAATATTTTCTATACGAAGTGAAAATGTCACTTTTTGGTGGGCATCGTCCACCGATACATCACTAATTTAAATGGTGTAGGTGTCCCAATGCTGATGAAGTCGACGGAGATGGACGGCTGAGCACGTCATATATACGCATATAAGTCTAACTTTAAAGATAAGAAATAAACGTTCGTATGTAAGTCCATCACCACACAATATCATACCCAATAGGGCCTATAATTGTTTTGTGGATTTTCTTTAACTATGCCTGGCCTTGAATTTCTAAACGTTAAAGATATCTATCAATAAAAAATGGTTAAAACGTTGTCAAATAATAAATTTCATTAAAAAACGGTTGGACGAGAAATGTTTCATTGAAAATTGATCTTAAATAACTAATTTCAATAGGAAGATCTGCTTTTTCTATAAAATACGGTTGAAAGTGTTGTTATATGAGTAAAAGGTAGTTGCAAGTGTTAGTATTGACTAAAAGTGGTTGAAAGTCTTTATAAATGAGAAAAAATGGTTTTAATGACTTTATAGTGGTTGAAAGACAACAACAAGGTTGAAAATATCGTTAAATGACAAATAAATTGGTTGAAAGTCTAATAAAACACGTGCTGAAGAAAACAAAATACGGGTGTAGCAATTTATATAAAAAATTATAATGATAGATTCGTCAAGTTTCAACTCTGCAGAGATGAATTTCAATATCAAACAGTACAATTTTGAACAAAAGAGCAAGTGGAATCAAGTAAAATGTTTCATGCTCTTTCGAAGGGAGTCCCAATAGTGTGGACTAAAAGCTAACCAAAACTAAAAGTAAACTAAAGACGAGTGAAAATCCTTCATAATCTGTTCCGTAGTTTTGATCAATAAAAGGTTGTATATGTTTAAAATACGAATAATTTCACGTTGACACAAATTTACCGATAGTTTTAAAGGTATACACATTTTCCAATGAACCCATTATGCAATTTTTTTTATTAAGTTCTTATAATAACTAGTTTGCCCAGATTTACCCCCCTCAAATTTCAAACCCTAGCGACGCTACTGGTTTGAGTAGAGTATGATATACCAAAGCCATTGGAAAAAAGTGGCAGGGGACCAAACGTCAGGACCAGGGGAGGGCCGGCCGCCACACCCGTATTTTGTTTTCTTCAGCACGTGTTTTATTAGACTTTCAACCAATTTATTTGTCATTTAACGATATTTTCAACCTTGTTGTTGTCTTTCAACCACTATAAAGTCATTAAAACCATTTTTTCTCATTTATAAAGACTTTCAACCACTTTTAGTCAATACTAACACTTGCAACTACCTTTTACTCATATAACAACACTTTCAACCGTATTTTATAGAAAAGGCAGATCTTCCTATTTAAATTAGTTATTTAAGATCAATTTTCAATGAAACATTTCTCGTCCAACCGTTTTTTAATGAAATTTAGTATTTGACAACGTTTTAACCATTTTTTATTGATAGATATCTTTAACGTTTAGAAATTCAAGGCCAGACATAGTTAAAGAAAATCCACAAAACAATTATAGGCCCTATTGGGTATGATATTGTGTGGTGATGGACTTACATACGAACGTTTATTTCTTATCTTTAAAGTTAGACTTATATGCATATATATGACGTGCTCAGCCGTCCATCTCCGTCGACTTCATCAGCATTGGGACACCTACACCATTTAAATTAGTGATGTATCGGTGGACGATGCCCACCAAAAAGTGACATTTTCACTTCGTATAGAAAATATTTGATCAAAGCTGGTTTAATCGATTTAAACGGTTTTAATTAATTACGTTAAGGTATTAAATTGGTTGACCTATTTAGAAATATTGTGGACAGCTTGAAGAATTGCCTTATCTTGAGATCTGCGTTGTATTTTATAAGGTCATACCATGTAGCGTCTTTCTATAATATAATAAATTCAACCAATCACGTACATGCTGGCGAATCTCATATACTATGTTTCAAATAATGCTAGAAAAAATTTTCTTTCAACTCTTCCTATAAACTGTTTTTTTTTTATTATTTTTTTTTTTGTTTTTTTTTGTTTTTTATTACACAGAACCAAAATTTTGACTGAATTTGTTAATTTAACACGCTATCCGTATGTTTTTACAGCGCCTTAGAGTCGAACATTGGACATTTATCCCTTTCAACCATTTTTTTTATCATTCGCAACACTTTCAACCAGTTTTTAGTAATTTAACAACACTTCCTAGCATTTTTTGTCATTTGACAGCACTTCAAACAGCTTTTCGGTCCTTTAACATAATTTTCTATTATATTATTGTCATTCAACGAAGCTTTGAACCACGTTTTACTTTTTTAGTCATTTATCAACACTTTAAACCACTTTTTAGTTATTTATCAACATTTTCAACTGCTTTTCAGCAATTTAACTACGCTTCAAACCGCTTTTCAGTCATTTACCATCGTTTTCTTTTATATTATAGTCATTTAACGACACTTCCTTGCACTTTTTTTGTCACTTGACAACACTACAAACAACTTTTCGTTCCTTTAAAATAATTTTCGATCACATTATAGTCATTAAACGAGGCTTTGAACCACTTTTTAGTCATTTATCAACATTTTCAACTGCTTTTCAGCAATTTAACTACGCTTCAAACCGCTTTTCAGTCATTTACCATCGTTTTCTTTTATATTATAGTCATTTAACGACACTTCCTAGCACTTTTTTTGTCACTTGACAACACTACAAACAACTTTTCGTTCCTTTAAAATAATTTTCGATCACATTATAGTCATTTAACGAGGCTTTGAACCACTTTTTAGTCATTTATCAACACTTTCACCCACTTTTTAGTCAATTATCAAGACTTTCATCTACATTTCAGTAATTTTACTACACTTCATACCGTTTTCCAGTCATTTAATATCGTATTCTATTATATTACAGTCATTTAACGACATTTTCATTCATATTTTAGTCACTCTACGAAACCTTCAACCACTTTTTAGGCATTCATCAACAATTTCATCACCATTTTATTAATTTAACAAATCTTTTAACCTGTTTTTAGTCATTTAACAACTTTTTCTAGCAATTTTTGTCATTTGACAGCACTTCAGGCAGCTTTTCGGTCCTTTAATATAATTTTCTATCATATTTTAGTCATTTAACGAAGCTTTGAACCACTTTTTAATCATTTATCAACACTTTCAACCATTTCTTAGTCATTTTCAAATATTTTCAGTAATTTAACTACGCTTCAAGGCGCTTTTCAGTCATTCAACATCGTTTTCTATTATATATTATAGTCATTTAACGAAACTTTCAACCACTTTTTATTCATTTAAAAACACTCAAAACCACTTTTCAGTCACTTAACATCATTTTCTAACATATTATAGGCATTTAACGACATTTTCATTCAGGGTTTTGTCATTTAACGAATATTTAACTTCTTTTTAGTTTCTTAACGACACTTTCAACCACATTTAAATCATTTATTAGCACATGCAACCATCTTTTTGTGATTTATCGAAACTTTCAACCATATATTGTAGTAATTTATCAAAAATTATCTAATTTTAACTTATTTAACAACACATTTTAATAATTTTCCTTTTTTAAATACACATTTTAATAATTTTCAACAGTTTCAACCACGTTTTGTTCAAAAAGCAGAACGTCTTATTGAAATTAGTTATTTAACAGAAATTTTTAATGAAAATGTCCACCAACCGCACCATTTAATTTAATTTAGTATTTCAAAAAGTTTTCAACCATATTATTTTGATAAAAGTCTTATACGTTTAGACAATCGAGGTTATTGGATATCATGTGGTGATGGACCCCATAAAACATTAATAAGAATAACCTTAAAGGATTTTCGCTTCCTCTCGAGGCTTGGGAGAAAATGTTGGCCAAATGGCCTAATATATATCAGATAATAACATCGCACCCTGATTATTTCGTGGGATAAATATTACACATTCCATAGTTTCTATTTGTGCGCTTGAATAATGCACAATTTATTATCAGAGTGATATTTCCACCCAATCTGAACCGTGATAAGACAAGTCTTTGTACTTGGGGCAGCCTAAGTCTTCGAAGTTTATAATTGTTTTTCCAAAATATTCGGAATGATATACTTGTTTTTCTGGCCCCTGTTTCCGATATGCTTGGGACGATTCTAGTTAGTTCGTCCAATTCGTATTCATTCTAGTCCCATAGCATCCTTCATAATGTCTGGAGATCGAGGAATTTAAAGCCTTGTCTTTCATGTTTAACTTTAATTCATTTAACGACACAACCTAGCACTTTTATTTGTCATTTGACAACACTTCAAACAGCTTTTCGGTCCTTTAACATAATTTTCTATCATATTATCGTAATTCAACGAAGCTTTGAACCACTTTTTTATTCATTTATCAACACTTTCTACCACTTTATAGGCATTTATCAACACTTTAAGCCGCACTTCAGTAAATTAACTATACTTCAAACCGCTTTTCAGTCATTTAACATCGCTTCCTTTTATATTAAAGCCATTTAACGACATTTTCATTCACATTTTAGCGTATTTTAGTCATTTAACGAAATTTTCAACCACATTTAAATCATTTGTTTGCACATTTAACCATATTTTTCTCATTTATCGAAACTTTAAACCATAATTTATAGTAATTTATCAACAATTATCTATTTTTTGCTAATTTAACAACACTTTTATATAATTTTTACTTATTTAACAACAAGTTTTAATAATTTTACAATAGTTTCAACCAAATTTTATTTTAAAAGCAGAATTTCTTATTGAAATTAGTTATTTAACGGTAATTTTTAATGAAAATATCATCCAACCGCACCTTTTAATTGAATTTAGTATTTGACAACATTTTCAGCCATATTATATGTCGTTTTCCAAAATGTGTGCGAAACCAGATACGAATAAAGAATTAAATTAAATGGGTAGTAACACCCATTATATTCGTAATTTGAAACATATAGCTTATAGATATACCGTATATTTTCCTTGAAAACTATAACTTAATAATATCCATCCATGTTATATTCTAAAGGGTGTATATACCACTCGATATATTCCATAGGGTATATCCCTCATCCATGATCCATGTTCGTTCTATCACCCAACTTTCCCGATCTCTTATACCCCGCCGTACCCGATTTGCTCAAAGACCGTCATGCTATTTTACATCACGCCAAAAAATTTCCATTTCTTCTCTCCTATAATCCGATTTACCTCTCTTAATTACAAAATACACTTCACCGCAGACAACTGTCTAGTACGGGTGAAACGCACGCATAAACAAATTATGAAATTCCAAACCTCGAGTTCTCTCGTCGTAACGAAACTAGAGATCTCTCGTTATTTTTTTTTACAGTGAAACATGCGCCCTGCCCTTGCCAACCAAGAGAGCCGATTCAGAGCAATTGAGACGAAATTACACACCCTATGTTATTTCCATTGTCCTAACCCGTCCCGCTCTGTTCTCATTTTACCGCGAAACTTAGGTATTCTCCGGCCATGCCGTCCAAGGTGCACAAAACAACGGGTAGCAACACCCACTATACACATAATAATTCGTTTTTAAGAAATATAGCTTATAGATATACTGTAGATCTTCCTTGAAAACTGTACCTTAATAATACTATAATACATAGGCATGTATATCCATGTTAAAGGTTGTATATATCTATCTTAATACTCCATAGGGTATATCCCTCATCCATGCCTCATGTTTCTTCTAACACCCTATACGTATGCCCAACTTTTCCGATCTCTTATACCCCACCGTACGCGATTTATTCAAAGACCTTCAAAATTTAGCTTAATTTTGCATCACGCCAAAAACATAATCTTTTTCTTCTCTCCTATATACTCCAATTTACTTTTCTTAATTAAAAAAAAAAACACACCACCTACAACTGCCTCGTATGGGTGAAAGTCACGCATAAACTTCTGAATCATAAACCCTATATGTATACTGTACAACTGGTATGGATAATTTATAATAATACCTGGATTTTCTATAAAACCGGTAAAAATACATCCATATTTGAATCCTCCATCGACTCCGAGGTATGCACTAACCGTAATATTTAGTCGGCCTCTCCCGTACCCTTGGATCGGTGAAATTAAAAACAATCCCCTTTTTACCTGGTTCAGAAAAGTTATATACCCTATAGTCAATGTTGTATGTACAATCCCTATGGAGAATTTATAATTCACGCTCTTTTATACTAAAAACGTTCTCCTCTCTCTCTCTCTCTCTCTCGGATGGTCGTCTCTCTCTCTCTCGGAAGGGAAATTTGAGAACTCTTCGTTCTGTCTCGACACCAGACACCCGTAATATCCCAGGGAAGCATTGATGATTAGGCATATAATTTTCATACAATTAATTCGGTCTTCCCCGTACTCTGAAACGGTGTAAGAATCCAATCCCCTCGTCGAATTGTGTACGGACCCTACGTACTACCTTTGACGGCCTCTACCGTACCATGAGGTGGAAAAATTTAAAAAACAATCCCCATTTTCCCTTATCCAGAACTAATCGGTCTTCCCCGTACTTGTAAACGGTGTAAGAATCCAATCCCCTCGTCTAATTGTGTACGGACCCTCCGTACTACCTTTGGCGGCCTCTACCGTACTATGAGGCGGCAAAATTTCAAAACAATCCCCATTTTCCCTTATCCAGAACTCTTATTTATATACTACTGTGGGAGATTGACTGCTGTTCCTTGGAAAAATGTGAAGTGAAACGCGACAGACGAAATCTTTCGACTGACTTTCGATCTATCCTCGCGCGTGTTCGAGCAGTTTCGCGCTCGTGTTGTAGGTAAGGAAAAATCGAAGAGAGAAGATAGAAAGGAAGAAAAATAAGTTCAACCATGCCGGGCGCGTACCGTTATTCGGCCACATTTGATAAACCATACGTCGAGGAAGCTTTGCCTCCCCCGCGAAGCCCCGTTCGTTTTACCATCAGTAGTTGGCGAGGGTCCAACGCGCCATCTAGCGACGGTAACGAAGACGGGGTCAGTGACGTCGGCGTCGTCGACGAAGTTCCCCTTCATCCCGCTGCCGATTACCCTAAATCCGTGGAAAGCGAGCCGAGGGTGGAGGAGAGTCACCATCAGCACCACCACAATCCACCCCTGAACGGTTCTTATCGCGACAATGCGCGTTCGGCGTCGACGGACAGCCTCGACAGCGCCTCTTGCGGAAGCGTCTCCGGTAGCAGCGCCTCGTCTTCCAGTGGCGGAAGTGGCGGACACTCGAGACAGGTGTCTATGGAAGGCTCGGAATTCATTTCCTCCAGACTGAGCACCGGCAAGATGCCCGTCGCGGCTGCCTCTCACAATCCCTTGCAGTTCGTCAAAGTGGGGCCCGTTCCACTGTACAAAAAGGTAAGCCCTACTTCTCACCCTCGGGCGCCTCTCTCTAATTATAGTTAAGTTCCTTTCACGACCTCTCTTCCTTCCTTCTCCTTGCTACTGTATTTTCCTTTTCATCTTCTTTTTGCCATACGTACGTACGACTAACTGACAGCGGATCTCACCCCTCCGGCTGTAAAAATCTATAAAGAGTGTTAAAAGATCATTCCGCGCACGCTTCTTTCCTTAATGCTTTGCTTTTGTCAATAATGGATCGAAGAAAATGTGTTTTACTGGCTCGCTACGGAGCTTTAGAGAGAAAACTATGGCGTTAAAAGACGCCAGTCGCGTGGCAGAGTGACATTACAATTTTACTTCATTTAAAATACATTACTCCCCATGGTGGTTGACACGCTGGTAAAGTGTACTGATTATAGAAAAGATAAAGTGTACAAATATATTAGACGTGATTCATTATGATAGGTCTTGTTATGTTTCTTGGTCACGAACGTGTGCCTGCACGAGCACATGTTTTCTCAGTTTACACGTGCTGAAATTTGTGTTGTTTGCACGCGATTCACGAGTTGTTTAAGCAGATTTGGCGGTGTTAAGTGCTTTACATTGTTAACCTTTGATCGGAGTTAAAAAAGAAACATTTGTAACGTTGTGACCGAGACATCGTTTTAACACACGTTGGTTTTAAATAACAACAAATTGATTAGTAAATGGCAAAGAATCACGCTAACACGTACGCATTGGGGGTGCGACCATTCAACTTAACTTTGAGAAGTACATAAAGCTTCCCATTCGTAATGATTTGGCTGATCCATCATGCGAAATGGATTTTATAACGCCCATTGTGCATACATAAATTCATTTATAAATGCTCATGGTAAATCGAGATTTGATGTTTCTTTTTTGCGACCATTAATATTTAAGCTTTAGTGGGTACGAGATTTGTGGTTTGTTTGCTTACATTATATTGACCATTATGTTTTGAGCTAGTGGGAACATGGATAGAGATGGAAATTTGTCCGTAATGTTAAAGGGAGAGTGAAACAAATTGAAACTGCACTTTTTTTATTGAAATAATTAAAATAATTAAAATTAGAAGCGATATTAATTAATTAATTTACTAATAAGCAATCTTAGAAACTTTAATTGAGAAACTGAGAGCATAGGAAAAAATGGGACTAGAATAGTTTTGAAGGAAGTTACGAACATGGGAAATAGTGAAGACCTGGCTGGAACCCACATAAAATCGATCGTGAATTTATATTTTAACCAATTCAACTTGTTTAAAATTTCGGTAAAAATCTCACAGATCCACCCATTTATTTCGCATAAAGAGTTTTTTGACATTTTAAGTGACAAGGGACAAAACTTTGACATTCACCGCCCTTTCGAATTTTGAAGTCACGTTACGCCTAGCACACACACATCAGCGATTTCGGTACTGTATCTCTTGCTACAAAAAATGAACTGTAGTGTGCTCTTAGCTTAAAAGAAGCATACATATAACTCGCGACCTTAAGCTGCTGTTATTTAATTATTATTTTTTTATTCATCCAAAAAATGAAGCGTATCCTGTCTGGTTAAGTGTATTTAACGTACTTAAAATAATTGACATTTCGTACGTCTCAGCATGTAGTCAGTCAGTTACGAAACGTAACAGTCCCCCCAAATTGTCTGAGAATTAGGCAATTTCTATATTAGATCATAAAAGTGTGGAAACAGGAGGGAATTTTTTTTACCTTCTGGCCTTGCACTGACATTTTTTGGCAACTTGAGAGTTTAGTGAGTCAGAAAATGTGCCTCGAATTAAACTGCTGATTAGTTAGCCTAGCCTAGCCTAAGATGATGCCTTTCTCTTTCGTCTTAGAGAAATTAAAAAACGAGGTCGCCATGATGGGGTAGAAGGCTTCGTTAAGTTGAAAACGACTTCCAGGTAAACCTAGCTCATCTGGACGACAGAGTTGAACATTTCCTTCCTCATACCTTCAATAAAACCGCCGCGCATGCAGACAATCGCCCTGTTACATTATAAAAGCTTTTGTTAAACTGTGTGTCACAGCCTAATGGTCTTAAAACTAGGTCGTTGCTTGATGGATATTATCATACGATTGGTTGTCACGAGGGAAACATACGTTAAGATACACGCTTACCGATAGGTTTTGTGTTCCCTTACAAGTGTTGTTTCTAATAGTTCAAAACAAAAGAACTAATTATTAAGGGTTTTTTTCGTGACAAAACGTGATATAGTTTGAAAAGGGCCAACCAACTCTTCCGGAAGTGATAAAAACATTGCTTACATTGTATGTTTTTTTTTTTTTTTTTCATATATTCTAAGTAACGCGACAACTGTAGGTATGATCCTAAGTTTATTATAAGATATGTTCCATAAGTATGACCAAACACGTCCTATACTTCGTAATATGGTAGAGACTTACTGAGAGCTAGTTGTAGAATTGACTACACTCGATTTTGCAGTCCATCTTCCTATTTAGTCCTTGAAAGCGTCGCAAACTCCGCCTATTTCCTATTTAAGACGGAAACAACCTTCATTAAGAAATTGATCGTACAGATTTTTATCGCTTTACTTATGCTTGCGTGAACCATAGATTTCAAAGCGGGTTTAAACAGTTAAATTCAACCATGATCCAAATTCAATTAATGTATGCCCATTTATTAAGGAAGTTTATGCCAAGAAAAAAAAGTTCTAAAAAAAAAAACGCTAATCTTGGCTTATAGTATAGAGATAATATTTTAAATTCCAGTCCAAAGTGATGAATTGAATAAAACCTGTTGTGATGAGCACTGTCTTATCTCTCAAGGGTACTTAAGTGTAGTTTTATGTGTTAAGAGTAATACCTGATAGATAAGACGACCGTTTGACAAACTTCTTCTTTGCCTTTCGCCAAGAACTCATTAACGTTACTAAGAATATGGAGATTTAGCTTTATCCCCTTTGCGTATTTTTCCAAGACAAGTAATTTTTGTTCCAAAACTTTTAAAATGTAAAGAGCGTCGTCTGATATTTTTAATTATTAAATATTATCATTAGTTTAATGCAGCCATAAGTTCATAAGATATATTCCATAAGTTTGTCACTAGTTACAAACTGGAGCTTGTCATGAAGGGACGTAGATCATAGATTCTCGTAAAGAGACGCCTGGTGAGGCGCTGTCAAAGTCCTAGTACAGAGACTAAATAGGAAGATGGACTGCAAAATTAACTTCAATTCTCGCTTGTCGTTCTCAAACCATCTCCCAATAAGTCTCTAGGAAGCATTACGAAGTATCGGTAGTGTCATACTTATGGGATAAACTTATGCTGTATTCATTCCCGATATCATCGAAACTTTCTCTTAGTCTATCCATAAATAAAAACATTATTTCAATGTTGTTGTTGAAGGAAATCTCTTGGTGTTTATACTTTATTCAAGAGAAAAATATTTCTTCTTTTGCAGGCGGAAGAACAAATAAAGATCGCCAAAGAGAAAAAGATCTCCAGGGAAAGCGTTAAAGAAAACGAAGAAGCATGGCAGTCGGTAAGCAAACACAATACATGACCCTGAGAACGGGGAATAAAAATAAGCCCTCTGAGATTAGTGTCTTGAGAGAAAGAAAGAATTCCGTTAATCTATCGGGAAACCTTTCACGCTTCAACGGATTTTGTTTCATATTGACGAACAATAGCGTCATGACTTTTTAAACTGACGTCAAATCTTGGGATTATACGGCCCTTTTAAGTGCTATTAATGATATTATAAAGTCTAAAATGATTTTAGTTTTATACTTAAAGAAGCAAGGACGTATACTTATAAATATTTAAATTATGCCTAAACTATAGTAGCAAAGGGAGATCGGGTTACTTTTTTGTCCGACATTCATGAACTATACATAGGCTAGGAGGGTTCATACCAGTTACACCAGGAGGTCAGACTACTTTGTGGACAAAGTGCGGTACCAAGTAGCCTGGTATCAATCCCCTTAGTCTGAAAACTGATTCCAAGTGTCAAAGTTTATGTCTTTCACATTGGTTATACAGTACATATTAATAGTTAGTGTGCAGTCAAGTGCTGCCAGTCTTTTGTGACTGCAATTCAACCGCTATCCACAACAGATCATATTCTGAAAAGCGTTGTAGTTCTGTTTGATTCAGTAATCATTCAGTTCCAAACCTGCAGAAATACTCATACAAATATCTGGCAACCCTGAAACTGGGGGAGGAAAATTCTCTAGCCCCTTTAGTGCACGCTATCTATTTGAAACGTAAAGCTTTATGCATATATGGCCGCCATTTTCCAACATGGCCGTGGATTGCTAAAACATTTTCTCATTCAGTAAAATTATGAAACTAGTTTCAGTTTATTAGGAAAAACGGTTTGGGTTTAGCGTTTATGAATAGGTCATTCGGGACTATTATTTAAATAGACAGAAATAAATGGGTTAAAGCCTTTTATTGTTTCAATTAACATAGAATCTGGACAGTTGGAAGAATCGTCGACGAAAGATGTCCGAAAAATCATTACAAAGATTAGAAGAACTGAAGCGAATCGAAGAGCAAGAGAAAAACGAAAAATTGAACAACGCCAAATTCAAAACATTTTCCGAAATGATGGAAGAAAGGTATTCATTTTTTATTTATTTTCTTTTTTACTTCTTCTTCCAGATGCTTCGAACTTTTTAATAGTTCTTAGGTTTTTCAGTTGACCAAGTTTATACAATAATTTCGGTTCATTGTACCTTTTCAGAGCTCAAAAGCCCCGTTCTTACAATTTGTCCATTTACGTCAACAATTCGGAAGAGGATCTGATAAGCCCGCAAAATGGCCGTCGTAATTCGTCTTTCAATGGACCCAACGAGAACAAATCGATCCATCGTCACAAATCGAGATCAGCCAGCGTATCTGTCGATTCTGAGAACAACGAAAGTGACTTTCTCAATTCTTCCTTCAGAGAGGTAAGTCACCCTTTCATTTTTTTAATAGTGATCTAAGCAAATTCCGTTGGACTCGTTCCCAAATTCCAAATATTATTGATATTCAATCAATAGACCTTTTCGATGTAAAAAAAGAGGGTAGGCAATCCTCAGTATCGGGACATACAAGAGGGTTGAAACATTTCCGTTTCTGCACACTCTCACGATACAAAAAGACTATAGCGCAGGCGCCAAAAAGCGAGATGGAAGGCAGAGTTTTATCCCGTGGTTTCCCCTTTTAGTTACATCGAAATGGTCTACCGTCTTCAAGTGACTTGGCTTAAAGTGATGTGCCACAAGCCCTTCGCGAACCCCTTGAAACGATAGCCACCTTACAGGACCACCTGACATTTAGTTCTTAGAAAATCCACATTTGCCTCAGCAATGGCATTAGCTTTCAACTGTAATAAAGTTAAAGCCAATTCACGCGCGAGATTTTTACGTCACAGGTGTTATAGATGTTATATGTTCCAAATATGAAACATTTGAGGGTTGTTGGAGATTAGAGCAAACACTTTCCTTGCGCTACATTTCAACTTAAGGCGTAGAGTTTGTTTGGATATACTTTATGTCATTAATGCTTTTGATGTCAGCGCCAACTGTTTTCTCGCTTGGTTTAGTCCCGAAACGCGAGAAGTATGCCGATCTAAAAGTACTACTTGCGTAGGTACTTCTATATAAAGGTAAGTCGGTGCAAGTACGGGACTATAACCTCGCGTTTACATTGAAATTTTATTAATATTTAATGACCGGCACGATGTATATGTATGTGCTTTTTCATCGTACTTGCATTCTATAAATGGCAAAATCCGGTAAACATGTACGCAGTTTGAACTAAAAAAAAAAAAACTTAAAAAGGCCATAGTAACCTTTGCTCGTCCTTGTTCAAGAGGTTTATCGTATGCACGCGTAATTCAACGTGTTGCAAATAACATAATTATTTTCCCGGCCAATGCCTTGATTTGTAAATGTTACTTGTCGGTCATCATATACGAAAGAATATCCGTTACGCAACAAATAGGCCGTTACAAATATTATTATAATATTTATAAGCAATTCGAATTGATGACCTTTGGAAAGGACGCGTAGTTGCGATTTAATTTATTCGCCGAACACCGCCGTGTGGTTATTTATGTTCGGCATTTTATGGCATCGACAAAATACCTTGAATATTTTGCAAAGTAAGCATCCGTTACTGGCACACACACAAAACGATCGTCGAATGTTGACGAAGCGTTACATCCTCCGATTCTATTGTTTGTACGTCATAATGTAATTGACGTATTTTGAAATTCCAATATATTTTAATATCTCTATGGCGTAAGACCCCTAAACCGAACTGTCAATTTTAAAACTTACCCGCATCGCGAATTATCATTAGAAATATTCTTATTTCGTTGGACCAAAAGTCCGTTACGTCGCGTTTAAAACGCCTCTTCATTCTTGATAAGATTAGTTGATAATTTATAAGTCTCGGTGTTAAGATTTACACAAATGTTATTGTCTCTAAGAGAGATAGAGTGGAAGCGCATTCTTTAATTTAATCAGCACTCAACACAACCTCAATTGATATAGGTCGTTCGAATATTGATTTGATTATATATTTGTTTAAAAATGGACGCTCTCGTATATGGGCGAAATATTCAGTTTCAAATTAGAACTTGGTTTGATCGGTGCGAGGTAATTGTCTATATTGTTAATAAACCATAATGTACCCTTTTTTCGATCACAAGTTAAATTACGCTGTATCTTTTGCAAAATTAATATATTTTTATAATTGTGGGTATTAGAGTATACTGAGTTATTTTTATAAATGAACGGCTTCGCTATAATATTATTCGATAGTTGGAGAATCATTCCAATGGAACTGAAAGGAAGATCATCGCATCCAATTCGAGAAACATTTTATCATCGGAGGGCAATCAAAGGCAGCAAAAGATTGACTACGCAGAGCCAGGGACCGGTGGGGCATCTGTGGATGATGGTTTCGCCGAAGAAGAAGTTCCAGTCTTCGGTGTTTACACTGGAGATTCGGGACTGGAAAGTTTCGGAAGCAGTCACAGAGTTGGTGATCTTGCCGATAGTTCTTCAGAATTGAGCACCGATAGTGGCAGCGTTTACGATCGACCTGGAACTGAAGACGAAAACCATGTAGTTACGCCATTAGGACAACTTACTACTGGTACCGACTTGCTTGAAGAGTTTAGCTCCGTGAAACGAACAAAGTCGTGGCCGTCCAGTCTCGAACAAAAGGTTAGTAATGTTATTATTATCAACATAATATTTAGGTTTGGGAACCCGAATTTTATCAGCGCTTCAGCAACAACACACATTTTATTGCTTTTATAGGAGGGTTATATTCAAAGGAGTATGAGAATCAGTGTCAACCCGCAGTCTAAAGAAAAAGATTTTGGTTTCACGATCAAGGTTGAAAAGAATGGAGATGGTGGTTCTACCACGACTGTTGAAACAGTCAAATCGGGCAGCTTAAGCGACCAGGCTGGTTTATACGAAGGAGATGAAATCCTGGCAGTTAATGGTGAACCGGCACCAGGAAGGTCGCACAGTTCGTTGATGTTTTTGGTCAAACAATCCGTTTACAGGGGTCATCTTGACCTCGTTATATCTCGTCCTGAAAAAGAAGGTAACTTATAGTTTGTGTTTGTTGGTCGTGAAAGTTAACTTAGTTTGGGTTTGTTGGTTGTGATTGATATGGATTAACAGTAGTACTTTTTCTAACTTCAGAGCTTGTTTGCTTTTGTTTTTGCAGATGAAAGTGATGAGGATTACAACAGATCCCGTCCTAGATCTCATATTGGTCCAGCACAGCGTCGACTATTGAACAATCGCAGCTACGACGATTCTTGGCAGTATAGAAGCGCTAGTGAAAATGGCCACCGTGCTAGATCAAAAAGTGAAACTTCCAGAACAAAGTCTGCCTGGTCTGAACGAGAAAAAAGCGCATCTTTAGACGAACGTTTTCCAGTCATCAATGACTCTTACAAAAGTGATACCGAATCTGAAACTCCCAAAGAAAAACCTCCTGTAGCACCAAAACCCGCGCCTAAGAAAATCCCACCACCCATACCCGCTAAACCTAAATTTTCTGGTGGATGGCCGAAAAGAAGTGATGAGGAATCTAAACCAAGCTACGCAGATGCGCCGGTTGAGAATTTAATTACCCCTGTCGATTGCCAATCCGTCGAGTCCATATGTTCAGCGGGTGATCTTGATGATGGAGCAGCTTGCAACTATAATGTCGAGAAGTCCAACATACTGGATGACATGGTTCAAAGTGAAAATGAGGATAACGCTTTACATTCTGTCACGCCATTATTACGAACCTTATCCGATGGTCTACGAGACAGTACTGAATCACCGCAATTCATTCTAAAGCAAGATAGCGACGCCTGTTTCTCGGACTTCAATGAGAGTGAACAAGACATGGAGAAAGATTTGGATACTGCCACGAAAGAGGACTGGGAACAACAGCGTGAACAAATAAACGAACAGCAGCTGATGGAAAAGAGAAATTCCAATGTGTCCGTCCTTGAAGAAGAAATTGTAAAAGTTGAGGTTGGAAAGGATGATGACGATGACTTCAAACAGGTAAGGAATTTTTCTTGTTCAAAATTTGTCGTAAGAGTTAATCTGGGGTGAAACAGAAAGTCATCACTATAGCGATGTTTATTTTAAACAGTACTCTCATGGTGGTCCATTCTCTCCATCCATTGAGGACAACCAAATCCCCCTAAACCCGATATACCAAGATAGCGACGGGTTCAACATAATCTATCAATCCCACAATGATAATTCTCAATCCAACTTACCATACGCGCCAAGAGAATCAAGCTCTACTAATTCACAAATATTCACGTCACAAGAGTCATTGTCACCAAATAGCATCAAAGAACAACAACAGCCACGAAATCGAAGAAACTCTAGTGAACATCTGGATGAAGTACACGAAGACATTTTGCGAGTCCATGTTGATGTTGAGAATGAAGTGTATTTTGACAATATCAATTCCGATGGAAATCAACATCATGAAGAGGTCAGTTATGTGTTAATCTTTCTAATTCAGTGTTAGTTAGTGATACGGGCGAAACTTCTTAAGTTACTTAAGTTGTTGTTTCAAAATTTAAGGAACCTGCACGTAGCCTTCCAAAAAGTGAAATTAAACCAGAGTCCGAGCCATTTTCCATTGATGAAAATATTCTAGCGGATTTAGATAATCTCCCAACACAGGCTCAACTACCACCATCGGAGAAACCCCCTCCACCACCACCGCCAACTGACGGAGACACACCTGAACGAGTATGTTATATATAGTCCTACCAAAGAGGAGGGAAATTTCCCTCCTCTTTGGTCCTACAATTCTATCAAATATTCGCGGTTGTTATATTTAAATTCTGGGTTTTATCAATTGAAGTCCGAGGGAGGTGAAGTAGTTCGTCGAAATAACACTTTCAAAAGAATAAAGAAAGAAATATGGAAGAGGAGATCAGATTTCTTGGGGATCGATCCCGCTGATGATGAAATTGATATTGGTAATTATTTTAATCGCCTTCGTTAGTAATTAGGACATGATTAAGTCTTGAGTGTTTTCAAAACTTTGTAGATGTTCCCCCACCTCCAGATATATCCGAAATTTTAAAATCAGAACGCGAACTTGAACGACAAAGTAAATTGTTCTTAGAAAGAGAAAGATCAAACAGTCAGTGTAATACGCGGACTATCGAGAATTCGCTCGAAAGAGAGGTCAGCAGCCATAGTGTGGAGTCTGTTATTAAACACAAGAGAAGCTATTTACCTGATCAAGGTAGGCTATGTACGTAATCGTGTTTCGTTACTTTGTTACTACAATCCAAAACGCAATAGTAATGTGACGCGATGTATTAACTTTAACTTTTGTTCTGTGTTGTATCATTCAGATGATCAAGAACTGGTTTCAGCCGAAAGTACAAAATTGAAAATGGACGATGAAGAAAGAATTAAGAGGTTGCAAGATGAACGTAGGAGAATGTCCGAGGAAAGAATCCTCCGAGAGGAGGAAAGGATTAGCATGGAAGAAGAAAGGATGTTCAGAGAACGGGAGGAAAAACTGCGGCAGAAAGAGGTTGGTTGGCTTGTTTTCGTATTTTTTTTTTTTTTTTTCCCCAGTTCTAAATGGTTCACGGTTCTGTCTGGTGTTTCCACTAACTTTAACATCATGTAGTTTGTTATTAACACATTGACAAAAGCCTTCGCAGCTGCGCGGTGTCTCTTTACATTTGCATGTGTTGAGTTTGATTTTAAATTTTAGGGGCATGATGGCTTGAGTGTTCCCTCTTCCTCTGAGCAAATTAAGGCAGTTGAATCACATGATGAAACTAATAAAAATATTGAACAATGTGTGTTGAAAAAGGCTTCCCAGATTAGTCCTAATTCTTATCAACCTCGCATGGAGACTACCACTAAAGAATCTACTAGCAAAGTGACCGAGAAAATAACACCGACGTCACCACCAGTGGATATTGCAGTTAAGGTGATTACATGATTTTGTTTGTTTAACAATTAACTATTATTTTTAAATTAATTATGTACAATGTGGTGAAGAGTTAAGGTGATTACATGATTTTGTTTGTTTAACAATTAACTATTATTTTTAAATTAATTTATGTAGGGTGTATGTATATGATGAAAGGTAGTGGGTTTATTCGTTTCTTTGCATTGTTGTTTTTGTAGAAAGCCTTGCAGTTAGAAAGAGAAAGATTAAGGCTAGAACAAGAAGCCTTACAAAGAGAGCGAGAGGAATACAGACGTCAAATGGAAATGGAGCAAAGTAGATTTTCAAGTAGTAAGTGTATTATATTATTAGCTACCACTGGTATCCCTCTCCCCGTACTTATGAATAGTGTTATAAGCTTATGATATGATAATATCAGTAAAAGTCTTCTTCATTAACCTTTACTGTAATATTTCGTTCGTTTAGGTTCTTCCAGTGAGAAATCATTGTCACCTCAAAGAGAAGCCGTAATTTGGGGTAGTAAGCAGCCACAAGGAATGGAGGGGGATCATGATGACGATATTGATTTTGAAGGGGTGGTGCTTAGGAGGAAGTCCCAGTCTCATGGTAAGTTATCAGTTTATCTCTCAGAAATCTTTATGTTGTATCTGCTAGTAGTGTTCATAATTCATGTTGGCACAAATTTACATGTATGAAATGTATATAAGTACAGATGTGTAGTTGCATATCCCCCGTTTCATGAACCCATCTATGCTTTCACAGATGATATGCACAGGCAAGATATTTCGCCATCATCTCAACCACCGAACAAAGACACTTTACACTTTCTAGGAGCAGCTCCTAAAGCAAAAATCATACAAAATGAGCAATGGATCAATCACAATGAAAAGGTAAAATTTCCCTTTACTTTTAGTTAGTCACTTATCTATAAACCCACGCTTTACCAAGGAATAGTTCGTTGTAACATTTTAACTACGTCCCATGATCATAAGTTTATGAGATATGTTTCATAAGTATGACACTACCTACACTTCGTAATGCTAGAGACTATATTCTTATTTAGTCTGTACTAAGCCTTTGACAGCGCCTCACCAGACGTCGCTTTACGAAAATCTATGACGTTTCACCTACGGCATGACATGCTCTCTCTCTCAGTTACCAGTGGCAAACTTATGGAACATATCTCATAAACTTATGCTATGATGTTTATCTAGGATGGGGTTATTAGGGCCACCCGCGATGGGAAAGTAGTATATTTTTTTTTCAGGGCGTGTTTGGGCCAGTGGGCAATAAAATAAATCTTTTGAAAGTCAGGGGGAGTCCCCATGGGGTCACGGCGTCGTTGTGGTCCGATGGTATCGATAATTTACAAATCCTTTTTACTGTGAATAGCTCTAGCGTATTTGCTTTCCTGTCAAATAGTCAATTTCTTTTTAAAATGTCAAAGGGATTTCCCAAGGGGGTCTTTTTGAATTTGGTAAATTTCAATGGAGCATTTCGGTGTATTCGGTTGCCAACAGGCAGTATGGCGACATCTAATGGTATTGATATAAAAAGGGTACCACAGATGGAAGGCGGAGTTTTACACCTGTGCTTTTATCTCTTATTTATATCGAAATGTTCTATAGCGGAGTCATTTTTCTAAACTAGGGCTTTTCCCGGGTACAGGCATTAACCTTTATACACAGCCTGCTCTTAATCCAGCGCTTTATCAATATGTTTTCAATCTTAGTGTGACGTCGTTATTAGTTTAACAGGTTTATTTTAATATGGTTAAGTAATTCGAATTTTACAAGGTGGTTTGATATCAAGTTAGTTTTATCCTGTGATATGTATATACATATGTTTTTGGTAACCAGTTGTGGAATCTTGAAACGGCGCTGTACCAATTGGTTTTCTAGCGACGTTTGTCACTTTTATTGGGTTTATTTGAATATGGTTAAGTAATTCGAATTTTGCAGGTGGTTTGAAATCAAAATACGTTTTGTCGTGCTTATATACATATGTTTTTGGTAACCAGATGTACATTCTTAGATCTATAGTATGAAAGTGCGTGTAATTGTGCGTAAACAAAATAGTTTAGTAGCAGAAATGTAAAATCCTACACGCAACAGCTGCTGCTGGAATATGCGATTGCAAACAGCACGTGGCTCTAATTTTAACCCAGACACACTTGCGAAATTGTTGGTGATGTAATAACGCTCTTTACGTGATGCTACCTTTGAACATTCTTTTCCTAATTCGGGATTCTCCCTTTAAATATAGTCTCCTTAATTCGTGATACTCCCTTTAAATATAGTCTCCTTAATTCGTGATACTCCCTTTAAACATTCTTTTCCTAATTCGTGATACTCCCTTTAAACATTCTTTTCCTAATTCGTGATACTCCCTTTAAATATAGTCTCCTTAATTCGTGATACTCCCTTTAAACATTCTTTTCCTAATTCTTGATACTCCCTTTAAATATAGTCTCTTTAATTCGTGATACTCCCTTTAAATATATAGTCTCCTTAATTCATGATACTCCCTTTAAATATATTGTCTCCTTAATTCATGATACTCCCTTTAAATATATGTCTCCGTAGTTCGTGATACTCCCTTTAAACATACTATCCCTAATTCATGATACTCCCTTTAAATATATGTTCCTTAGTACATGATACTCCCTTTAAACATACTTTCCCTAATTCATGATACTCCCTTTAAACATACCATCCCTAATTCGTGATACTCTCTTTAAACATACTTTCCCTAATTCGTGATACTCCCTTTAAACATACTATCCCGTAATTCGTGATACTCAAAGCCTTTAAGCACTGAGAATGAAGCCCACGTGTCATCTTGTTTATCCTCATAAATAATTTCACGTAATATTACGTACCTACGTTTTTAATTACCAATTATTCTACCAAAAGTAGAACGGAAAACTGGTTTAAAAAAAAATATTATAGAAGCGATATGGTTTAATTCAGAAGCGAAAGTACTCTCTGACTGATCGAGTCGAACAAAAAATTTAAACCTTTGATCGCGATTTTAATAGTTTTATCAGTGTTATTATTACGTTTTAATAAATAATCCAATCAAAGTTGAATCGTATTTAATAACAAGTTTTAAATACTTGTTATATATTTATCAGATTGCTAAGCGTAGGTCAGAACCCGCCATGCATAGAGAGAGTAAATACAACCAAAATCATTGGTTACTTCACGAAGCCGAAATGCGAAGAATATCCGAACAAAACGAGCGTCAAAGACTTCAACAATCTCCGGACAGTAGAAATTCAATGCCTAACGTAGTTCCTCAGTACAAACCAACCGAAACCAACGGAGCATTACCGAGAAGGGATTTATTAAACAGAATTCCATCTACAGCGCCTAGACCTTACCAGAGGCCTGCCGCGCCGCCCGTGCCACCTCCCAAACCGTCCCACGTGATTCCTTACGAAAAGGAACAATGGAGCCACCAACCCGTTGTTCCACCGACGGTGATTACGGCACCCGTTAAAAAGGATAAGTCCACTAAGCAGCTACCTCCACCAGTTGTGGGGGATTATAGAAATTACCACGGAGGATGTCATCCTCCTAATCAGAGGAACAACGTACCACCCCCAGTTCTTCCAAACGAAAATGGTTCCCAAGAACAGTTTCTTTCAGTCAGTGGGAAAGAGAGATGTTCTCACTGCGGAGAATTTCTAGGTTGGTACATTTAAATGACTGTTCATGTATGTACGTACCCCCTCGCATATGGTCTTCAAGGGCGTGCCAACTACGGGGGCAGCGGGGGCGAATGCCCCCGCTCAAATTTTCAACTCTATGGGACTTTAACATTAGGCAGCCATTTTGCCCCCGCTCCAGTGGAAAATTTTGGCTCATGTTGGCACGCCCCTGATGGTCTTTGTTTTGGTTGTGATTTAATCCCTTAATAGAGTGTATTACTAATTCAGTGGTGAAATTTCGAACTATATTTCCGCTTATAGTAAAATCCGTCCTTAGAAAAATCTACTGTAGTTGCTAGATTCTTCAATAATGAGCCTTTAAGCTTTTTCCGATAATTCTAGTTCCGGATTAAGCTACTTTCGCCAAATTATTTGCTTTTTCTAATTACTTAATTTGATCTCAATAAAAATAACGTTTTTCAAAGACTTTAATTTTTTTAACCCTCTTTAACCTGTTGGCTTTGTTGATGTATCTTTGCGTTGTTTAACAACAGAAACTAACTTGTTTTTTGCACTGAATGCTCCGGTGTTGATTTTTAGGTCACGGTGGCGCGATGATTATTGAATCGCTCCAACTCTGTTACCATATGCATTGTTTTTGTTGTTGCGTTTGTGGTGCGCAACTAGGAGATGGAATGTGTGGCACAGATGTCAGAGTGCGAAATAATAAACTGCACTGTCAAAATTGTTACAGTAATGATGAAGGTAAAAACGTTGTAACACTTTTTTTAGACCAGTTTCGTTAAAGAGGATATAAATACCATAATTTGGGGTAGATCACTTTAATACCAATAGATTTTGACGCGTGTTTAACAGGAATTACGGAAAAATTGCGCTAGCGAGGCTGTGTTTTTGTCTCAAAACTCTTAATTATCTTCCTTTAAATTCAATGTAGGTTAGGCCTAAGGCGTTCTTTATGCAGGACCCCTACAATAAAACCCTAACTAGCGACAAATAAAGGGTCCCTTTATGAATGACCCCACAATAAACATAGTCATAGGCGGCCTTTGGAAATGCGGGAACGTTTTGGTTACCTCTAAATTGCGTATAAGTTATGGGCCCTAGGGTTTCTTTATGCAGGACCCCTACAAAAGTCACTAGCTAGCGCCAAAAAGCCCTTTATTTTCGAATGGCGCTTGAAATACGGGAATGTTTTGAACCTTTGCGCAGCGCACGAGACAAACCGCTTTATACTCCCTTTAATGACAACTGAAGCAAATTATTCAAATAATAGGAACAGCTTTTTTTGCCGTCCAATTACGTCATTTTAGCGCGAAATTTTCTGGTATTACGAATAATAATGATAATTTCTTTATGATTTTTTTATTTCTTGGCAGCTGGTTTGAAATTCAGTCAGGTATAAACAAGCAATGATAACTTACGCATTCAGTGACGCCTGAAATAAAAAGTGATATTTAATAAAAAAAAAAGAAACCAGTCTCGCGTATCGAAACTTACACCCCCTTGTGCCTTATATTAAAGACTTGTATAAAAACAAAATCAAAGGTGTGGGGAAAGAAATATATATCTTCAAGATGTAGGCTGTGATTTTTTTCTTCCCACTTATACAAAAATATATATTAAAACAAGAAATAAATTGAAGCACTTCTACGAGATGCCATCACTTAAGAGTAAAATCCGAAATACATTTTACAACAACAAATTTTTACAGATTTATTAAAAAAATAAGTCAGAAGAAATTGTACCCCATGGTTTTTTTTAGTGATCTACACTTCTACAGACAGTTTTAACAGAAATTATAATAATATAAATGTTAACGAACTCAGGGTATGGGAGAAAACGTACGTATTTGAACTTAGCAGATACCTAATTTAATAAAAAGCAAAATTCTAATTAAAAAAATAAGTTTAAGTTGATTTTCTTGGATATTTTAGGTATTATTATATTTTTTTTGTAAATTTAAATGTAACTATATAAAAAAAATTTATTCAGATTTAAGAAATAAATACTACCACCACAACACCAAACCATTAAATTTTTATCCCAAGCTATAGAAGAAAATAAAATTATACAATTTTTTAAGCTTTACAAAAATACATTAGTCAGTAAAGAAATTTATTATAATCCTCACATAACGTGTTTCCGAGTTGATCTACATGCCTAGGCTTTGAGATTATCATGTGTATTTCGGTGTATGTCTATTAGTGTTTTCACGTCGTTTATGGGTACCCGCAGTACTTGTCTTGAAGAATGCTGTAAATTTTCTTTTTTTTAAGCTATGAACATTTTTCTAAAAAATTATTCGCATTTTTGTTAAAATGAATAGAAAAAATAAACAATTATAGATATTTTTTTTTGAGATTTTTGAGGTTTACAAAATAAGTAGACCAATTCTGCGCTGCTTTTTCAGAAGATCTAGTATTAAATGTTACTCTATTAAACGTCTTTTATAAATTAGTAATAAAATTTACTAAATGGCGTACATTTTCTATGTTTCTATGTAGAAAAGTGTAAACTTGTGACAACTTAAACTTTTTCAACAATTTGCTACTACCTAATTTAGGAATGCCGTTTTTCTTTTGCCAGCTCCGATCTACTCACTTAATACATTAACGTTACGTAATGTAGTTTGGAGCCGTTTTGAGCAGCTAAAAGCAAAACGGTATTAGATTTTATAAAGTTGTCTGTCAGTTGTCGATGATTTTTACGAAACAAAATAATATAATACTAAATTATGTGATGATAGTCTTATCGTATATCGTAAACCAGAAAGAAATTATAGTTACAGGTAGTCAGAATTTTCTTTAAAAAAATAAATACCCTCGTTTTTAGGGGTTGTTTTTTTAATGATAATACACATGGAAATTGGTAGAGAAATTATTATATTTATTTCGAGTGTAGATAATTTAAAAAATAAAATAAATAATACTCCGATGTGTAACTTATCTATAAGCACATTTTATAGAATAAATAAAAAAGTTTCTTATACAATTATAAAGCAGAATTAAGTGTGGAAAAAAAATAAAGGATTATGTATTAATTATTATTATTATTATCTTATTTTACCCGCTTTATTAGAAGAAAGTTGTTTTTATCCTTAATTATCCATGCTTTTAAGTCCGACGATGGTTTATTTACACTCCATGCTTAATCTTTTTTTTTTTTTTTTTTTTTTGCCACCTACTAACACTAGTGCTTAGCCGTTAGGCCTTGAGCACCAGGAAGAATTGAGCGGGAGACCCTACGCGGCCCAGCACTGACGGGGGCCGCTAGGTCGTATGTGTATAAGCAGGGAAGGAAATGAGGTTTACTTGGGAGGTGACGGAAGGTGGAATTGGGGTAAGTCACCTCCGGCGGACACGGGACAGTCGGCACCTATAGGGTAGGATCGCCGACATGTGTCGTATTCCCTCAAACTTTGCCGCCCAGAAGCTTGGCTTACAGGAGTGCGCCACACTCCCGGCTCATGCTTAATCTTCCTTGCTTTTAAGTTCGACGACGGTTTATTTACACTCCATGCTTAATCATCCTTGTTTTTAAGTTTAATGACGGATTATTTCCACTCCATGCTTTTAAATTTTGTGTGAACGCCTATTTCCACTCCATGCTTAATCATCCTTGCTTTTAAGTTCGACGACGGTTTATTTACACTCCATGCTTAATCATCCTTGTTTTTAAGTTTAATGACGGATTATTTCCACTCCATGCTTTTAAATTTTGTGTGAACGCCTATTTCCACTCCATGCTTAATCATCCTTGCTTTTAAGTTCGACGACGGTTTATTTACACTCCATGCTTAATCATCCTTGTTTTTAAGTTTAATGACGGATTATTTCCACTCCATGCTTTTAAATTTTGAGTGAACGCCTATTTCCACTCCATGCTTAATCATCCTTGCTTTTAAGTTCGACGACGGCTTATTTACACTCCATGCTTAATCATCCTTGCTTTTAAGTTCCACGACGGTTTATTTCCACTCCATGCTTAATCATCCTTGTTTTTAAGTTCTACGACGGTTTATTTCCACTCCATGCTTAATCATCATTGTTTTTAAGTTTATTGACGGATTATTTCCACTCCATGAAAGTCACATTTAAACTTGATACAGTAGGGAAGCCTGACGTGTATGAATACGCAATGTTAAATCTCATAGGGATGAAAGTAGTATCTGACAAGTTTTGTTGAACATTTGTATGGAAAAACGTTTAAACAAGCATGGTCTAACTGCTTGGTTACATTATTTATCATAATTTTTATGATATTTTTCATTAAAAAATAATTAATTTTACTTAAATGTCACCTGTAAAGCCAACAGGTGTTTTAAAATATCGGATGGTCGACATACTTTGCAGTGGTGGTTCAACATTTTCGCGAAGGGGGGAACGAAAAACTTTGTAGAGTGTACAGTCAAAGCCACAACTGGGGGAAAAAATATAACGAAAAGTAACTGTCGATCCCCCTTGGGCCGGCACTGCGTAATCAAGGCTGGCAAAATTAGATGACGTAGAACTGGGATGTAACCATGAGGAGTTGAAAAATTCCTGTATCCAATGGCTCCTGACTAGACAATGTTAGCGCGAGCCTTTATGTTTTTGTATATTTATACGTTCTTTTTACATGCAATTTTTCGGTTAGGTTGCAAGGACTTAAATGATTAAAGTAATCCCATTATTTATATGTTCATTTAACGAAATTGTTCTTTTAGTTTACATCGACCCTGTACGCTTTTGGTTTCACCTATACTTGTGCTATAGAACAGTCTTTTAAACCAGATGGCGAAGTGACGTGTGAAATTGTATATAGCCTACTACCACAGAGAATATAAGGGAGGAGTGGAAGCTCCCCCGCTCCACAAGCGTAAATAGTTATGTCTCGCTTAAATTATACTAGCGGCAAGGCTAGCGGTACGAGGGAGTTTCCGGCTCAATAGCGCCACCTACGATACCATTTAATGTCTCAAACGGAAATGCCTCGGTACTGCGCATTGAAGATGCGCGGTAGAAAAGCGAGACAAGTTTTGCCCCTCTTTCCACTCCTCCCCTATACTCTCTTTGCTACTACATGTATTTGAAAATAAAGCCTAGAGGTCCCTGCAGTCGAGCTAAAAAAACTGGCGGATATTTTAAATCCTGAAGATCCTGAAGTTTTTTGTCTCTTGACAGCACGAACAAAGCTACGTTACATAGAGACCTAGGTTTACGCGTGCTGACAACCGATGTTGTAACAGAGTATATATAGAATAAGCCAACGCCTACGATACTGGAGTGTGCAAAAATAGTGTCGCATCTTCATAGTCAAGCTATCAAAACTTCGGAAAATTTATTGGTCAAAATGCCCAGTGACCCCCTTAGTTTTAAAAAAATTATGGGACATTTTTAAATTTTATTGAACTATGTCCAGTGTCCTGTGCTTATTTCCAGCCCTGTATTCAGGCAGCCTGAGCCAGGGCTCGACATAAGGCACTAGTCAAGGCATTTGACTACTAAAAAATGCCTTGACTACTAAAATAAATCGAAATCTGGGGGTTCACTAGTCAACTTGACTAGTAAAAAAATGTCCCAAATATTCGTAAACCATGCGTCTCACTAGACAATGACTACTAAAAAAAACTGGGATAGGGGGGGCTCACTAGTCAGGCTGACTACTAAAAAACATATACTTATGTCGAGCCCTGGCCTGAGCCTGGCACTGCAATCGTCTGCAACTGTACTTACGTAACTTACGTAAGTTCAATCACTTGTTATTTTAAACAAGTATTAAAATGGCAACTTCTGCGGTACGATTACGATATTTTTCCTCAAAATATCCCAGGAATGTTGGTGAGAAACATTTTATAATGTGTATTTTTAGGTTCGATATGTAATAAGATGATTTTAGTAAAATTTGGTAGTTTCTAGCCAGCTTTTACACGAGTGGCTAAAAGTGCGCCTCTTTTCAGGATAGATAGAAACTAAAATAACAATATTTTGGAAAAGGTGGCAATAAACAAGCTAATTAGCAATTATTTAGAAAATGTAGCAATATTTTGGAGTAAAACATACAATTTTGGAAAAGGGGGAAATTTATTCAGTTGATTTAACTTTATAATAACAAAAACAGGCACACATTTAGCCCCCATGCTTTTACCCCTTCTGGCAAAGCTACCCCCAGAAGCTCTCTTTAAATGAGTAGGCCTAATAGAGTAATATCGGTTACGGGAGGGTGACATTAAACTCCGCCCATTCGCCATTTTGGCGGCAGAATTTAATATGAGCTCTATAGCCACCAGAAGGTGACTCCATCTGTTGGCTTGTTAATTTCATTGGCTGAAAAACCATTGACGTCTCACCCCCCTCAGCAAATATTACTCTATTAAATTAATTTGCATACGTTTTAGTATATGGATCAAAATGTCTAAAGTATCCAAGAACATTAACTCTAAATCGTCAAAGTCACACGCAAGATTCCTTCCCAAAGATTACAACGCATTACACAATCTATCCCAGAGAAAAAGATCCCAGATGGAAAGGTTAGAATTCTTTTATTGAAAAGCTTTTATCATTCTTAATCAACTTTGTACAAACAAAAACATCAGATATAGACATGGAACGAGTAACGGATGAAACTGATGTCTTAATCCTTGGAGCAGGACCAGCGGGTCTTTCAGCCGCAATTAGGCTAAAACAATTGGCCCTCGAGAAGGGTAAAGAGTTGAGAGTGTGTGTTTTGGAAAAGGGCTCTGAAGTTGGTAAGTTTAAGTGCACCATCATTTCTTATCCAATTAGACACTAATCTTATTGGCCCTTTTAAGGGAGACACATTTTATCAGGAGCTTGCATTGAACCTCAAGCTCTGAATGAATTAATCCCAGATTGGAAAGAAAAGGGAGTGAGTATATTTCATGGTCACCCCTTTTCAAATTTTGAGTCCTTGAAGAGAAAGCTTTAACAATAGTTATTCCAGGCCCCATTATTGACTGAGGTTAAAGAAGACAAATTTGCAATGTTAACTGAAACAGGAAGAATACCTATTCCCATATTTAAAGGTAATTAGGACTCTGCAAATCAAAATTCATTAACTTCAACAAAAAACTCTGTTTGTGCATAATCACAACCTATTCAGTAACTTAAAAGTTTTTAGGAAAAGAACTATAGGGACTTGGCAGTACTACGTCATGCAACGTCAGGCTACCTTCCACTAGTGCTAAAAAACATACCAGGAGGAGGGGCTTATGTAGCTTTCATTCTGTTAAAAAAACATACCATAATGGCGCTGGGGGCGGAGTTAAGCCTGAATTGCCAAGTCCCTATTTGTTTTAAATCTTTGAAACTTTGCGCAATAATTTAAAACCCTTCAATATGCCACTTCCTAAAATTTCAACAGATTCGAACTAGTGAAACCGAAGAAAACACATTTAAACCATTTGTAGACTAAGCCCTTCAAATTATGGCTAATTTAATTTCCGTTTTGATTTTTTTTTTACAAAAAAAACTGTAAAAGATAAACTTTTCAAACTTTGCACAAAGATAACAAACCTTATTTTGCACATCTCATTAAAATTTCGAGAGATTTGAGCCAATATATTCTAAATTAGGGTCAAAACATTGTGTTCCTCCCATAGACGGCCATGTTAAAAGCTGACTCCTTTGATTTTTCGAGCCCCTTTTTTCTGATACGCATTTTACAAAGGGAAATCATGCAGGGGTGTGCGAGTACTCGTTAAGTTCGAGTACTCGGTTCGAGTATCGAGCCGAGTACTCGGCTCGATACTCGATAACAACACATTGAGATACTCGAGACAGATTCGAGTAGCTTTTTAACATCTTAAATACTCGAGTCCGAGGCTTACAACTATAGCAGACGATGAGTTCATGAGCATTTATTTTGAAAATCACCTGTTCAATGTTTAATTGATCACTAACAATCTTTTTGAACTAGTTCGATATTAGATAATTGAACATCTTCGTTAATTTCACGAAATTTACAAAATTGCTACTCGACAAGTCAATATTTGAGACTCGATAATTACTCGAAAGAACCAAAATTTGACCTATCTAAATACTCGATACTCGAAAGTATTTTTGAGACTCGGCTCGATACTCGCTCGATAAGAAATTAGTTTTGATACTCGGACTCGGCTCGAAAACGAAAAAACGGGACTCGCACACCACTGGAAATAATTTGTTTGGAGGGACGCGTGCGTCTTAAGCTTGATGGAGTGGGCTGTGTTTAAATAAAGTTACTCAACCTTAATACTACTAAAATTTTTGTAGCTTAGTAATAAAGTACTAAATATTTAAATGTGAACTTACTGATTCACTCAGGTTTACCAATGTATAACCATGGAAACTATATAGTTCGTCTCGGACACGTAGTTGAATGGCTTGGAAAACAAGCTGAGGAATTAGGTGTCGAAATTTATCCAGGTTATGCTGGTTCAGAGGTACATATTATCGAATTATAACTAAGGAAAAATATGTATGTTACTCAGAGTCATTTTCTTCCTTTATCATTAAGATTTTATATCACGAAGATGGTAGTGTTAAAGGAATAGCCACAAATGATGTTGGAATAGCCAAAGATGGTTCTCCCAAAGTACATCCCATAGATATATTTCCCAAGTTCATTTGAAAATAATTGAAAAAAAAAAAACCAATTACAGGAAAACTTTGAAAGAGGCATGGAACTTCACGCAAAGTGCACAATTTTTGCGGAAGGATGTCACGGACATTTAACTAAACAAATCGCCAATAAATTAAATTTACGAGCCAAAGCCGAACCCCAAACTTACGCAATTGGACTAAAAGAAATATGGGAAATTGAACCTTCTAAACATAAACCTGGTCGAATTGAACATACAGTTGGATGGCCATTGGTATGACCTTGCGTAAAAAATAGCAGGGAGCCCACCGGTCCTATAATTCCTATAAATTCCTATATTTTGAACCTGTCCTATATTATCCTATAATTTCATGAAAGGTCCTATAATATCCTATATTTTTGACTTAGTCGAAGTTTTCGTCTAGTTTAGCATCAAATTTATCAAAATTTAGCTTTTTTTTTTATCGAGATCACATTTGAATGGAGACCGAAATTGCGGAGCTCGCTTAGGATTTTTTATATATTATATTATGTTATATTTTAATTAAGTTCTTCTGAGTTTTCAAAGTAAAATCCAATTTGTTATTTTTTATTTTTTGGGATTTTTCTACATAGTTTAAGCCCAAAATTGTATTATATTAGAGCTGCATTTTTAGTCCTATATTTTCCTATAAAAACACGTGATTTTTTCTCCTATAAAATCCTATAATTCCGGAAAAAAATTCCTATTTTTCCTATAAGGAATTTAAATTTAACAGTGGGCTCCCTGAAATAGTAGTAATCCCTTGTTAAGTATGTTTGAGTAACTATTTTGATTCTCCTTTTAGGATTTTAAAACATACGGAGGTTCCTTCTTGTATCATTTAAATGAAAGTACTCCTATGGTTGCAGTTGGATTTGTCATTGGTTTAGATTATCAAAACCCGTATCTAAGTCCATTCAAAGAGTTTCAAAGGTTTAAGCTTCATCCATCAGTTAAACCAATTTTTGAAGGAGGAAAAAGAATTTCTTACGGTGCTCGAGCCCTTAATGAAGGTGGACTGCAGGTAATCGGAGTTTTCCTCTTCTTCTGATAGCTTTTGACTCTTTTGAGCAATAAGCCAAGATTAGAGCGATTCTAAACTCTCATTTCAGAGCATCCCAAAGTTAACCTTCCCTGGAGGATGCCTTATTGGTTGTGGAGCCGGGTTTATGAATGTACCAAAGATTAAGGGAACTCACAATGCAATGAAAAGTGCCATGATTGCCGCTGAAAGTATCTATGACACTATTGAAGAAGGGAACTCAAAAACCAAAGGTTTTCCATTGTAAAATTACCATTCTTTCCTTGATTAATGATTAAATTAACCCTTAATGACTATAGGTATTGATCCAGTTGTTTACGAGGACAGACTTCGTCAAAGTTGGGTTTGGAAAGAATTAACCTCGGTTCGTAATATCCGACCTTCTTTCCACTCACCTTTGGGTGTTTACGGTACGATGGCCTACACCGGTGTCTTCTACTTTTTATTAAGGGGTAAAGAACCATGGACATTGTCGCATGGAGGTGAGTACTTGGTCAACCCAATTTACATTGACATCTATAAACATTGATTGGTATTACCACCATACGCAGGACCCGATTACAAGAAACTGAAACCAGCATCGGAATGCAAACCTATTGAGTATCCTAAACCAGATGGAACCATCACTTTTGACTTATTGACATCTGTGGCTTTAACTGGTACCAATCACGAAGGTGACCAACCGCCTCACTTAACTTTAAAGGACGATACCGTCCCGATCAAAAGAAACTTGGACGTTTTCGATGGTCCGGAACAAAGATTTTGTCCAGCTGGTAAACATTCTTTGATCAAAGGTAACTATTCAACCAATGTGTTCATCCGCGAATTTACCATTTTTAGGTGTTTACGAATATGTACCAACTGAAGATGGCAAAGGGAAAAAGTTCCAAATTAACGCTCAAAATTGTATTCATTGCAAAACGTGTGATATTAAGGATCCAAGTCAAAATATCAATTGGGTAACGCCCGAAGGAAGTGGAGGTCCAGCGTACAATGGAATGTAATCGCGAGTTAAATGGTAAATAATATTATAAGGGTTAAATTTTCTTAAGAGAATGCGGGGATTTCAATTATGTAACTAAATGATAAATGACTGGTATCATGTAAATAGTATATGACAGTTTCAACTATATTATAAACAATGCAAATTTAATGATTAATTTAAAATTTATCAGATGACAATTATCTAAGTGCTATTTACGTATAAAAAGTTTATGAATTAAATATTGCTTATTTTTCTATCACTTGTCATAAAGTAAAATAAGCGTTTATTTTGAAATTGATAGCCCCAATTTCATAAAACCTCTCTGGCACTCGCCCGGGGCGTCTCCCGGCAGGGCGGCGCTTGCTATTCTCGGGAGGAACGTCTCCCGGCGACGCGGCGCTTGCTATTATCGGGAGGAACGTCTCCCGGCGACGCGGCGCTTGCTATTCTCGGGAGGAACGTCTCCCGGCGACGCGGCGCTTGCTATTATCGGGAGGAACGTCTCCCGGCGACGCGGCGCTTGCTATTCTCGGGAGGAACGTCTCCCGGCGACGCGGCGCTTGCTATTCTCGGGAGGAACGTCTCCCGGCGACGCGGCGCTTGCTATTCTCGGGAGGAACGTCTCCCGGCGACGCGGCGCTTGCTATTATCGGGAGGAACGTCTCCCGGCGGGACGGCGCCTGCTATTCTCGGGAGGAACGTCTCCCGGCGACGCGGCGCTTGCTATTATCGGGAGGAACGTCTCCCGGCGACGCGGCGCTTGCTATTCTCGGGAGGAACGTCTCCCGGCGACGCGGCGCTTGCTATTCTCGGGAGGAACGTCTCCCGGCGACGCGGCGCTTGCTATTATCGGGAGGAACGTCTCCCGGCGGGACGGCGCTTGCTATTCTCGGGAGGAACGTCTCCCGGCGGGACGGCGCTTGCTATTCTCGGGAGGAACGTCTCCCGGCGACGCGGCGCTTGCTATTATCGGGAGGAACGTCTCCCGGCGACGCGGCGCTTGCTATTATCGGGAGGAACGTCTCCCGGCGACGCGGCGCTTGCTATTCTCGGGAGGAACGTCTCCCGGCGGGACGGCGCCTGCTATTCTCAGGCGGGGCGTATAATAGATACTTTTATATTTTCTCTTATTTAAGTAAATAATTCTTGTTTTAAGACATACTTTATTATAACACAGAATACTTAAGTTTACATTATGAAAAATGATATTACAAAATATATGGTTTATTTATTTTATGGTTTAGAAATTTTACTATGAGCAGATTTAGAGAGAATGAGGAATTCTTGACCGCACATATCAGGGTCTACTCCTAAATTCTCTCCAAATGTTTCAGAAATAGCGTCCTCGCGCTTATTCCTGCTACGTTTCTTCCTTTCTTGTTTCCTGCTGGTATAAATTAGATAAGGTTTAGTTTAAAATCTTCCAATTTATACCAGCTATAAAAAAATCTCTTTTAAGATTTTCCTAACCTATCGTCGCTTTTGCTAATATCTAATTTTTCATTCATTTTAATCTCGGCTCCGTCTACCAGCAGAGTGATCAATATGTTAGCTATGTTTCTGGCATCGTGTAATCCGCAATGTTGTCTTCCTTCAAAGGAAAGACCTAAACTTTCTATCATGGCTAATAAAGTAAGTTTTCCTTTGAAGTGGTAAAAGGCATTGAAGGATTTTCGGATGTTAATCCATTGAATCGTGTATGACGGGATTTCAAGGCCACTGTGTTCGCATTGAAGGGTAAAAAAGCGTTTGATATCCCATGGCCTGAAAGAGTTTTGAATTTAATTGTTATTAACAATTTTTGACGGGGAAAAGAAAGAGTTTCCTAACCCGTCAGTAACTATGGCAAAAAAGTTATCAGTCGGTCTCGCTTTAGCGCGGTATTTTGCCGACCACGCCTCAAATTGTTTCAGTACCTCGGGAAATTGAGAGGCACTGTTAACTTGGTCCTATTGGGAAGGAAATATCATTGTTTTAGGCTATATTTTGCGTTAAAAGGTTCTACAAGTCGCTTGCCAAAGCTACTGACGATTAATAGAGTGCTGTCAGAAGCGCCGGTGTGACGTCATCCATGCTGTTTTCCCATAAAGAAAAACGGTAACTGTCATGGCCGCCCATTGTTAAAGGCAGACTCGTGACGTTTAACCTTGGATCTGACGTCACAACTGACAGCACTCTATTAAAGCCTAGATTGACCAGCAAACGACTTGTGGAACCCTTTAAATTGGATTTCTTACTAACTTGGGTTATGCCAGTTAGTTTTTGACAAAATTCGGTTAATTGAGGGTTCTTTACTGGTTGACAATAACGATGGAATTCATCAATCTAAACGTGGTATAACAATTTAGTGACAAAAAACACGCTTTTACAAGACAGTTTTTCATCATACAATCTGCCTTTTTTCAACATCAATCAAAACGGCGGGGAATTCAATGATTTCATGAATATATTCTTGGTCATCTTTCTCGCAAGTGGCTTCAAAATCTATCACACACAGGTACTTATATTTGCATTGTTTAGTACCTCCCAATGTTTTTTTCTTGTGATAAACTTTAAGACGTTTTCGAAGCACATCGATGCAACCTCTGGAAAAAAAAAAAATAATAATAATTACCGAAATTAATAAATTAATCTCCCGCGAGTAAGCCTAATGGCAGCCTTTCTACATTGACTGTATTAAGCTCTATGGGGAAATAACATGGGGTGCCTGTAGCCTGCCTAAAGTATGACAGGGTAGGTAGGAATTTTTACCTCGTATTTAATCCATAATTAGCCAATTTTCTCTTGATATCATCAGTGTTCATGTTGTTAACTGCACCATTAAACTGTGACAGAGATTTCATTTTCTGTTCATCGTAATACACACTATTTGTAGCTGTCATACTAGGCCTACTTTGGTTGGCACATTACAAAGTAGTTTTAATTTAATAATAAGATGGCTTTATTATTCAAATTGCGCCTTTGTATTGCGCGCCTCAGAATCTGTCATGAACTATTTTAGAACTCATGAGCATGATTCATGAAGGGGGAAGGGTAATGTTGCGCAAAGTTCACGGAAGTGACAAGTCTCTGTAGCAGGGATGCCAGATTGAAAACCTTCAACACGCCAAAATCAAATTGGAAACAAGCCCAAAAAACCGCCAATCTATTTTTCGCAAAGAAGCCCAAAAACTGACTAAGATCTAAACCATCCAGCCCGAAAACAAGCCAAAAATTTATCGTGAAAATTTGGAATTTGTTTTTCTTTAATTAGTTTCAATGCAAATTACATACTGAAACCATTTATAAAACTCAAAACAAAATGAAACCACTTTATTTAACCATAAATTGACGAATTATGAGCAACACAAATGGTTTGACAGTACTATTTGTCAGTTTTTTGGGCAAATTAATGATCTTCGCCTATAGAGTAATTTCGGTTGAGAGGGGGAGTGAACTGTGTATCCCCTACGTTAGGGGCAACTTTGTACTTGATAATACTATTTGCCCCCGGAAGGGAAGGGGAGGGGGGATATCACTAAGGTTAGAGATAGAGGGTTATGACGTTGCCGTATATGGGAAAGAAATTACTCTATTGGCGGTATTTTAAGTACAGCCAATATTTTTTAGAAGAAGCCCAATTGGCGGCTTTCCAGCCCAATATGGCATCCCTGCTCTGTAGTTACCTTATTTAGAGTTAGATGGCGCTACAGTTAACACTATTTCCAATAGGGCTCAAAAATGCGGGAAAGTTCAATTATTGGAAACGGGAAACAACGCCGAAATTAAAATAAATTTATTTTATTTACAAGATATATATTACATTAATAAATAATTTAATTTTCTTTTCGCTTTGCTTTTATCCCACTCTTGTCTTATAAGGCATTCATTATGAATATCATCCCATAAAGATCCACCTTCAGCCTCTGACAGTATTTTTAAAATACGTTCAACTAAAGAGGTAATGTTTGAACCTTTTTTCAATAAACAATCGAAATGTTCAACTAGAATAGTAAATTCCATAGAATCGACACTGAAAAAAAATAATTAACAGAAAGTTAATTATTAAAGAACTGCATTTGATTAACATAGTCATTAAAAACCAACCAGCTTCTCCAAACATATCCCGTTTTTTTATATTGGGGTTCAAATTTCTGGCCGTGATAAACCAAAGTTTTTAAGTATGCTTGGAGAAATTCCTGATTTGAAATAGCTAAATCAGTAAGCAGGGGTGCGGGTTGTTCAGTTATCAGTTCTAGGATAGTTTCACTTGAACTTTTGGCGTTCTTAGCTTTTTCAATAGCATCCGTGCACCATTTTATAATATAATTCTGCAATTTATAGCACATAGATTGTGATAAACATATCTTTGATTCCTTAGCGGCCATTAATAAGAAACACCCTTCAGACCTTGCTGAAATAGGAATAACAATTGTGGGTATTTTTAGCAATTTTTAAACAGTATTTGAATCATCATACAAGTCTAGTTTTATTTCTACACAGTTCATCCAAATTACTTCTGAGGGTACTTTCTGACCTAGAGATATTATTTCAGTAATTATTTTACTCGAGAACATATGTTCATGGTATTACATTCTAGAGTTGTTCGTTTTTCGCATCCTTTGCAAAAGATTATGGAGTAGAAACCCAGACCCGAGTAAAAGCCACTGCTCATAAGTGAAAATATTATTTCCCCCGATATTAAATGCTTCAAATAAGGGGTTTGCGCCTTTAATTATATAAAGGGGTATGTCTAGCACCTTTAAAAATGTTTAAAAATTAATAATTGTCATAATAGGCTAATTGTTATTCAATCTCTTACTTTATGCTCTAACCCAAATAAAGCGTATTTGTCTAGAATATTCGCGTATTCGATAAAATTCATTTCGTAGTTTTGTAGTAAAAGGAAATATAGTGTTTTTGTGGAATATTTTAAAAAATTCAGGTCAGCATTAGGTACACTACAATTAGGTATTCTAGAAACCATTTCCTTTATATAATTATTTAAACCTTCCTCAGCTGGTTCATTCAAAACACTGCTATAAATCTACATAATATATTTTATATAAATATTCCTCGTATAAAACATGCACTATAGAACCAAACCTTCTCGCAATATGATGTCCACTTTAAAGAAATTTTAAGTTCTTCTTCCTTACATTCAGGTTCGCCATAAGCATGATTGTATATATGGCTTAAAGTATAATGAATATTTCGGAGGAGGGTCGTGACGCTTTTTTCCTGTGTCATATTATGGCATTTTAATTATTATCTTAATTAAAATTAACACACAGCACCGCAGAACCTAGCCGTGAGCCCATGGCGCGAAACTTTTGAATTTTTGTAGCAGACAACAGCCTAGACGCAATTTAAAGTTGGTACCATTTTCCATGGAGTAATTTGATTGGTGTGGAAATAAGAGTTTTGTTGAAGCGCATTATATTACGTTTAGATCTTTCGTAATATTACTCCATGGTGGCAGTCAATTTAAAAAGCAAAACAACATAAGCTTTTACCAACACGGACACAAGTGCATAACGATGACGTATGCGATTCGCTACTCGGTCTACCCTGATTCCTCCGACTCCTAGACAGTTCACTTCACTGTAGTAAAAGGCCTAGGGATTTTTTAAAGAAGCGGTTTTTTAACTTTTATGTTATACTTCCGGTTTTTTCTTGTACGTGACCGTGAATTCAAACGCGTCCTTGTATTTTGTGCAGGAGAAAACACGGACGGAAACTTCATTGAAAATGGTAAGGCTATAGTTTAGTTATAAACAGGTTTTTAGGTAGTTTACGTGGGCCTTGGACCTAGAACTAGGATCAATCGTCGTTCGTCAATCGATAAACAAAGGCAGAGAAGCCTAGCCCTAGTTTCTTAAGAATTTAATTGCGTAGTGTTTGTCTTAACGCTAGGCCTAGTTTCACGTGAGTGAGTAACCTTTTACTACCGTAAGATTTTTACATCGTAATAATTAAAAAACATAAGGCTATCCTGAAGTCTACTTAGCCCATATGTGTACTTTAACTGTTTTTATCGGCTTATGTTATGTTTTAAGTAATAGTTAATATTGTTCAGGCTTACTGTTGTGGCTAACAGGATTGCACCTTATGGTTTCGGGCTTTGCCTTATGGTTGTCACTTTATCTCTATAATCAGTGTAAGGCAGTAAAGCTAACCAAAGTTAGGCTTAAGAGTAGTACATCGGGTGGTTATGCAATCGTAACCACTTTTTTACATAATCACATGACTAGGAGTAGGATCTTGAAAGAGTTATGAAATTGCCTTTTGGCCACAACTTAATTTTAACATTTATATTAGTCACAATAATTGCGTATAAAATTGAAAATCCAAAACAAGATGTGTTTAGATGACCTTCTAATTTAAGATAAACTATTTGCTTTGTTTCATTCATTATCTGAAGATTGCGAGGAGTGATGGAAACTGATGCCCTTGTGACCCATCGTCGCCATGTGGCTGCTAGCATGCCAAGTAGTAATCAAACTGTTTATCGCGCAGTAAACGGACCAGACGCGGGAAAACCTGTCCAAAGTTCAGCTGTAGGAGCTACTGTGACAATTGACGCTTTTGGTGAAGTTACAGTCTCAAAGGATAAAAAATCCCCTCAAAATACGCGAGATCAATCTGGTAAAAGTCACGCGCGTACAAACAGTAGTGACGACGATATGATTGACATTAACGCGCCTAATGGAGGAGATGACTCTTCAATGGATCAAAGCTTTACTGGTGAGTTGATTTAATATTTTTAGGGGACTAATGGTAGAGAAGTTGGTATCAATTAAGAGACTAGAAAAGTACTTCTCCTTGACTTCAGTTTGAATCAGTACCCAAGCTGATATATTGAAACTTACTTTAAAGCATATCTGCAGTGGTTTATCAGATTTAAAGCATCAATAGATTGAGATCTTGAAACATGATTTATAAAGACGTCATTGTCGCGATGGGAGGGGGGAGGAATTTGACAGTCTGAAGCCGTTTATAGGAGAAAGATTTATTATTTGAATCCCTTCAATTCTCTATGGGGATAGAGTAGTGTATAGACTAGTGGCGGTAAAGAGGGGCGTATACTGTGTATACCTCCATCTGGGCGCGTTCTTGTAAGAGGGGATACTGCCTGCGCGCTCCCAGTAGGGGGATGACACTGAGCTAAGAGATAGAAGGGTATGACGTTTGCATACGTAGTACTGCCATTACTAGAAATAGAAAATTGAAAACATTTTTGCTAAAAGCCTGATAAAGACTATACTTGCTAGTGGGAAACCGGTTGTTTTTTAAAGATTTTGATCCTCCAAGGCTCTCAAAGACTATAAAGAGCTGTTTTTTTGTTTGTAACCAATAGGGAGCTAACAGCTGGCTAGGGGGAAGAGATAGTCTGACGTCACGCAGCCCCCCTCTGGTTGGAATTTTTGCGCGTAGAATACTGTTTCCAACCATTAGGGGGGATGAAACTCCAGTAAGAGATAGAAGGGTGTGACGTTTCAGGGTCAGAACTGTTAGCTCCCTATTGTTCAAGGGACTATATAACATCTTAAATAATACTGGAGGGAAGAGATTCACTACGTCTTAACACTCTTAATTTTGGCGCTTAGCCATATACTTTCATATACTTACCTGATAGCCTATTTTCAAAATTACGCTGTTTTTAGGTACGGAACTTTCCATACGCTGTTACCCTATATTAGAAGTGTAACATTTTTTTGTTCTTCATTACGTACTTGTATATCGTTTTAGTCGGCTTTTATTTTTTCGTCTACCTGTTTATATAAAATATTTTGATTCGATAACTAGCACGCCAAACGCTTAAAATACAGTGTACACGCGTTTTGTTTTTAATCCCAAACGCGCATTGGGACTTCAACCTTGATAATACAGCTTCCCTCAGCGCTCTTTAACATACTTTACACTCTGATATGGTTAGAAATGTTGTTAGTCGCCGTGTAAAAACTCTTATAAAAGTGTTGATTGTGTTTGTGTGTGTTTAGTTAAAGAAAAATACATTTATTGTTATTATTATTATGTTAAGGGTGCTTGTGAAATATAAATTTAAAAATGACCCGAAAATGCGTTATTTGGATAATTGCTCAAGTAAGTTTGTTTGTTTGTTCGTCGTTGGTTTTGTTGAAAACACGCTGTCAAATTAGTAATACGCGCTGTCATTTAAGACCCAAAGGGGGATACGATCTATTAAACTATCTTACAAGTCGTAAGGTTTTTCCGAGGGGGCACTCACTCAAGGGTAATCGGTGTACCGGTTTGACTGTATTAAAATGATTACGCGCAATATTTAATAGCCCTGCCCTTGACAGCGCTAAAATGATTACATTTTACACGTAATCTGTAATCGGTGTACATGTTTTCAAACAGTGATTAGCCCCTCAGGTTTTCCCGTAGCCTTTGGAATTCACGCTCTCTGTGGCTTCTCAGTGGGATACCAAGTACCCATATAATACGTGAGAACGTATGAATAGCTATCTTAGGTTTGGATGAAGTAGTGTATCATTCTGCACACGGTTTCCATCGTTAACGTTCTTAGGTCGTATATTGGTTATTGGCGAATGGCGATACTTATCTCTAGTCTGGATCGTGTTTTTCTCCTAAAATTGAAACCTTGATGAAATCCAAGCCGTTCCCAAAGCTGATAGATACTTTTTACACAGAAAAGTTGGATATCTCTGAAATTTATATTAGAAATTTTTTCATATTAACTTGGAAATATATGCTAATTGAATGTAGGCATTTTCTTTGGCAAGGCAATAGGGACTTGGCAATTCGGGCTTAACTCCGCCCCCAGCGCCATTATGGTATGTTTTTTTAACAGAATGAAAGCTACATAAGCCCCTCCTCCTGGTATGTTTTTTAGCACTAGTGGAAGGTAGCCTGACGTTGAATGACGTAGTACTGCCAAGTCCCTATGGTACTAGAAATATTTATTGCGGTAAAATTCTGTTTGCTTATTTTTTTTTTTTTTTTTTTCATCGAAAACTGAGTTTTAACTTCGAGAATGCGTCATGGGTTAAGGGTTAAAACTATGGTTGAACACACATTATCACACGTAGCGGATTTACATCCATAAACATTGCCGATAAAATGACATGGTTATCTAACCTTGGCTTTTAGAATTTTGTGATAAAAACATGTTATAGCTATCAAGAATCGTCAGTTCTTAGGGTAAAACGATAGTTGAAACGTAAAGGTAACACGTATTACCTTCTGAGCGCTCGACGCTGTGTAAGTAGGCCAATATGTACAGAATGTACCATGCAGGTGTTAGCAGCTTGAAGGAGAGAGAGATGGAGTGGTAACACTGTACCCCCACCTACGGAACGGCACCGAAGTCCTCCCAGCCTCCTCAGCGTTTAAGTGGAGTTGTACCAGGGATAAGGGAGGTGAGATGGATTGGAAATGATGAAGGGCGACCTGCGGCACCGTATCTCTCCCAGTGTACCTCGCGCACGCCCCTACCCTTCGGTAGGCGATTGCTAAGTGCTGCCGCGTAGCGCCATTTTATATGTACGAGAACTAGCTTCTATTTTTAAGATAGAGGGAGCGGCCTTTACAATTTCGTCCGGTACGACCCTACCTAACCACTGAGGATGCTGGGAGGACTACGTTGCCGTAGGTGGGGGTACAGAGGCAACGCTATAGGCATGGGGGTTACCACTCCAGTCCTCTCTCCTTCAAGGTTGTACAGTACGGAATCGTAATGGAAGCCCAAACAATGCCGCTACGCGGCAGCACTTAACAATCGCGTACCCAAGGGTAGGGGCGTGCGCAAGGTAAACTGGGAGAGTTTCAATGCCGCAAGTCTCCCTTTATCATTACCACTCCATCTTACCTCGTGTCTCCCTGTTAGCAGCCTATTGCCATAAACACAGAAGTAGGGAAGCCCCTGTAGGTTTTATGGCGTTTTGCTTTTAACCATGAGTGTTGCAAGAATAGGGTTCGAAAATTACCGTAATTTTGGAAAATGGTAAATTACGCTGTAATTTACCGCGTAAATTACCGTTCATGGTAATTTACGAAAATTAAAAAATTAAATTATATTGATCGTTTTTAAGCTAAATAATGAAAATATCACTTGAACACATTCTTTTTATAGCATAGTGTTTTACAATATTTAAACACCGAGTTTTGATGTTTGCAGCTCAAAATACTTTTGAACAGCAACATCCACTTTCTTCTTCTTACCAATTTTGCAAATTTTTGCTATTTCACGTTTTTAAAACAAAATTCTAGAGAAGGGCCGATAACAGTTTAGTCAAATTTCGGTGCCGATATATCGGTTTAGTCAAATTTCGGTGCCGATATATCGGTTTAGTCAAATTTCGGTGCCGATATATCGGTTTAGTCAAATTTCGGTGCCGATATATCGGTTTAGTCAAATTTCGGTGCCGATATTGATATCGGTATGGGCCCATCTCTAGAAAATTCTAACAACTACAGCTTTCCAGCTAAAGCAAACGAACTCGACAACAAGAATAGACGAGAAAATCAAATTTCATTTCCTTAATCAAATTTTTCCCACGCTTGCCGTTCAACCTTTTATGACTTACTCATATATCATGGGAAGAAATAAGTGTGTATGCACGGGTAGAGCAAAATATGGAGCTTTTAGACCATTTTCCAAGTGTTAGAAATGAAAATTCGGTGGTAAATTACCATCGTGGTAATTTACCAGCGTAAATTACCACGGTAATTACCAGGGTAATTACCGTTTTCGTAATTTACCCGAGAAAATCGTAAATTACAGTTACCCTGGTAAATTACCGTGTAAATTACCATGGTAATTTACCGATTTAGAACCCTATGCAAGAATCATAACAGAATCTCACACTGTATTGACAAATGAATGGGTTATAAAAATCAATTGGGTATCTTTGGTACATGGCGCAAGATGGGCACTATTTTTCCTTTCCTTTGGAATCCCTTATAATTTGTTTATTTATCACTTTATCTTTTTTTTTTTTACCTTACACGTTTTGGTTTTTAATGCTATCCCATTTCTTCCTCGCAACCTTTTTTCCTTTCGTTATCTCCTTCCTCCCCGTGCCTGGTCTGTTATCGCGATACAGGTGGCGAAGATGACAGTCTGCTCTATGAGCGAGGTAGTTATGGTGGCAACGCGAGTTCCCAGTCATACCACCACCAATACGACTGGCCTAGCGAGTACACTGAATTCGATAGATTAACGGAAGGTAAAACAATACCCCTTTTTATTTATATTTTTTATCGAACATTATTAGGATGTCATAACTAAATTGGAATTCTTCGAGTTAAAAAAAACTGATCTCCTATAACCTTGATAGGACTTCTATTTATTAATTTCCTTTGAGTTTCTACGGGAGCTTCGCTTCACAGGTACTTCCTATTTTGACAAACAATGTACAGGTAGAACGCTTTAGCCCCGCCCCGGGGTGAATATAAGACCTTGGGGTCACGAGTGTCAGCAAATTATCAAAACGTGTTGGTGTAAAGTTTTCGCTCTAGGGTGGCGCTGAGCCTGTAACTATTGGTTTTTGTCCTTGGTGTAAGCAAACCTTAGAGACACGTGGTTTTAATTATTAACTACGCAATTATCTCCGAACTGGTCAAATGAGGTGTTGGTGGAAAGCCTTGGGTACCCGGGGCGAGCTTAAGCTTTTGGATTTTGACCTCAAGGTCATAGGGGTCAGCAAATCATCGAAACACGTGGCAAAACAGAAAATATCGCATTGTATATGATTATGAATTAAATGGTTAATTTCAAATTTAAATTAATAATGTTAAGCTTACATTTATTTACACCTTTGATGGACACTGGACACCATTGTTCATTGTTTTCGTTATAATTTAAAAAGAGTAATTTATTTATTATTTTTAGTATTATATGCGCGGTGAAATACATCGCGCCATATAGTTTTCTGACCTTCATCCTGTAAAAATATACTTCTTTGAAATACATAAATACACCCCTTATTTTAAAGGCCTAGATCCAGGCAAGATCGTTCTAGGCGAACCATAAGTTTATAAGATATGTTCCATTAAGTATGACGCTACCTATACTTCGTAATATTAGAGACTTACAGGTCGAGCTGGTTCGAGAACGACAATCGAGAATTGACTAAACGCGGTTTTGCAGTTCCTCTTCCTATTTAGTCTGTACTAAGTCTTTGACGGCGCCTCACCAGGCGTCACTGTACGAGAATTTATCTTACGTTTCATCAACGTCATAACAAGCGAGTCAGTAACCAGTGACAATCTTATGGAACACATCTTATGGCGAACTATAGAGCTATATAAGTTGAAGCTAGGGGTGTGCGGGTACCCGATACCCGAAGATTACCCGTTCGGGTATCGGGTCGGGTACCCGCCCCGATACCCGAAAATGAATTTTCAAACTATTCGAAACTACTCGGGTAGTAAAAATAATCCCCCCCCCATTACCCGTGACAAGCTGAAACTGGTTGTCGGGTTATTCGCGGGTAGAAAAATAGGAATCAGAAGTCCCATTGTCGGGTTTAGAAAGAATCGAAATTTTAAGAATGACGAAATTCCATGAAACACTGTTTCAATGTGAAATTTAGTTCACATAAGGTATGCGTTCTGTGGTAGTTTCATTCTGAGACAGATCACCGCACGCAACGCGACACACCTGTATATTGCCAGTATTCTATTCTGTGTTGAAATAAGACTAAGGGTTAAGAAAGTGAAAGCGGAACCAGAAGTTAAAGAAAGTATCAAAAAGAAAGAAACTAAGAAAGAGCATACATTGAATAACCCAGGATTGAGATATAACTGTAAGAAGTGTACTAAAGGAAATATCAATTTATTTAAGCCTAATTAGTAATTACCCGAATACCAGGCAAAATATTTTGGGTACCCACACTGATAACTAACTATTCGTCTAACTTTTATTACCCGACAACCATTTTTCGGCTAAGCCTAATTACCCGAATACCCGACAAAAATTCGGGTACCCGCCCCGATACCCGATAACAGTATTTTTGATTACCCGAACCCGATTCGAAATTGAAAAATCACTACCCGCACACCCCTAGTTGAAGCAGTTGCGGAGAGATTCTAGATTCGTTTTGTAACTCGCGTGGTTCTCGGCCTTTAAGACCAGTACCCTCTGTACTCTGGTTTCCTATTTCTTCCAACGAGATTTCGTAGAACGCGATATCTTTAGAGGTCTTCGAATTATTACAATAACGTTAATGATCCGAGTTAGGGAAATTTTATTAACCTTTAATCAAAGTTCCGCCTATTTGCCTCCCACTTTTTCCTCTTCCGAAATTGCCATTTTGTTTCTCGTGATTTTTGTGGAATATTTCCAAAGAATAACAGTGAACAAATACGACGAAATTTACCGACATTTTTTACTCTTATTAAGAATTATCAGCTGCGCTAACAAAAGTTTTTAAACAACGTCACAAGGTCTAAGGTCTACGCTTTTTTAGACCATTATAGAGTACTTGTTTTTCAGTTCCGTTTGAACGAGTAACTGCTAAAAAAAGCTTTTCGCCCGATTTTATCGCAACCTTATCTCGGTTTAAAAAACACATTAAAATATATTTCGCCAAGTCTGTGTCTGTTTGTGAGCTTTTGTGATTTTAGTTAGTCGTGATCGAAACCCCTGGAAATGAGTCTTCGGAATTGTTTTTAAATTGAAAACGCTTTATAATATAAATTAAATTTTTATGGAATCAAGATGGCAGAAAGATTATCCCGAGATAGCCTGCCTGGGTAATTATGCAAATTTATTATTTGATTTTTTGGAATTTTTCCGCGTTTGCCAAAAGGCGAAGGTTCGTGAAGTGCCTTTGTTTTTCGATGTTGGTTTTGTTTGGTAGTCTTTGGTAGTAAAACTGTATTAAGTTAGAACTCACAGACGCGTCTCCATTCTCTCGGAGGATATACAGATTGATTTCTGTAGTCGTTGAGCGGCTTGTTCACCCTAACATTCTCACTTAAAATCCGATTTTCCAAAATGAATTTGGAGTACATCAACCTGCTCAACAACTACAATACCTGTTGTACTATGCTGACAGATGATTTATGCCGTTTACAATTGGAATTTTAAATGGAGTTATTTTATTGAAGTGAGAATTTTAGTGAGCTTATACAGTTTGACGTTTTCTGTTTTTTTCCCCCATAATGGTGTATTTTTTTATTATAATTACTATTATTATTTTTAAACCAAGCTTTATTTTAATGCTATCATAAGGCATCTTTAATTATAATTCCATCATTGCACAAAACCGATGAAAAAAACCGGCATAAGATATGCAGCTAGGTCGCCTGAAAGCAAAATAAAATGGATGATGATTATCGATTCTTCTACTAATTATGAAACGAATCTGCATAGTGAAACAGCCAGAAAACAAACCCGAATTAACTTGAGATTTCATAGATATTTTGAAATTTGCACCTTGGACCAATCGCGTAACGCCCTACCTTCTTGTTAACAAAATTTACGTGACACGCTCCATATCTGGCGCCATGATTGTCACATGATCACATCACGCTCTTAGTTTCATTCCACATTGGAGCGTGCCACGGGGATTTTGTTAACAAGAAGGCAGGGAGTTACGCCATTGGTCGGAGGTGTGAATTATGCGAAATTAACAATGAAATCTCAAACTAATTTGTATTTTAAAATCATTCTGAGGTGTTTCACTATGCATATAATTAGTAGAAGAATCGATAAAAAATCACTATCACTCTCCTTTTAAATATTGCTCAGACGGTGGTGAATTGCTAGCATTTCAATGTAAAACATCATCGTGTTCATTACACATATTATGAATCCAGTTTCAATGGCATTCCTTAAACACTGTCATTCATTGTGTAATATTTTTGTTATCAAATCAATATATTATCATATAGATTAATGACAAATTATGTTTGATCATCAACAAAGAATTGTAAAGGAAAATCTAACCGAAAATTCTATATATGAATTGTTTGTTATCTTTATGGATTATTTATAATCTTGTATCTCAAATAATAGGTAGTAATAATTGACTATGATAAATAGTCACGCTATAAAACTGTTATATTTTAGAAAGAGAAAAAAAAAGCGTGTTTAATCTGAAAACTTTATTGTACGTGTCGAGTCGTGTACGGTTTATGTAGTCATAGGCGTATGAACGCTGTACTTACTTTATTGTGTGAAATGTTTCGCTGGGTACGCGTGTATCGTAGAATTACGTACCATTGTAAGTTATTTGCCGTATTATATTTGTGAGTTTCGTTTATATTTTGAGAGTTCTTATGCATTTTGAACTCAAAAACGTGTGTCAATATGGGGCCGTTTATGGTGAGCATTCTCTACGTCATATATTTCTTTCGCAGTTTGTTTAAAATCTCCGGTTTAATCTGTTAGTAAAAGCTCCGGTAATGTTTAGCGTCATGAACATGGTTAATAACTTTAGAAATAGTATATTTCGTATTAACCAATTTACCACTGGCGTGGCCATGGTTCGAACTCGGTATCTATACCACCCAGTTCAGTTTCCTGGTGCTCGCTCATTCACCGCGAAAAGCCGATCACAGTGTGTTTCTGATCCGTAAAATACTCAAACCTTAACTTGAAAACAGTGGCCCAGACGGAAAAATGGAGTTAGAAGTTACAGTTTCTACTCAAAACCGCCCAAAGAACATCCCCTTAATTTATGCCACATTTATCAGAAACACCCTGTTTGTTTTGTCTCAAGATGTGAAATCGGGGATTATGAAGCGTCAAGTTTAAATATGGCGTTATAAAATTTGAAGGCGATGATAATTTGAAAGATAAACGAAGTATTTTTCTTAAAACGTACATTAATAAACTATGAAATACATCGTAAATCTAAGTCTGAACGCGAATATCCATTGTTTAAGCACTTACCATTTGCGCTGATTATGATTGAATTAGGGTCAGTTGGCACCCAGGATATGGATGATTTGCCTCCTGGAATTGGCCAATACGATGATTTCCACACGATTGACTGGCAACGAGATATTGCCAGGGATCGCATGAGACAACGATACATTATTAAGAAAAAGAACGAATCTATATGCGATTTACTCCGAGGGGCTCATGACGCCTGGTCGGGATGGCTTTGCGTCCTATTTGTCGGATTAGCCGCTGGTAAATAGCGCCTTTACTCATGGAAAATAATTGTCTTCAAGCCATTGACCTCGGTGTGATCTGCAGGTAGTGTTGCTGGTATAATTGACATTGGTGCTGGATGGATGAAAGATTTGAAAGAGGGAATATGCCCTCAAGCCTTTTGGCTAAACAGAGAACAATGTTGCTGGTCGTCGAATGATACTACTTTCGAGGGTGGATCGTGTACTCAGGTAAATTTTGCAACCAGTCTTACTCTTCGTAAATATGGTTTCGTAAGGGTACAGTGGCATATCGCGTAGAATTTCCTATTTGTGACGTATTTTACCACTGTGATCTTTATCTCTACCCATAACATGACGGCATACCCATCTTAAATTCGTACAAATGGGTTTAATTCCATCGATATTACAGTGGCATACGTGGCCAGAAGTCTTCGGTTACTTTTGGAAAGATGATGCCGGAGAGTACATCATATCATATTTATTCTACATATTGTGGAGCCTACTTTTTGCCTCGTTGGCTGTGATGCTAGTCAAAACATTCGCTCCGTACGCGAGTGGATCTGGAATTCCTGAGGTTGATGCCTTTAAAATATTTACTGTGAACTTAATTAATTTTATTTATATATAAATATTTGTAGATCAAAACCATTTTAAGTGGTTTCATCATAAGAGGGTATTTAGGGAAATGGACATTGACAATTAAGTCCGTTTGTATGATGCTTGCCGTTGCCGCTGGTCTCAGCTTGGGCAAAGAAGGACCACTTGTCCATGTTGCTTGCTGTATTGGCAATATTTTTTCATACTTGTTCCCGAAATACGGAAGAAATGAAGCCAAAAAAAGAGAGGTAATGTGTTGAATTTATTACATATGCGAAGTTCTTTAATTTTAATTTAATTGGGAATAGATTTTATCCGCCGCTTCTGCCGCTGGCGTCTCTGTAGCTTTCGGAGCTCCTATTGGTGGTGTACTCTTCAGTTTAGAAGAGGTATTAAACACCTGGTTTTATTTAAACATCTTTTGTAAATATAATAATTTTTAATTTATTTAGGTTAGCTACTATTTTCCTCTTAAAACTTTATGGCGTTCCTTTTTCTGCGCTTTGGTCGCCGCGTTTGTTCTGCGATCGATTAACCCATTTGGAAATGAACATTTGGTCATGTTTTACGTAGAATACGCCAGACCTTGGATATTTATTGAACTGGCGCCCTTTATATTGCTCGGAATTTTAGGGGTAAGTTTGGAAGGAAAGCACTCGCTAAGTTATTGTAATTAGCCTTATTCCTGATCAGCGCCACCTACCCATAGCGGTGACTTTGAGAACTACTGTAAGCGGCAAGCCAATCAGATGTCGCTAAAATCTGGTGACGTCACTGACTGGCACTCTCGGGTCTTACCAAAAATGACATCACCAGATTTTAGCGACATCTGATTGGCTTGCCGCTTACAGTAGTTCTCAAAGTCACCGCTATGGGTAGATGGCGCTGATCAGGAATAAGACCGCTAATTAAAGCTTAATTTTGTTTTCAATTTTAGGGCGTTGTGGGTTCCATATTTATAAAATGGAATATTAGGTGGTGTCGTTACCGTAAAGAGTCCAAGCTTGGACAGTATCTCATTGCTGAAGTATGGTCAAGTGTTAATTTTTCGTTTAAATGATGCTAATTGTAATAATGGTTTGACAACAGGTGTTAGCCATCACTGTTATAACGGCAGTAATTAGCTACCCTAACCATTTCACAAGAATGAACAGTGGTGATCTGATTAAGCTTCTCTTTAGTCAGTGTGGTATCGCTGACAATAATGACCTGTGGTATGTTACGTTTTATTTTATGTTAGTTATGGAAATTATTTTGTAGTTTAAGTCTACATATCTTTTCTAGTAATTACAACCGAAACTACACGACTGCTAGTAATCGTATTGAAATTGGGGAAGCAGGACCAGGGGTCTATAAATCCCTTTGGCTCCTTATTCTAGCTTTGTTTTTCAAGCTAGTCATCACCATCTTTACTTTTGGCATTAAAGTGAGTGCATTTTGTTTTACCGACGTTTATGTCACCATCTCAGGGAGCCCGTACCGGTCCTATAATTCCTATAAATTCCTATATTTTTGAACCTGTCCTTTATTATCCTATAATTTCATGAAAGGTCCTATAATATCCTATATTTTTGACTTAGTCGAAGTTTTCGTATAGTTTAGCATCAAATTTATCAAAATTTAGCTTTTTTTTTTTTTATCGAGATCACATTTGAATGGAGACCGAAATTGCGGAGCTCGCTTAGAATTTTTTATATATTATATTATGTTATATTTGAATTAAGTTCTTCTGAGTTTTCAAAGTAAAATCCAATTTGTTATTTCTAGGGCTGTGCGGGTACTCGAAAATGACGGGTACTCGACTTCGAGTCCGAGTCCGAGTACTCGGACTCGGACTCGAAACTGGTTTTTCTAGGACTCGAACGGGTACCCGGGTCCTTGTCCAAGGCCTAAAATTACCCGTTTAGGTCTGGACGAGTCCATTTTTCTTCACCAACGAGTCCATTTTTTTGGACGATTCCATTTTTTCATGAGGGGGCAAAGGGGCCAACTAAAACGGCAGGCTAACTGCGTAGTTGGCCGTGAACACGTCACTCTAGGTCTATCATTAGATGCATTGTCACTTGTCAGTACATACGCTATACAACACTACCATAGGCTAAGATTTGTCTTTAGTTGTCAATTGTCATGCGCGCAATACGAATTGTAGTCCACACTCCTTTGTGTAGTGGATATATGAATCATATAGCCTTGGGTACACTGACTTCATATATCTGTAAATATTTTACCGCCTTTTACATGAATAACGTGGTATCGTGCAGCAAAGAGAGTATTTTTTCGACTTTTTTTCTAGTCAATTTTAACATTAAACCAAAAGTAAATAGATTAAACTGATTATATTAGCTAAGTTCTGCGACGATATGAGTAAAAAACTTAAAATAACCAGTGCCAAGCCTTGGAACGAGGAAATAATACCTTCTTCGAGTGACTATTCAAGTGATGATGACAGTAATGCTAATAATAATAATGATAATTTACAAGATTCTCAATCCCAAGCATTGAACATTTAGAAACATGAAACCAGTAAATTTATTGCCAACAAGTAGTAAATTTGGACTCTAAGAAGAATTTTGGGCTCGAATTAGAATCTATAAGAATTTTGGGCTCGATATAGACTCAATTAGAAATTTTGGACTCGAAATGGACTCGATTAGAAATTTCTGGACTCGAAATGGACTCGAAACTATGTTTCAAGGACTCGATGGGCTCGACGAGTCCTGGAAAATTGGACTCGAGGACTCGACGAGTCCAGTTTCCCAAGACTCGGACTCGGACTCGAAACCTAAAAATGAGGACTCGCACACCTCTAGTTATTTTTTATTTTTTGGGATTTTTCTACATAGTTTAAGCCCAAAATTGTATTATATTAGAGCTGCATTTTTAGTCCCTATATTTTCCTATAAAAACACGTGATTTTTTTCTCCTATAAAATCCTATAATTCCGGAAATAAAATTCCTATTTTTCCTATAAGGAATTTAAATTTAAGAGTGGGCTCCCTGCCATCTTTCTTGCCCGACGAACGCGTCTTATAGAGAGGGGTGTCATTTTATCCTTATTTTTCACTACTAGGTACCAGCTGGTCTCTTCATTCCTAGTATGGCCATGGGTGCCATTATGGGTAGAATTGTTGGTATTATTATGGAACAAATTGCATTGTAAGCAAATTAACCATTCTAGCTTAAAAAGAAACCCTTGAAAAAAGGCGCAATTGCAATTATCTCAATTCCTTTGTTCTGTGTAGTCACTATCCCGAAATGTGGATATTTCAAGGAGCTTGTTCAACTGGCGAAAGCTGTATGTCCCCTGGCCTTTACGCCATGGTTGGGGCTGCCGCTTGCTTAAGCGGAGTAACCAGAATGACTGGTAATGTATTTGAAAGATAGGCGCGCAAGGTTATAGGTTACAGGTTAGAACATATTTTTGTATTTATTTCTATTAGTTTCATTGGTGGTTATTATGTTTGAACTCACTGGAAGCGTAAATTACATCGTACCCTTGATGGCAGCTGTCATGGCTAGTAAATGGGTCGGTGATGCTTTGGGTAAAGAAGGAATGTATCCTTTTGGTCACGCGTGCGCATACGCCAATCGGTGTCGGGTTGTCTCGCGATAGTTTTAAAGGGACTGTAAAGAAGGCATCGGCGGGTGGGTAAAAATTATTTGAATTACGTCAGAGGCACCACGTGACCAAGGAGAGGCGTGGGTGGTTCAAAGAAGCTTAGTTCGTTTTATTTCAAAACTACCACTTCATGGAATTGGCGCTGCAATCTCGCGAAAAACAAGGACTAGATGTTAACTAGTCCCACTCCATGAGGAGTCTTTGTATCTTGGCATCACGTGATGTCTGTGACGTATTTCAAATAATTTTTACCCACCCTCCGATGCCTTCTTTGCAGTCCCTTTAATGAACTTGTTTTGAACCTTAACTGGGTACTATAGCTATGACGCTCACATACACTTGAATGGGTACCCATTTTTGGACAGCAAAGAGGAGTTTACACACACAACTTTGGCCGCTGACGTTATGAGGCCCAGGTACATTTTTGGTTGAGTTTACAGTTGTTATTGGAGTCATTAGTTATAAATGTTATTGTATATAGGCGGTCAGAAGGCCCATTATGCGCTATAACTCAAGATAGCATGACAGTAGAGGACATTGGTAAGGCACTTAGTTTTACATTCTTAATTTCTTATTCTCCACGTGTTCGACAAAAATTTTCAGTTGTTTAGTAACTTCCGTTTTTAAGTTGGTATTTCTTATTATTTTCTATTTTCTTGTAGACCTCCTTTTAAAAACTACTGACCACAATGGATTTCCAGTGGTCGTTTCAAGAGAGTCTCAGTATTTAGTTGGCTTTGTGCTACGGAGGGATCTAAACCTTGCCTTAGGTATGATGAACTATTTATTTACCCTTTAAAGGGACTGTAAAGAAGGCATCGGCGGGTGGGTAAAAATTATTTGAAATACGTCAGAGGCACGTGACCAAGGAGGGGCGTGGTTCAAAGAAGCTTAGTTCGTTTTATTTCGAAAACTACCACTTCATGGAATTGGCGCTGCAATCTCGGGAAAAACAAGGACTAGATGTCCAGTTCCACTCCATGAAAAGTCTTTGTATCTTGGCATCACGTGATGTCTGTGACGTATTTCAAATAATTTTTACCCACCCTCCGATGCCTTCTTTGCAGTCCCTTTAAGTGGCAGTTAACGTCAGTCAGGTGACTTCACTTTGCCATGTTGCATTACTTGTTTTCGGTTGCAAATTTGAACCAGACAATCTTAATTAATTTCTCTTCATGACAGCGAATGCCAAAAAGACTCAAGAAGGCGTTCACAGCCAATCTCGAGTCTTATTTGTTCCGCATGTTCCAACTCCGTGGAGTGGTCCTCCTCCAGTCAAACTAAGAAAAATTCTTGACTTGGTAAGATTGAATAGTGCCTTTTCCTTTTTAATTAATTGGGGTGTTAAGCAGTGGTGTGCGAGTCCCGTTTTTTCGGTTTCGAGCCGAGTCCGAGTATCGAAACTAATTTATTTCTTATCGAGTATCGAGCCGAGTCTCAAAAATACTTTCGAGTATCGAGTATTTAGATAGGTCAAATTTTGGTTCTTTCGAGTAATTATCGAGTCTCAAATATTGACTTGTCGAGTAGCAATTTTGTAAATTTCTTGAAAATAACGAACGAAGATTTTCAATTATCTAATATCGAACTAGTTCAAAAAGATTGTTAGTGATCAATTAAACATTGAACAGGTGATTTTCAAAATAAATGCTCATGAACTCATCGTCTGCTATAGTTGTAAGCCTCGGACTCGAGTATTTAAAATGTTAAAAAGCTACTTGAATCTGTCTCGAGTATCTCAATGTGTTGTTATCGAGTATCGAGTCGAGTACTCGGCTCGATACTCGAACCGAGTACTCGCACACCCCTGGTGTTAAGTAAACTGTTGATGGCCCGCCATTTCTTTGTAGGCACCCATTACGATAACTGACCAAACTCCGATGGAAACTGTTATTGACATGTTTAGAAAACTAGGTCTTCGTCAGACCCTTGTAATTCATAATGGGTAAGTTGTGTCCTGTCTGTCTTTGATTGTTTACCAACGTTTGATTTGAGGCATTCGTAGTTAAAAGAATTAAAATTCCGTTGTAATAAGTACTAATTACGATCGCAACCCTTTTATATTCACTGTTTATAATATTTTCTTTTTAGAAAACTGTTAGGTATAATAACAAAGAAGGATGTTCTCCGTCATATTAAACAACTGGCGAATGAGGATCCCGAATCTGTGCTTTTCAATTAGAGAAAACTAAACCACGCCTCTCCGCAGTCTGTGCTCCAGACTCTTCTTATTTCATTTTTTCCTTTCCCACCTGCTAAGTATTCCCCGTTGCTCTTTGTTTCTTTTCTTACGAAGACAACAACGGTAGCTACTTAAATTGTACCATTCGGTTACGTACCAGTAGTAAATTAACTAATGAAAGAGAGATTTATTCGCATTTGGCCACGCCCCCTCCCCTGTTTGTAGAGATGTTAATTAATTTTATTTCTTCTCTCGTATGGATGTCGTTGCGTTTTTATAATTTAATTAATTGGAATGAGTGAGAAATGAGAAAGAGAGAGAGAGAAAGAATTTGTGAAGCTACAATATATAGTAATGTTCTAAGAGACTAGAATGATGAACAAAAAAAAAAGTGTACACTTAGATTAAGCTAGGAAAAACATTTTCACGGGCTTTTTAAGAGTCAAAAAGTTTATATACATATTTATTGTCAATAATGGCTTTTTAAATTTCAACGTTTTTCAGATCTACTTCCCCGAAACCCCTTAAAAAAAATCTTGTCTGTTTTATTCAACTAATTCTATATTTGTGCAATGTAGAAGAACTCCCAGAGAGTTCGTTCATTAATTATGCGTATTAAATCTGTCTTATTACAAGTTTCTTTATATACAGTATAAGAAATTGCGCTTTTTGGCTGGTTTGTATAAGGAGGGAAATGATGTTTCCATATAAGAAAGCGTGAGGGATTCGCGGTTTCGTCAAGTGTTTAGGGGAAAACGTGCAATTTCCTGATTTAATTGCAGGTTTCATGTCAAACTTTCCGCAAATTCATCACATTTCGGTATTTCATCAGAGATATCGCGGTTTTGTCCTCTTTGATTTCGTGATTTCTCGGAAGATTTCGTGATTTCTCGGAAGATTTCGTGATTTCTCGGAAGATTTCGTGATTTCTCGGAAGATTTCGTGATTTCTCGGAAGATTTCGTGATTTCTCGGAAGATTTCGTGATTTCTCGGAAGATTTCGTGATTTCTCGGAAGATTTCGTGATTTCTCGGAAGATTTCGTGATTTCTCGGAAGATTTGATTTCGTCAAAGCCTTTGCTAAATATTTTGAAGTAGTCTTAAACATTTCGTAATTCACTCGAAATTTAATTGCAACCTAATTGCAGGTTGAATATGAAACAATTCGCGAGTTCAAAAGAAAGATTTCGGGATTTTAGAGTACCTACAAGAGATTTTTCTCAAAGATTTCAACGTTTTTATAAAGATTTGTCGAGGAACATATGGGATTCCTGTAAATGTTGGACAGTTCAAAGATCAGATGAATAAGGATTTATAATATATATATATTTTTTTTGGCTTCACCCTGTCATATGGGAACAACAATGAGTCCCTTAGGAAAACCACCAAGATACCCGTGGTAGAAGTGGGAAAATAATAATTTCATTTTACCCTTTTTTCCGCCCCATGGACAACTTGGCACGCGCCCCTTTGTCCTATAGATGAAACCTTCATACTCAATTCCCCCATGACGCGCTCTTAATTTTTTTTTTAGGAAGAATGCGGGGTTTTTAAATTTTTCTTCTTTCCCCCCTTGACTACCGTATTGAAATCAGTGGCACGCGTAAGCTCTTGTAACAAAGGTTATATAGAAAATGTGATAAAAGCGGGAATCCCTTCTGGTCATCTTTTCCGTTAGTGACGGGATATATTGGACGCCGAAGTAAGTCCTCTGAATTTTGCGTGAAGTAGTAACGGTTTCGGATAGGGGAGAGTTGGAATTTAATATTTGGAATTTAATTTCATAAATTACATTTTTAATCTAGACGCGCGGGAGACGTAAGGGACCATATTTAATATGGTATTTCAAGGTCACTGCAGAATTCTCAAAAGTAATTTAAAGGTGGGTGAACGGAGTAAAGTTAAGTGCTCCCCAAAGTTTGCTGTGCTCGGGTCGCATAAACAACTTCGCCCCCCCCCCTATAAAAACCTTGGTACGCTACTTCGGTGCCGAAACAGCTTTTCGCGTTTCGGCGCGAACTGAGTCACAGTCTCCACGCTCGTTGTTGTTGATCTCCCCTCGATCGCGTCGTGCGCATTACAATCATGGGCACTTTCTTTCAAAAGTTCAATTTCAACCGACATGACATGAGTGTGGCCACGTGGCGCAGGCCTTCTTTAATATATTCCAAAGAATCCGATTGTTAAATAGACTCGTTATAATTTTTTTTAAGCAAGACAGATGTTCAAAAACCCTGGCGTGGGAAAGTGAATAGCCCTTGGTAAGCCTGGTTTATACGCCAACGCAAGCCCCGTTCTCGTTAACCCCGGGACGGGGGGGGGGGGTTAAGACTTATTGTTCGGAATCCCTAGCTGTAACTAGACTCGAATTTGCGCGTGCAGCCGTCAAATAATTTTGATCTACGCGTTTTTGGCAAAATGAAAAATGTCCTTATTCTCTAACGGTTTGTCAGAAAACATTTGACCATGCGAGTATTGATTTTAATTCTATTCTTACAATAGAGTGGTAGCATTACACGTTAACTACCCGTTAAGCATAATGCAGGCTAAGCCAGGAGATGTTAATACTCTATAGCTACCAATATAGGTTTTTACAGAGTAGTGGCGCCGGAATGATTATCTCTTGAACGAAATTTTAACTGTTCACAATATAGGCCTACAATTCCCCAACAAATTAACTTTGGTAAATAGCGTAAGGAATTGAAACTCGACGTTCATTGCGTTACTACAACTTAACTGTCTTCAAGAACCTAGTTTAGTTTGGAACTTAGGGTTCAAGGCTATAAAATTTAGAGGCCTTCAAGTTCAACTAGTTCCTTCAGAGAATCGTAGCTAGTTTAGTCGAACCCTTATGTTACCATGAACTTTTTCTCATACCCGCTCGAGTCTCGAAGCAAACAGCCATGTCAGCTAGATTAAATCGAATAAAAAGTTTAACATGGAAAAAAAAATCGGGTCGACGTTCCCCGCTTCTCTCACTTCAATGGCAGCCAGCTTCTACTTCTAGATGACCACGAAATAGTTCGTATTTGAGAGGGCGCAGACTTGTTTGTGCACACTGCAAAGCTCCGCGTGTTTGAATAGAATTGAGAGAGGAGGCCCGGGAGCGCGTAGGCTAGATGAGAGCGGTGAAGAAGAGGCCGCTCGAAACCGGAGCGTCATCCTCCCCATACCAACCGTACCATTCCCAGACGAAAGATATTGATGTTTTTTCACGGAATATCTGGGGTCCCTCTTTCCTCTCTCTCTCCCTAAAAGCTTTGATTGAATAATTTGCTACCCCCTCTTTTTATAGACACCACGTTTTTAGAAACCCGCCATCCAAGCCTCTATTTTTCCCTATTTGGGTGGGATATCCATCCAGACGCTGACGGTGTAATGGTACATATTGATCTTCAGCTGCATGCGCCCACCGTTCTCTCATTTTTCGTCGGTCCAAATTTTGTTTACGACATTTTAGATAAGAGGCGACAGTGCAAAATTAATGTACTAACACTAACAGAAACGTCAAATTGATTTTTATACTGTTGCCAAGTTACTGCGACTCAACCACCAAGTTTTTATAGCGGTGTAGTTTTGATGCTTATAATGTCATCGTAAAATGAACAAATAATTAGCAGGAAAGCTTGAGAACAGGGCCAGGATTCTGTTTTTCTTTTTTCCAGGTTTCTCGTTGCCTATTTCCCCGTCAGATAAGAAACAATCCTTTTTTAGACAAAAATTTGAGGACAAGGTTATTGGGAGACGTAGTTCTATGAACTCAGTCTGGTTCTGCAGCGAGGGGCTAGTCACTCTCAGATTTCCTGTACAGATATTACGGTTACGTGTAATTAATTTAGCATTGTCAAGCTGAGAACGAGCTTGAAAGATTACGCGTACACCGATTACGGCGAGTGACTGGCCTCTCTCGTGCAAGGTCGTGTAAGAATACCTATGCGTCACGACTTATTTTATTTTTCCAATGCCAAAAGTATTGATTAGAATATTGAACCATACGCTCGTGTTCTCACGACGATTATATGATAAAAGAAATCGTCTCGCGTACATTGCAAACTCATTATAGATAATAATGGCTATAAAAAGCCGAGTTAATCCATCAGAAATCACTTTGTAATCCCGCTTCATTGAGGTGGAATCGAACAACTTCGAGAGGTAAATATTGAACATCGTTTAATTTAGTTCACCCTTGAAAGCTTGTAGCGCATTTCTTTTATTTCGTTACGTAGTAACGGACCTTGTGATCATTAGACCTGTAAAAATGATCAAAATTGTCCTGTCTTTGACGCTGGTAGCGACGCTTTACTCGAACGTCGATGCGGCTCCTCGAAACTTTACTCTCGACCAGTCGGTCCAATTACTAGCCAAGGCTAACCAGGAATTTACCCTTAACCTGTACAAACAACTTGTGAAACCCAGGGAAAATTTGGTCGTTTCCGGTTTCAGCGCTTCCACCGTCCTGACTGTGTTGTTGGAAGGTTCCAAAGGACAATCGGCTCGGGAGCTTAGCGCCGCTTTACAATTGGATAAGTTGTCAGTCTTCCGTTTAGAGGATGGTTTCAGAAAGGTTTTGGGCGCCATTAGGGGTAACGATGAATACACGCTTTCAACTGCCAACTCAATCTGGATCAAAGAAGGTTACGGAGTCCTGGAAGGTTTCCAGAACCGTGTTCGTGATGTTTACTTATCCGAATTAAAGGTCTTGAGGCCTGGGGAAGGTAAAAGAGACATCAACCAATACGTTGCCGAGAAAACTGAGGATTTGATCCAGGACTTCCTTAAGGACGAACCGAGTGTGGACACTGTCGCTTTCTTATTGAATGCCGTGTTCTTCAACGGTACTTGGAAATCACCTTTCCAAAGCTATACCTTCGAAGCCGGGTTCCTGGACAACGATGTTGAAATTCCTCAAGATGATTTTAGCAGCGCTACAACTAGAATGATGAAAATCAAAAAAGCTGTTTTCCGTTACGTCAATTCCGAAGATTTAAAAGCCGAAATCCTAGAGTTACCTTACAACGGTGGTGAAACCAGCTTTTTGGTTCTCTTGCCGTACGGAACAACTTTAGTTGAACTGGAGGAAACCATTACGGCCGAGAAGTTACAGAAAGCTATTGGACAGTTGCGTCCGGCTAACGTTTCTCTTGTCATGCCCAAATTTAAGATCGAGAGTGAATTGGATCTGGTTGAACCACTAGTTCGATTGGGCGTCAAGGATGTCTTCACTGATCGAGCGGATCTCTCTGGAATAGGTAACGGGCTCAAAGTATCAGACGTTTTACAAAAGGCAGTTATTGAAGTGTCTCAAGACGGCACCAAGGCGGCGGCTGCTACTGGTATATCTATTGAAACAACGTCTCTTGAAATCCCGCCCGCAAACCTTAAGGAAATTAGGGTAACACATCCCTTCATGTTCTTGCTACGTCATGAACCCACAAACAACATCCTTTTTGCCGGACGCTACTCCAAATCAACACCATTTAATCCAAACGAATCCTGAATTAATTTATTTGTACTGAAATAAAGATCTATTATACGTGCTTGAGATGTATTTTATTTACATTGTGGTATGCTGTGTTGTTTGTTTTACGAAACCGATTAGCATCTTTCAGAAAATTTTAATATCTGTACTTCAGCTAATCAATGCACTTATCTAAAGTACTTGTCTACAAAGAAGTTTTTTATTCATTTATGGCATACTGCGTTTGTTGCGTGAAACGGATTAGTATCTTTCAATAATTCTTACAATCGCCAGTTTTTAACCTATACCCAGTAAACCAGTCCAATGTTTTTCCAAAAGGTGCTGAATTTCTGAGGCCATGAGTAGAAAAAAAAATCGATTCTTTCAGTACTTTTCCCTAGAGAGTAAGGGAGAAGGTTGCACACTTTTGTCTGTATAAGTTTTGGAGAGTATCGCGCAACCCTGCAACGTACAGCCCATAATATACAATGTTTTTGAGCTAGCTGACATATTTGGGGAATGAGAAAACCTCGCTAGAACCCTCCAGCGAGCTCTACTATAAAGACGGAAAAAAACCCACCCCCATATAATAGCTTTACACCAACTGGCTCAATGAAGTTGAACAGACTGTAAAATCGATATATTCGACAAGTATTTTTGCCTTAGTAGGCCATTCCCCTCGCAGGAAATAGAGCAGATTCAAATCGTGTTTTTGAATTATAAATGAACTAAAATCGAAATGATATAAAGAGTATAACTTTGATTGTGTCACGAAGGTTCGATTTGTAAGAGCATTTTTGAATAGACGTGATTTATAAACCTTGGTATTGATGGGCCCAAAAATAGACTATGGGTTATTTTGAGCTATTTTCGAAGTGTTTTAATGCTAAATGGTATATAATGGCTTTCTTACAAATTTTGGGTACATAGTAAGGGATCTTCGTGGGTTTTAGATTGAAGTAAAGCTATGGTATAGATCTACCAAAGCAACAAAGATTAAGACAAGGAACGGTGCGCGAGAAAGTATTTCTCTTTGTTGGTAGTAATGAAAGCGGTGCCTTTTCCGAGGACGGAACCTTGGCATTGAACCTGGCAATTCCAGACATCCTCTATAGGCCCAGTCTGGAACTACAGATCGATAAGTCTGACACTCTCTTTGGTTGCTTCTTCCACAGCTTCTCTCTCTTTACTGCATGGCTCCCCCGCTCGAGTCCTCAAGTAATATTAGTGGCAATAAAAGCCCAGGAGTTCTAAGGAAGGAATTCCGTCCGCCATGGCACCACGGGCTCGTCTTTCCTGAACCAGGATTTTAATCAATGATTCCCAAGTTCAAAGACGTTTTGGAAAATTCCAACTGACAACTGTTGGGTCTCAATGGTTTTTCCTTCAAAAATGCCATTGAGGCTTTGTTAAAATATTAGATAATTCGTTGAGATTGAATTTTATTTTGTTATTGATATTGGTTTATAGTGAGGAACTTCGTACGTATAAGCAATGTTTTTAGTCAAAAAATGCTATTTTTAATGAGGGTTATGTAGATAATGGTGGCAGGGTGTTAAACCAAAGCAATGGGTGCATTTCATGGTGTAGTTTTGGTATAAAACGCTCTTTTCCCCACTGCCCCTGTGAAAGATGTTGAACGGTGACACTCGGGTTTTCGAAGTGGAAGCGAGGTAAAACAAACAAAGGAAACTCTTAACTCGCAAATTCATCTAAATCTTTAGGTCAATAAATCTTCCAAACATTAAAGGGGGTATGTTTTCATACACTGCAAAAAGGTTAAACACTTCGACCCCCTACTAAGTCTTTTATGACTTGATTTGTTGTGGGTCGAATCATCCGTAAAGACTTTTAACGAAGCCAACCATCTTCCTTCCTTACTAAACACGATAAACGACGGAACATCTAAAAGTTCTCATCAAATAGGCGTTCAAGACGAGTTCCCATGATTTAAGTGAAATAGCGTCGTTACGCGACAAAGACCTTATTAAGAAAGAGACGCTCGTCATAGCGTGAGACCATCGTATTTGTATTGAGCGGAACGCTATTGGCGCTGAACATTATATAAAAATGTATGTATGTATTTTGACCGACCTTATTAAAATGGAGGGAGGTATTTTGTTAAATTGTCGGTAGACAAGGTTGATTATCATTCTTGCGTCGGGTCGTATATAGGAAATATACCTTTTGTAATTACGACTAAAGTCACCCTTAGGGAGCGCTATCAAATTAGCTCCATATAGGTAGTTTTATTATGGTCGACGACGATGCAATAGAGATAGTCGGGTTTTCTTTTTTCGCGCGTAGCCCCGAAAGCTTTCAGCGCGCGCGGGAATCGATCTTGCCGTAGTACGCCTATCTAAGGACCAATGAGAAAAGGGGGAAAGAGAAACGTCATAGGGATGCATGGCGTAACGGTCGCTGCAGGTAAACTGGTTCAAGGTCGACGACCGCGAATAAACTCTTTTCAATGTCAAAGAAAGTCGATAGCGAGTTACTCCTCGCGAACGTATAAACTTCCTCGTGTAGCTGACGGTCATTTGTTGTTTTCAAGGTTTGGGGAAGCCTTCAACCCGTTCCTTTCTTTCAACGTGACAATTCGAAACGCCGCTGTTCGTACGTAATTGCCGAGACAATTGACTTGGCTCGAATAAAAGACGTAGCACGGCTCGATCAAAAGCGTTTAGGCGAGAAATTGCAGACCCCCAATTCTTGTTTATCACTCAAACGCCAGAATGGATACGATAATTAGGCCTATACGCTCTCAAACTATAGAGGAAATGAAGATTGTCGTTCCTTTAACAAAAATATCTTAATACATTGGCCTCATCCTCGGAAGGAATGTTTACTCGCTCAACAGAGCGTATAGATTGTTGATTTTTAAAAAAAATATTGTCCCACGCTTAATCAAGTCATTGAAAAAATTAAATTCAAGTATTTATTTTAGATTAAATCCTAAATCCGGAAGCGAACTGATTTTTTTTTACGATTAAATTATAAATCTAACAAATATTTAACTAAATATGACTTTACTATTATTATTTTTTTTCTTAAATATTTACTTTGTATCAACCCCACATGAAGGGCAAATACTTCCAGAGTTATTTAAGACCCTCGTGGTTCAAAATCAGATCTTGTCTATAACTCATCAAACTTGTTTTTCCAAGCTAGTTTAACTAAAAAAAATACTGTAGGGAATAGATGCCATGGAATCTAGACGACATCGCTGCAAAAAATAAATAAAAAAAGTATTTATTGAACTTCCGGTGTTCCGTGTCGCTATAAACAGGGTGGAACAGATCATATGAACACTTATTTTGAATAATAAAATATACTTCCGACGGAAACATAATCGGTATGATATCTGCGTTTAAAGCTATGATGGTTACGATTTCAGTAAAGGTACAGCGACGTTGTACTTAAATTAAGGGTTCGTCGCATCTGTCCCACTCTGTATATATCATTTCCCGAAGTGACCGACCGGAAACTGTCCTGACACTCTTTTTAACATTTCCTGCCAATAAACTGTGAATATAAAAATCCCAGCTTTAGTTAAAGCGCAGTTTCTATTCTTTAACATATGTATTTGTTTACCGTTGTACTAAACTGGTTTAATATCGCCAGATATAGCCTTTTAATGTCATTTGTAGTCTGGAGAAGTCACTCTACACTATCCCCCATGCAGTATAGAAGTAACTCGTTTTCCAAGCCCACATTCAAGTCATATTTTACAGCACATGGTGACAGACCACCTACTCAGTCTCGGGGTTGAGTTTTCCAGAGGGAGAGGAAGAGGGAGGATGAATCGAGATGGAATGGCCTTGTGGCGATTTCCTAACCTCTAGTGTGAAACGATGTATGCGTGACTTCTTGAAGATGAGATCCTGATCCTCTCACACTTCCCCATCTTTAATCCCCCATGGATAGCGAGAAGCCAGTGGAGAAACACATGGCGTTACTGTCAAAGAATACTCGTAGAAACGATCCATGTTTTTACCACATTTTATGGAAATAATATGAGAATCGAAACGTTGGAGTGTTTGGCATTGTAAACATTTTTATAGACAATATTGTAAATGGCTTGAAGTATGAAAATAGATACATTTACACCCTGGCCAAGCTGGCTAAGTTTGATAAATATTTTATCTGACAGCCAAAGCAGATGTGCGCTTCATATACACAAAGTATTTTTCGTTGGATGTATGCCTTTGTTTAGGTTTCGGCTGTCATAATGTCATTGTTAATATATGCAAATTTAGAGATTTTTAGCTTATCCGCGGATTAATAAGCGGGGTAAGGGTATTACGTTAGTTACCATGACTCATCCCAGAAGAGACATTTTTGTTATTTTGCCGGCCGTGTACTCTTCGTGTTCCTGGTCTACGTGACACCCTCCCACCACTTTTTGACCCCCATCTCCTTCGTGGCCATTAAACTGAATTGCACGTGGCTGTAGCTCCCTCACCCTATTTTTTCACGGGAGAGATTTAGCTCCTGGAAAATCTCTTCCCTACAATACAACCACGGCAACCATGGTTCAAATTTCGAGCTGATTCTTCTATATAGCACACTTAGGAACTTTCTGGTCCAATCCGGGCAGGGACTTGTTTACAAAAAAGAAGAGAACTCGAAACGTTTATAGCAGAACTGCACTCTGGGAAAGAGAGAGAGGGGGTGGAAGGGGAAAAGAAGTGGGAACCTTGTCAATAGTAACCCCGAAAAGTAGATAGCACCGGGCTAAATCCCGCATTTCGTTGCCCCCCCCCCTTTCCTGCGCGTCGTTCATCGACTTTTCTGTCTCGACAAGAGCGGCCTATTCTGCAGCTGCGCAGTACACGATACGCGAAGTGAGAAAGGAAAGAAAAAAAAAATCGTGTCTCCGGGCGACGCCCTCGCAACGTTGTGACGTCACGGAGGAAGGCCAAGGGCGGCTCTCGTCTGATCCTCTTCATTGGCAAATGGAACAGCACGTGGAAAAGCGAAGTTTCCCCTAAATCATGGAAGGAAATTAGAGGGGGGCGCATTTTCTGCTTTCCCTTCGTAGTGCCTTGTCGCTTGTGCCGTTCCAAGTCTCTTCACCCGGCTACTATTTTTCTGCCCCCTCTTCAACAATCTGAGTCAAGACCTAATCTATCTCTCCCGAAAGAATGTAGTACCAGTTGGACTTTACTAGAAAGGCGAACGCTAAAAAATCCAAGTTTTCGCCAAGTTAAATGTCTGGGAAGGTCCACACTATATGATCCTGTTGTATGAATCTTCCTTGGCCAATGTCACCACTCATGGCTCATGGGTCCTTTATCAGTTAAACTTCACGTGACCCAGTAGCCAATAACATATTGTTTATACACCCCTTGACAACTCTCTTATCTTAGGTCACAGCGTGTAAGATAAACAGCAATGCCTACAAAAAAAAGTTACAAAGCTGATTGCCATGGAGTAGTTACGTCGGAGTAATAATAAAGCACTCCTTTAAAGAACAATACATTGCAAGTAGGCCTCCTTAAATATTGCTCCATGGTGGGGTCACTAGTCTTCGTGCTTGATTTTACCAGACTAGTGACCCCACCATGGAAGCTTGTTTTAATGTATGAGACAAATGCAACACTTCCGACGAGAAATGTCTTATGGGTCGGATAAAAATAGGCCGGTTTGTTTCCTCCCGAGAAGATAGGAACGTAGCGATGTTGGGTGAAATTTCCTGCCCCCCGCGTGGTCCATTTCATCCCCCGTGAACTTTCTACAGCACAGTCATGGGCGGGAGAATCGTTTTCCTTTTTGTTCTTTGTCGAGCGCTCGAAGCACGAGGGTGAGTGGAATATGACCGGGATTGTCAAGAATAGAAAATTCATGTAGGACTACAGTTTTGTTTTTGTTATACTATATTATTATTGATATTGATACATGGTTCACGTTGCTATTTGTTATGGTCTGTGTTTTATGACTGAGAAAACTAACTAAGGCGTTGTCTCTCGACTACGGAAAAGGACCACGCGTTTTAAAAAAAATACGATTTTAGACAAAAAAATATAACAATATTAAGGTTTATCTTAGAAACAACGATTTATCGGTGTCTTAAAAGTTGATATGCAGTGTGAGTGATGGTTGTCGTTCGTCGTGGATTTCGTGTAATCTCGCTTTTTAAATCATTGACAGTTATCGAAAAGTATACGTTTATGCAAGATTTCTTCCAGTAAGTAATTTTACTCTTATTTTAAAATGTTGTCACCTGTACAAATGCCATTAGTTTATTCCTCGAAACCGCTTTCATTATTTTATTGTCGTATTGCGAATCACGCTATCTTAAGTTGACCGTCTTCGGGGAAGTAAGGTTAATCGCTTCCCAGGAAATGAGTTACTTAAATGGTTTCTTGTAGATTTCAATTGTACCACCAATCGCTAAGCAACCGCCATTGGTAATTGTTATTTTACAGCGGTTTTAATGTGTTTTATCTTTTCACAAGAAAGACTGTAAATCTACCATTATATTACTAATGCCCCCCCCCTTTTATTTAATCCCCTTCGTACGCTAAAAACAACGCTAACCTTCAAAAGAGGCGGTTTTCTGACCTAAGCTCGGTGCGGCATAGGGTGAGGGAGAGAGGTTAGCGTTCCCTGAAAAGCACCAAACAAATAAGGTAGAAACGAAAGTTGATAATTTGATGTTGCGAAGTTGGAAGGTTTTAATTGTTTAACTAGAAATTGAAAGGCACTACTGACGAAGCAAATCGAGTCATTTCAGTGACAATATCGAAAACGAATCGAGTACCATATGGCACCCACTTCCCGCGTGTTTTTTTAACAAGGCAATTATCATTCAACTATTTATTATTGCGTCGAAAACTCCGAAGAATATAAAAAGATTGAAAAATTAATTCTTTTTTCCCTGGCAATGGCTTCCCCGCTATCCCCTATTTTCGGCCTCCTGGTTGGCAGCTGTGGAAGCTCGTTGGTGTACGAGGTACAGTACCGCCGCGGTATACAACGTCTCCCCCTGTTGGACCCCTTCGGTTCTGTCAAGGATCCGTAGTTTTTAAGTTCCTCCATAAATTGTATGACGCAGGAACTGCCATGCTATGTTTTTGTAAGCGAGCTTGAGTGCTTGACCCAACGTGCTAATGGTGCTACATTTATTGGCGTTGTTGATATTGCTGGTGGAAAACTGGTGATATGATGGAGGATAGGCCTCTCATGGCGTTCCTAAGATTAGGTTAGGTCCAATGGTGGGTCAGTTTCCGAGTTCTAGCCAAATGGTACCTTGACCGGAAGGATTCTGTGTGGAACCTTTAGAGAAGACCCAAGAACGTATCTTTATGGTACTGACCAAGAATGTTTAAGATTTAATTTGACCCTTTAGGTTATGACACGTTAAAGGTGACCTTTCCTTAAAGGATTTCTTAATCCACCTTTGACCATCACGGTCTTCCTCAAATTGTCCTCTAAGCGTCTTTGGCGCGGCTGGTAGAACATTTTGATTGGCAGTAAGAAAACCTGGGTTGGAGAGGGATTCCACTAGGGAAAGTATTGAACCGTCCAAGGGGTCGAAGGAATCCTTTAATGACCCCAAGCACTTCTCTGGAAACTTGTTTAGTTTTGGGGTCATACCGGCTTTGAAGGTATGGTGAAAGTTACTTTGGTAACCAAAGGTCATATGCTATCTAGTCCTTCCATTGTTCTGTTGTTGCCAAAGACCATATATTATATCTTGGTCATCTACTTGGGCTAAGTTGTTTGAATGCAATCAAAAGGGGGATACCATATCAACTAAAGACCCTTCTGGTAGACGGGAATTTTCAGCGCAACAAATCACTTATGGCTTTGACCGATCTTGTTTTATTTTTTTGTTCCTTTCATGGCACGAGGGTCAGGGGCCGAAGCTTTCGAAGCGTCTCATTTTACGACCCAGGGCTAGCGTGAAGCTTATAAACTAAACCTCCCAGAGCTATTCCCAACGCCATGGAACTTTTTTTTTGTTATTCCATAAGTTCCATTCTGGCGTTTTTGTCAACCCCACTACGCGTTCCTGGGACCCCACGAGTTTATTCTTGTGATTATAATTTGATTTTCTCAGAATGGAAGTTTTCCTAATGTCTAAATTCTATTTACACCGTCTGGTTTTTTAGAAAACTAGACTAGGCCTAGTTTTAGACATATTTTAATATGATAAATTGGTTTACAACACTATTGGTCTTTTCAACTATTTATCTCGGCGTGTAATTGGTATAAAAATCTTTTTTTCTTCTTAAATTTTGGTAAATGTTTTGTTGCTAGGGCGCGTCTGGGGTTTTTTATTGGTATTTTTCAGTAATTTGTGTATTGCTAAACATTTTTTGTTATTTGGACTTAGATAAGGAATATTGGCGTGAGAATAATATAGTTCTAACTTTGTCTTAACAAACAATCGCTGTTGAACCCCTCTCGACCTTTAAATTTTAAGTGCTTCAATGACTACAGCATTTTGAAACATAGATATTCCATAAGTTTATAAGATATGTTCCATAAGTATGACACTACCTATACTTACTGAGAGCTAGTTCGAGAACGACGCGAGAATTGACTACACTAGGTTTTGCAGTCCATCTCCATATTTAGTCTGTACTAAGCCTTTGACAGCGCCTTGATTACCAGGCGTCGCTTTACGAGAATCTATGACGTTTCACCTGCGCCACTTCATGACAAGCTCCAGTTTGTAACCAGTGGCAAACTCATGAAACGTAACTTATAAACTTAAGATTATTCTTAAGTTCAGAGGTCATCTTTAAGGGCAGTATATTGAAGCCAAATTACTATCTGAAGTCAAATTTATTTCCATATCTCATATTGGGAAGAGAAATTCTTTTGTTATGGGTATAAAAGTTCAATGGGTTCATAGTTCCCCTTTCTTTGTAAAACTAGACTATATCTACTCGAAATAAGGCCTGACCTTAATTGTCACATTCTACTTTGAATTTGTTATTCTTAAAATTTAATGGATTATTTTTAGACTAGCAGAATATTTTCCTAAAATTTAATCTTTGTGCCTTTTGTAGAACAAAATTCATTAACTTTTCTTTGTACTGAACTATTATTGGTTTAGTAAAATCGTTGGCGTCATTTTCTATGTACTTTGTAAGATTTCCTTTCCAAAACACGCGGCGTCGGAACATAGTAGCGCCTATGACTAACGCGTTTTCCCGAATTTTGACCAGGCAGTGTGACAGTATCATGATTATCGATTTAGAAGCGCGTAAAAAAGGTCTATATCTCTAACGCCAAGCAGTGTTGCGTATCTATTTTTCGAAAGTACGCCGGCTGGCTGCATGTATAACAAACCAGGATCCTTGGTATAACCGTGTCAGTGGTAACTTTTAAGTGTTCCTAGCATCCCGTATCAAGGTGAGACCAGATGTTTCAATATATAACAAGATACGTTCGTTGTTTAATACCCTACACCAATTGCCTTTCGCACGCGCCGTTTCCGGGAAGCTTGTAGCTAATTATTACTGTATAGTTTTTGAAGTTTGAAGGTCAAACTAGTAGCGCGTGGAATCTATTCAGTGACGACCCGTTTCTTTCATGACAAGTAACGAAAATAGTTTCGTTATTTGTGCGTATGTGTGTGGTAACGTCGATTAAACGAACAAAGCGCGGTGACGCTTCGACATCATGAAGTAAATGCGCCGAGAAAGAGATGGTGGTAGCTTGTTGTAATCGAACTGTAACAAGAAGCGGACAGTATTGGATCAGTACTAACTGTAGTTCAGCATAGGATTGGAAATTGGCTCGTAACCAACCTATAGAGAGCTTTCAGAAGGGATAGTAGTACGTCACACCATCCCAAGTCTTACCGCTGTTCTGGTAGCCATATTGGGTGGTGTCAGCTTCATTACTGCTTTAAACCCACCAATATGGAAGCGTAAATTATGTCACTACATTCGGCTCCTCCTCCAACTGAAAGATCTGTTTCTAAAAAACCCATAAGGCTAACAGTTGATAGTGTTTGCAGGCAAGTGTTGCCGGTTATTTGCGAGTGCATTGGACATTTCTGAAAAAAAAAAAACAACAACATGATAGAAAGCATTGTCTTGATTTACGACGATTTTTACTGCTTTAAAATTCCGTCTGTCTATTAGTAACGCTGCGACATTTTAACCAAATCGGCAACATCCTGCCGCGCAGAGTAGACTGAAGCTCGTCTATTGGTTTGGATATAAACATGTTTAAATATTGATGCGTAAAATCAAGGTTGATAATAGCGTGGAGTAGAAATAGATCCTTAAATGATTTAAAACCCAGGATAATTAAGAAAAGAGTGGGAATTAGACTCTCCTGGAGAATATATGGTTAAACTATAAATATCCCTGAAATGGCGAGCTAAATTACTCGTCGAATGCGTTAATTTTACAACTTTCGTTATCTTATAATTAACACAGCTCTCTTGTGGTCTAGTGTTTACTGGGTTTGTAAGAGATTGGGTTCATTAGGGGGCGAGACGATAGTAGTTGAGGAAGGCGGCTTATAAATATTGGTATTTTGCAAATGATTGACGGGTGCCAAAGTCCGTGACTGGAAATAAACAGTCTCTCAAAAACCAGTCATCATTTACAAAACACATATATCGAAATGCGTTTTTATCTAGTTTGGCGCGCGTGCGAGCGAGCGAGGGTAATGGTATTGCCAGCAACAATTTATTATTAAAGATTTCCAGAAAAGTACCCTAGGGTTTTGTCACCCGAGGGAACGGACACTTTCCACCTTACAATTCGTGTCTAGGAATGATTTTCTACTTGATATTATCTTAGTGCTCTATCCCTCTGGCTTTTAGCAATCTCATTTATAACCGATAACCTTGAAATATTTTAACTTTCTCTCGGAAAGGTAAAAGCACCTTGGACGTTTTAAGGGCAGTAAATTCCCGGTACAATCTAATTTCTTCTGATATGAGACGGTGATTGAACTCGTGACGTTCTTCATCTCGATAGATAATAACGTGTCTGTGGTTTTGGTGACTTTCGTGATACCTTTTTTGCGTGTGTGTCTTATCTCGTTTATCGGTATGGGTGTACCCAGTGCTGCCATACCATTGGTGAAATTTTAGAGATAATGGTTAGGCCAGCAGTTCAGTTTGTATCAGTATTTTGATGAAAGAAGGTTTGGGGGATGTTCTGTATAGCACCTTAAGTGAAAATTACCTATACATTTTTAGGTGTAAAATGTTAGTTTTAACGCTTGGAACTTGAAGACTTCCTTTAACTTGTTAGGAAGTACACATAAACGGAACTATTTTGTTTACTAGCGGTCAGTTGGGACATTTTTATTACTTTTCGGGCCGCCATTTCAAAATATGGCGGCAAGTTGAAAGTACATATAAATGGAACCAATTTGTTTACTAGCGGTCAGTTGGGACATTTTTATTACTTTTCGGGCCGCCATTTCAAAATATGGCGGCAAGTTGAAAGTACATATAAATGGAACCATTTTGTTTATTAGCAGCCAATCAGGACATTTTTATTACTTTTCGTGCCGCCATTTTTCAAGATGGTGGCCAATCGAACCCCAAAAGCGATAAGGCCCGTCTATAGGATATAGGGAACCAGTGTACTTCAAAATTAGTGAATTCAGTTCAAATGTGCGGACGTTATTCCATTAAAAAGGTTTTTTACATATGTGGCCGCCATTTTTCAAGATGGCCGCGGATAAGAAAAGGTTTACTTAGTGCGTGCCTACTACTTAAGAGTAACGTCCCTGCAAAATTTAAACTTTCTAGGTAAAGTCGTTTGGGCTGGGAGTTGTTTATCAGGCACTTAGGATTAGTTTGATATTGATGAATTGTAAACAGGAATAAATAGAAGCGACATATGGAATCCTTATCACCATTGGTGATACTTCGAGATGTGGGCCTCGTAGGGTGTCGTCAATAAAGAGATAAGATACAAAGCTCCACACATTTTGAAACTATCATCGTAACATGACAGGCATTCCCAGTGATGTCGCAACTATATATGTTTTATACGATACAAACCAAATTGCGCATAAATTAATTAGGCAACGACTTAAAACGCAGAGTCACGTGAAAGAGATCAAATTGGTGGAAATGACTATTTAACTCTTTATACCTTCATCGAAATGACGTTTATATATTTCGTGGTTAGTAAACTCTCTAAAATGCGTCGAAAACCTTCAATCGGCGCGCGGTGTCGTCGACGCGAAATGTAAAGCGTGGACCTGGAATGGTGCGTGGCTACAAAGGCTTTTCAAGCTTGATTTCCCAAGCGGGTCTGTGGGAATCGAGAGAGTTCACTCGCCCTTCCGATCATTTATTCGCTTTGGTTTTAGCAAACGCCTAGCTTATTTAGTGGAATTAAGGCATCCGGTTCATGTCAAACACAGAGAATAATATCAATAAACGGCAGCCACTATAGTGAAGTTTAATTAGCTCCAAAAGACCAAAACATAGAAATACAATTCGCGTGGAATTGGAATTTTTGCCAATAACATTTATGACTAAGTATAGTCTTTACTGGACATTGTTTTTGATAGTATTAACAAGGAGAAAATATCTAAGATGGAGCGGTAATGATGATGGACAATGAAAGTCTCCCAGTGCCCCTACCCTACAGTAGGCCATTACTAAGTGCTGCCGCGTAGCGCCATTGTATTTGTATGAGAAAAAGCTTCTTTTTTTTAAGGCACAGGGGGTATCTTGGACGTTTACGTACTCTACCGAAACGCTAAGCATGCTGGAATGACGTCGTTGTCGTTCCTTAGATGGGGGTATAGACTGTAACGTAACGTTATAGATATGGAGGTTTCTACTCCATAACTCTCTCCTCCAAGTTATTAAGAATCTGGTGTTGCTCTTTGTCGCGAACTTGCGAAGTCTCAACAAATTTTAATTTTCAATTATATTTGACTACCCGGCGTTTCCCAGATTGTTTTAAGGGTTTAGAATGATCTTTATAATTTCCTTTAAGGTTTAAATTAAATACTTATTTTGATGTAAGATATTCAAGAGGAAATATATATATAAAATGTAAAGTTCGGTCGACTTTAGGTCGCGAAATAATCGGTAAATTTTATGCGTTCGCTATTATAAGCGCCGCGGGATTTCTTCCGACCATGATGATGACTGCTGCGTTTGTTCGCCAATTCACGTGTTAAATAAATGTAAACAGCCCAACTATATGTACGATCACGTTTCCATAAAATTTTAAAGCCAATAAAATCATATGGGTTATATCATAAGTTTATAAGATATTTTCCATAAGTATGAGACTACCTAAACTTCGTAATGTCAGGTATTACTTACCGAGGGAATGACTACACTCGGTTTTGCAGTCCATCTTCCTATTTAGTCTGTACTAATCCTTTGACAGCGCCTCACCAGGCGTCGCTTTACGAGAATCTATGACCTACTTCACTTCATGACAAGCTCCAGTTTGCAACCAGTTACAAACTTATGGAACATATCGTATGAACGTATGGTCTCATATATATACCAAACCCTAGGGCATTGCCACCATACTGGCAAAAATATGAGATCATGGAAACTTAAAATGGATAGTCATACGTTCTCAGATCTTATAAGGGTTCTTGGTTATACCATGGACCTTATTAGTGTAAAGAGGACTAGCTTCTAATTGGTTCCAGCTTTAGGCAAAGTAAAATTGTAGATTAGCCAGTATGTTAGGAGTAGACATTTTCTATAACATCCCCATGTGCGACTGTAGCTTCAAAAACAGCGCTGAGAAATTTGTTATGACCTTGATATGTATGGGACAAAGCTTACTCTCAGTTTCCCCATCCTTAGGAGTCCAATATGTCCTCACCTTTTCCTAACAACCTTAGAACTTCTACACATTTTGGGTTATTTTTCCCGTAGGCCGAGGAGAACCAACCGTCTAAGAAAAATTTGTTTAGTCCTCTTTTGTAAGAAAGATTTCGGCCTTTTCAATAGCCCGCTAAGGTCGTCGGCCTCTACTGATATTTAACACCGTACCATAGCGTCAAAATCCGAGACACGCTTGCAAACTAGCTCAGAGTGAGTGATAAGAAAGGTAATTCGCTACAATTCGCCCCTAAACTTTAACCTCAGTCAGATAAAAACCCAGAGAAAAATATATACTTTTTTTTTTTTTTTTTTTGAAATATCGCGTTTTGGAGTTTGGCGCTTCTTTATCCTTGTCTCGAACTTGACCTTGCTTTTTCGTATAAGCGCGGCGAACCTAGAGTTCTTTGTTAGCGCGACGGCTTGAAAGGTCTTCAACCTATCGGAACCTTCTGTATCAACAACACTTAAATGCGCATAGAGAAACCGTTTTACCATTTATCCTTTTTTCAAGGATGTTTTTTTCCACGCTTTTGAAATGACAAACAAATCTTGATATAACGTTTTTTTTTCTCATAAATTTATATGAAACTATATGGCATTGTCCTCTCTTCCAGTCTGGCATCATTAATTTGCTAGACGTAGTAATGTGCTAAGTATGTATAAGTAGTGTGTATCCATTTAAAGGGGCTAGAGAAATTTCCTCCCCCGTTCTTTAACATTAACTGCGCTTCAGTGTTGCCAGTATTTTGTTATTAGAGCATCTCAGGTTTGGAACTGAATGATCTGAATCGAACAGAACTGTTGTAGATAGCAGTTGAATAGCACCATGGATTAATCCATGATAGCACTCACAAAGGAAGGCCAATACTTTTCTGCACACTATATCGGGTTGTGTTGCACCAATTAGTGGTACTATGATCGTTTTTTAGAAAGATTAAATTTGAAATTAATGCCATAATATCCCAACTTCATTTAACTAATAAGTTGATTCTTGTCTTTTCTCAGGTGAAGCTGCTACTGATGAAATGTACCCTATAGATTAATTAACGTGAAGTGTATGAAAAGTTTTACTGCAAGGAGGAAACGGTATGACATTTCATTCTTTTGTACTCTTGGTTTCGTTGTTTATGGTGTAAGGTTTATGTAATGACTAGTTGTAAGCAGCCAATACTTGCTCGTTTCGAGGTTATAGTTTTTGGCAACTGAAAGTGTATTTAGCAATATTGTTGCAATGAATGTATTTTCTGTTTTGGGTATAGTGACGAGGTGTTGGCTGAAGAGGTTGGAAGGACACGGGCTCTTAAGAAGTCTCCAACATAACTTCTTCTAAAAATCGCTTTCTAGCGAAGGTAACATATCTTTCGTTATACTTAATTGTAAATTAGTTTTGTACGCGGCAATTCTTCCAACATGTTACGTGACTAGTTGTTGGAACGTTGAGCGGATCTTTTTAGAGTTTCTGGCCTTGACTCGTAACTTTATTTGCGCGTTATTGCGATAACAATGATAAGAGTGTGCTGCTGAAAATTCCATGGGGCCCTTAGGCCGCAGAGTCACGAAGTATTTGCTAAACTTCTTGGGTTTGATTTGAGACAATTTTAGTTTAGCAGCGAGATTTCTAAGATGGTGAACTTGAGCTTTGAGAATTGTCACGGAGAACAGTGGCGCCAAAACGAGGGGCTAATCACTCTAATGTACACCGATTACCGATTGTAAATCATTAATTTCTCCGTGCTTTTTCAGGGCAGCCATGTATTTATACACCTTATGGTGGACTGGCAGCGTTCTTTGAACGTTATTAATTCCGTGTTTTTGTTTTGTAAGAATTTCGCATGTTTTTGACCCAAGTTGCGCCAGTTAGGGGAGATGAGAGATGTTACCAGGCCCTTTATAGCGTTTGAAAACAGTTTTTCTTCGAGTTGGAGGCTTGAAGCTAATTATACTTTAGGCGTCTGCAAGATTCTAAGCTTTGATAAACCGTTTTCGCTATGTATCTTCGTTGTTTAACTTAGAAAATGGACATGGGTGGTGTTAGGAAAGCGTACCATACTCCGTAGTAAAGCTAGGGACGTTATGTATCTCATCTTTGCGGTAGTGTCAATGACCTCCTATGTAAGATCCGATATTTTCATAATGACCGGCATCGCTAAAGACCGGCTTCCACCTGGTGTTAGGGAGCGGAAATACTATATATTCAATATCGTGATCTTTTGAACAGTCCCCATATGGAGAGACGTCTACTGTAGGTCTTTATGAACTTGTTTATGTACTCCTCTGAGCTAAGATCAGTCAGAGGGCTATTATATTTTTTTATTATGTCAATGACTCTATATTAATGGGGACGAAAATCGCCGTTATGCAGCCGGACGAAGTTCCCTTACAATATTTTGGCGCGAAATTGGTATGGGCTCCGCGAAACAATGGTGAGGACTATTTGTGACTAAGAAAGGAATAACCTCAGTCCAGTCACTCATCAAGACCTCAGACGCCAACCATCAAAAATCTGATGTATAATTTGCACCATTGAAATAGGCGCAGATATTTAGTGGTGTCTTTCTCGACTCGGTCTATACTGGCTCGTGGCTCTCTGAGAATAGGAATAGGACAGAGTAGAGAGCGAGTCCCTAGTCCGTTTGGTTATTAGAGAGGCCCTGGCTGGCTTTCGGTCTGATCTCTCCTCTGGGAAACGTATTGTTGTCGTCAGTACGTATGATTCATACCTCGCAAAGATGGCGCGACCGCGAAACGCGCACGCACGCTCGCTCGGGCCTCCTCCGTTCCCTCGTAGCGTACTACGTTCGCTATAGGCTTCCCTTCGCTTCCGTTCCCTAACAAAGAAAGGAGCAGCGCGGGTAGCTCGCGCTCTTTGTCGGTACTGTCAATTCGCTCAGAGTCGCGAATCAATTAAAGTCTCGGTATTTTAACAATTATTTCAAGCCGATTTTAAAGTCGACAAGTCTTCCCGAGTGTTAAGAAGAGCGTATTTAAAAGCTGTATCGTCCAGCCTTCATGAGGTATGTTATTTAACCTATCTAGAGTTCGTTCGCCTTTTAAGGCGCAGTCGACGAGCCAAGGCACTTCTGTCAAAAACTCGTTTTACCGCCGCGCCGCCGAGATGCTTTTATTTTTTTTAATGCCAGCTGCATTTTGATTTCGCGGTTTCTAATTAAATAAATTAAGCCGGAGCCATGCCGATTCTCGGAAACGTTTCGTTAGGAATTTAACTTTAATTTTAAATAGTCGTTTGCCATTGTCTGCCCGAAAATATTTAAGGTTCCTTGATGCTTTTTATACATCTACCTAACCCTTAGGGCTTCCTTATGGTAACTTGGTAAGGCCATTTACTCGGAAATACAACGCGAGAATCGCGATTAAGGATTAAATTTGCGTTTGAAACCATTGACATTGTGTTTAAATACACAAAGAGATGATTGGTAGTTCTCGCAACAATTTATTTCATTTTATATTAATCTATTTTTGTACTCCTTGGTCTTTAATTGTCAAGGTAAGCAGTCCCTTTTTCACGTTGGTTTTATTGACAAATAATTATAAATCCAGTTAAAACGAAACTAAAAGTTGACATTTCAAAAAAATAAAAAGTACTTCAATATTATTAATAAAATCATAGCTTGGTGAATCTATACAAAGTTCATTCTAAAATTATAAATCAACATTATTATTATAGTATTTTTGTCAAAGACCATTTTAATTAGAGTGTCTGCTGTATAAACATTGTTCACTATTAAATCCATGAGGATATAATTAATTCAAGACCATAAAATAAACCAGTTAAAAAAAAATTTGAAAAAAAAAACTGGATCCAGTTTTGTGATGTCATTCAGTAGATATCATTATTACAGTTAAACGTATTAGATATCATCCTCTAAAAGATGCTTGTGACATATTACCCCAAGCAGAGCAAAACTGTATTGTTTTACTTAACACAAGTGTATAATATAATTCCTTGCAGGAGGTTGACACTCAGGTTTTGAGGTTAGCTTAAAAAGTTCTTTGTTTCAATTGAAATAAAAATCTGAGTTTTTATTTCGTGATTGCAAAAAAAAAAGTCACCCACGATGTAAGGAAGATTGTGTTTAATTTTTATTTGGGCTTGTAGATGTCACCGGTGACGTTGCGTCATAATATATTGCCTTCCCTTTCAAAATTAGCAAAAAATAGGACTTTTTTGAAACTCATCAAAACTGAGTTATGAATACTTTGGGTGATCAAACGTTTGCAAATGAAATTCATTATCGCCTCTGACACGCTTTATAAACCCTTGTCTGGTCTAATAACTAGCTCAATTGATAATTTATCTGGTTTGTCTATTTAAATAGACCAGAACATGTACATCTTGTTTTCAGTTTTACCTGTCCCCCCCCAACACACGTCATGATCACTAGTACTCTGCGTCATGCTTTTACGTGACGTAATGCCAAAAGTTATCCAATGATCGCTAGTATTTTGAGTCATGCTGGCACGTGACGTGTTGGCAGAAATTAGCCGAAAAATCTATTGTTGCTTCAAATGCCTACCCATAAAATTGACCCTGAATTCTTTAATGACCACTGTTTTTCAACAAAGGGTCGAAATTAACAGTAAAAGCCCTGCAGCATTCTTTACCCTTAATTTGATACCTGGACGGTGACAATTTTTACAAATAACATGTGGTTTTTTTTAACATCTCTCGGAATTGTAACCTTGATGTTAAATGATGTTAGTCCTCGTTGTAATTGCAACGAAGCTTTCTGGCATTGTAAATTTGACTTTCTTCCTATCAGCTAATATATCAATAAATCTTTTATCAGATTTTTGTTTGACTTAGCTCTTGTCAGAACTTAAGCTCTGATTGAGGCTGACTACGAGTGTATTTGCTAACCAAATAGTAAATTTGCTTAAGTTTCAAACCATATACCATTATTAATCTTGCAAGAGCTAGAAACATTTTCGAAAATTGTTTTATGATAGGTTTCGCGCATAAAACCGTGTTGAATGCGCATATTTTTTCGAAGAATTTAAATAACGGACTCTACTTGTACAAATCATGAACCGTATTGCTAATTCTACATTAGACTTTGTGGTAAAATGACACCAGTTACCCCTTCGACAGCCGTTACTTTTCAGCTTTCACGATGAAATTAACGTGGTAGTTGTCACAGGAAAACCCACGCACTATCTTCGTATTTCAGAATCGCGATTACGGAGATAACCAAGCACATTTTTTGTTTGTGTGTTATATATTGAAACAACGCGCCTGCTATCAAGTTCCTAGTTTACTTATTAGAATATATATTGGGTTGACACTCGGTGTATGAAGCGTTGTTTTTAATGTAAAAATATTATATTGAATTGTGACGTCTTTTTGATTCGATTTTTAGCTTGAGGCCTCCTTATGAGCAGCATAGAGTCTTCATCGAGGATGGCATCGCCTACTCCCTCACTCTCAGATTCTTCCTCTTTCGGCGTTCCATCCTTGGCGAGTCTGGGTGATCAGACTCAATTGGAAAATGGAACTTGCGTCGGTGGAACGTGCGGAATTAGTTTGAGTACCAAATGCGGTATGTGTCACGACACGTTCACGTTGCCCAAGGTCTTGTCCTGCTTCCATACCTTCTGTCAACCGTGTTTAGAGAAGGTTCAAGAAACTCCGGATAAGTTAAAATGTCCCACTTGCGAGCAAGAGTGCGTTCTACCTTCTCAAGGCGTCCAAGGGTTGCTTTCGGACTACGCCATCAGCAATTTGCTCGAGTCAGCCGCCATGGATGGCACTAGCCTAAACTGCACAGGTTGCAAGAGTAAAGATTCGAACGCGGTGGCCAGATGTTTCGATTGTGCCAACTTTCTCTGTCCTAATTGTGTCATGGCTCATCAGTTCATGCATTGTTTCGAAGGGCATCGGGTTCTTACCCTTGGCGAATTGCAAAATAATAAAGACGAACTGAAGGTGGAGAAACCCGTCACTTGCCCCCGTCACAAAAACGAACTCCTCAAGTTCTTTTGCCGAACCTGCAACTTGCCCATTTGTAAAGAATGCACCGCCTTGGAACATCAGAAAGGGCTTCACGATTACGAATATCTTTCCGATATCGGATCGAAGCAAGTGGAGATTATCAACCATCTATTGAGGATAGTAAACTCAAGACTAACGATTTGCGGAACGCGTTAAAGACTGTCGAGCATTTTTCGAGTAGACTGCAGATGCAGTATCACAAAGCTCAGAACGAAATTAACGAAACTTTCCAGTTTTACCGATCCATGCTCGAAGAACGAAAACAAGAGACCCTGAAGGAATTGGACAACATTTACAACACCAAGATGGTTTCTCTGACTCTGCTGACCGAAAAGGTTCAAGAGAGCATTGACAAGATTCACCAGATGTGCGAATTTGTGGACCGTATCGTCAAGTTTTCCAGTAATACCGAAATACTCATGTTTAAGCAGCTTCTCGACACCAAATTCCAAGTCATCCTAGCCTTCAACCCCGAAGTTAACTTACAAAATGTGGATCTCGAATTCGTTTCCAATTACCAAGCTATCCAAGTCGGGGTTCGCAACACTTTCGGATATATCCGCCACAGTTCGGAAGCCTCTCCACCCGGCAGTAAAGCCCCCGCTCCCATCGCCAGACCAAATGGTGTCGCGCCGTCGCACTCGCCGGTCAACCCGGAGCGATCCTATCAGAATGGTCACATTTTCGAGTCCAACAACATCCTCTCTAAGAGATTTAGTTCCACAAACAACATGGGGCCTTTTTCAACGAGTCTGACTGACGTGAATCCCTATGAGAAATGGTCGAGTGGCAGTAGCGACATCTTCCAAAATGGATCGGACACCTTTTCCATCGCTAGCGATCCCGTTGTCGATCTCTCGACTAAATTCGTTTCGACCAGTATCTATCCGCTGAAGTCTCAGATTAAGAGACAAAAAATGATCTACCATTGCAAGTTTGGTGAATTTGGAGTAATGGAAGGGCAATTTACCGAGCCAAGTGGAGTAGCCGTCAATGCCCAAAACGATATCATAGTGGCTGATACCAATAATCACCGAATTCAGATTTTTGACAAGGAAGGTCGATTTAAGTTCCATTTTGGCGAGTGTGGCAAGAGAGACGGACAGTTACTTTATCCTAATCGAGTTGCCGTTGTCAAGACTTCCGGGGACATCATAGTAACCGAGCGTAGTCCCACCCACCAAATCCAGATTTACAATCAGTACGGTCAATTTGTCCGAAAATTTGGGGCCAATATCCTTCAGCACCCTAGAGGCGTCACCGTAGACAGCAAAGGAAGAGTTATCGTCGTCGAATGCAAGGTCATGAGAGTTATCATCTTCGATCAGATGGGAAACGTTCTACAAAAATTTGGATGCTCCAAACACCTGGAGTTTCCAAACGGAGTCGTTGTCAATGACAAACAAGAGATCTTTATTAGTGACAACAGAGCTCATTGCGTCAAGGTCTTCAACTACGACGGGATCTTCTTAAGACAAATCGGAGGCGAAGGCTTAACCAATTATCCTATCGGCGTTTGCATCAATCAGAATGGAGAGATTTTGGTGGCGGACAACCATAATAACTTCAACATTACGATATTCACGCAAGATGGTCAGTTGGTCAACGCCTTGGAGAGCAAGGTTAAACACGCTCAATGTTTCGACGTCGCTTTAATGGATGATGGCGCCGTTGTCCTGGCCAGTAAAGATTATCGCCTCTACATTTACCGTTACATGCAAATTCCTGGTATCGGAATTTGAACGTAAAAACCATTGAGCCTTTGAATGAGAGGTAGCCAATTTGAGTCTGCCCTATCAACGAAGCGCGCCGCGTCTATGATAAGCCACTTTTTCCATATCAGAGACGCGCGTCTTCACCTTCTCGTTTCCTAGACATAAAAATGTATTAAAAATAACGTGGATCGAAACAACAACTACAACAAAAAAAAAATCATTTATATTTATAATTAGCGGTGTCTTAGTGTTTTTACCACAATTGTGATTTGAAGTACGGTATACTGAAGTTGTTTCAACTCCAAAAAAAAAATATTGTTTTTTATATCGAAAAAAGAAGAAATCCCGGGCCGCGGGGGTGACTGCGACTTCATTATAACAATTTTTCTACCAATTCATTGCCAATTTAAGTGAAGTAGTCTTTATATATTCACAAAATGAAAAATTAAAAAAAAAAAAAAAAAAAATAATTCATGGGATGAACAATCTTTCGAGAAGCCCAAGACATTTGTGGATACAATTGTTGAAACTTTTTATTTGTTCTACAGAAAAATACTAAAAAAAAACAAAAAAAAATACAAAAAAAATTTGAAACTGGCAGCTGAGTTTTCTCCCCTCGATCTGCGGTTTAAGTAAAAAACACAAAAAAGAAAAACAGTACGCCAGTGGTGAAAATACGACGTTTTTATCTTTCTTCATATTATATTATCTGTTACGAGAAATGGGTATCCAAAGTATTTAAATTTTTCGAATCTTATTATTATTATAAAAAAAAATTTTGTTTTTGTTTATTTTAGTTTTTTAATTTAATTACGCAACGCCGACGTTTGTTATTAATTATTTTGAAATATTTTTTTCACTATCCAGAGCTGCACATTGAAATAAAAGTTAAAAAAAAAAAAGGTTCCCACAATCGCATCGCGTACCAAGGTATTTTTTTTTTTTTTCCCCCCCTTTTTTTAAGTTATTAAAAATACTAGAGAAGAGTATCACCGCAGTCAGTGTTTTTAGTCTTTTTAAAATTGTTACATCATTTATATAGAGTATATTAAAGACTAAAAATACACTGTTTTAATTAATTAGATAGTTTTTATTTTCTTTACTATAGCACCTTGGTAAATGAAAATTTATACCGATATCAGTCCCCCCCCTCTACCCACCTTACCCCCCTTTTTTATTTTATTTAGTTATCAGAATTATTAAAAGAGAAAATAAAATTTCAACGGTGTTATAATTAAAGTTAATGTTTTTTTTTTAGTTATCATTCATTATTATAATGCAAAAAAAAACAAAAGAAAAAAAAATATACTGCTAGTCACTAGTGAATATAATAAATAATAAAATGGAGGTTAGTTTTTTAAGGCTTAATATAAACATCTTCCGAAAAAGCTGGGTTTTCTCAAATAAAATTAAATAAGAATAAGAATACACTGTTAAAATAAGTATTTTGTACCGACGTTAGATTTTTCTGACTGTTTATCTTATTTATTGTGACAAACAAACAAAAGTAAACATGCCAAAGACAGCATGAACTAATATGAAATAATAAAAAAAAAACTGTACTCTGTGATCTTAAAAAAACAAAAACAAAAAAAAAAACACTTTTTGGGGCCACTTGTTGATATTTGTAGTTGTTAACCATCCAATCAGCATGTTCTATCATGCCTTAAAAACAAAATTTAAATAACATTAGCTTTTTTCGGTGCGGCTTAAACTATCTCTTCGCCCCCCCCCCTTTTTCAGTCCCACACGCTCTGCTTCAGTAAAAACGAGTTAGTTATTTTTTTTTTTAAAGAAAAAACGCTAAAAATTGACTTTGTTTTTATATATATATATATATATATATATAAGAAGTATTAGTAGAAATCAGCTTAGTCTTTATAATTTTTTACTGGTTTTTATAAACAGCCGCTTAATTTTAATAATATAATTGGCGATACGCTGTTTTATTAATTAATTAAAGCCAAGGAAAAAAATTTGATAAATTTTTTGGGTGCAGTTGCGAAAAAATTTTAATTAGCAACTTTTTCGATAATTTTTTATTTTTTCCAAATTTCCGTTAAAACCTATTTAAACAGACACAGGAACGACTAAAGTTGCTTAAAATTAAAAATAGTGTTGAAATGCGTTCGGTTACGCTCAAAAACTTCCACAGAAAAAATGAATGAATTTGAAAGAACAATTTATACATTTGGTATTAATTATTTAAATATCGAACCTAAAAATTTATCAATTTGATGAGTTTTTAATTTAGTATCGACGTGAATTTAAATTTTAGTATACAAAATTAAGCATTATATAATCATAAATTGATTATTGTTTTTCTGATTTTTCTCGCAATTATCAGAAATAACGTAATTATTTTTGTTTGTTACCATTGGATTAAAAATTATGAAATTCGAAAAAGGCAAAAAAAACTAAAAAAACTCGCTCATCCTAAGTATTTTAATTTAAAACACGAACACGAAAAATCGTAACTGAAAAAAATTTTGGAAAAATTTATAAAAATTTCTTCCATTTAAATATGTGCGAAAAAGTTTCGTTTTCAAACTTGCACTTAATTCTATTTATATATATATATTCTAATTAGAAATATATATATTAATAATAATATGGTAATATTAAACTCTGGCACTTCCAGCTGATATTTATAAAAGAAAGAAAAGAAAAAAGGTTTTTTGATAGAAATTTATTATTAAAACGTTTTCTGTTCAAATATTTTTTTTTTTTTTGCCTTCTCCCACTCTGAGTGTGCGTGCCAATTTTCTCTGTTAATTTGTTTTTTAATTTTAATTGAGTGTTAATTGATATTTATTTCTTATCCCATTTAAAATTATTCCGGTCTGAACTTACTTGGACTTGTGGTTTTTTTTTTTTATTTTGAAATATTTGTCATAGAGAAATTTTAGTTTGGACAATATTATTACCTTATTCTTTTTTTTTTTTGTTGAAAAGTTTTAACTTTACACACGATATGCGTGGTATTATCTGTTAAAAAAATAATTAAGAGTGCAGTTAAAAGAAAATAATGAAATTAATTAATATTACAGTTCAGTTAAACTAGTCATTGTTTCAAACCCCCCAATTTATCTACGCTACTTAAAAATTTCAACGCTGTTTTGCAAAATAATTATACAGACACACACTTACGTACGTACGCACTAAATCCCTAAATATTTGTACCACCTTGATCAGATTTGAATAGTTAAGTTACACATCGTTTAGTTTTTTTTCTCGTATTTTTTTTTTCTGTTGGCAAAAATTAATTAAATTAGCTGTTAATTATTTTTGTTTTTACAAAAGTTGATCATTAAAGGAATTGTTGAATTTTAATTTTAATCTTTTTATGTTTTTGAACATTTGCACAGATCTGATTAGCATTAATTAATTTAATTTTATGGGTTTTTTATTTTTAGATGTAACGTTTTGATTCAAGTAGTTGATGTCACACTTCGAGTTGAGTTAAATATTTGGGTTGAACCATTTATTGTAGTCAAAACGTTGGCTTAGTAAGACTTAAATTGTGCAGATATGGTTAGTAGTACCCAGTGATTTATATTATCGTATTTGTAAAGCTTGACCTTTTCATAATTACTTGGAAAAAATTCAACTTGAGTTAAATCTGATTAACGTGGTTCAAAGGTTACAAATTCTATCATACCAGCCAGGTAATCTAATTGAGTCACAAAACTACTGCCAGTGGTGACGTGTCAATTCACCCACCATCCATTTCTCGTGTCCTACAAACCCCCCCCCCCCCCCTTTCCGGAATTAATTGCATATCCGAGTCAAAAATGTTCCTGAGATTAATTAATTAATTAATTAATTAATTAATTAATAATAATTAAATATAAAATTAATGGGTGATATACCTTAATATTTATAACAATTAAAACACCCATTCATAAGCGTTAATGTTAATTTTGACTTGTGTTTATGAAATATAAAAAATAATGGCTCCGATATCAATCAATCAATCAATATCATATCTTGGAATACGTTAAAACATTTTGTATCAATCTAGAATAATATTGGGTCTTCCTTTTTTAATTAAATGCATTTAATATCCATTAAATCTGTCGATCCATTAAATTAATGGATCAGTAATAAATAGAGGAATGAACTAATATGTAAAGGCAGTAGTAGTAACTTGGGCTGAAATTTTTATGTGCGTAGAAATTATAATAATTAATTAATTAATTAAGTTTTTTGGTAATTCATGCACGAATCTTCATTGAGAAAGCAATAAGAATTACTGGTTTTTTTTTAAACGAAAAACATCGCAATGTTTTCTTATATATGAATATACTGACTATTATTTTTATTAATTGAAATTAAGAAATACTTCTTTTAATTAATTATCACGATGAAAAAACAATGCAAAAATTCTTAATTAGCATTTCCGTGTTTTTTTAATGAGTTGCTTGTACTATTTAGTTTTAGTAATTAAGTATATTTCCCTGTTTTGTTTAATTTTCCTTTTATCTTTTGTTAAAACGATCAGCAATAGTTAGTCAACAGTTTTTTATTTGTGTATAAATCATTCCTATTAGTTTTGGATGGTTGTTTTTGTTATGGGTTTAAAACCAGGGACACGTGACGTGCTCACGTGACGTATAATTCGATATCACCCTAGATATTAAACCCAATTACTTTTTTTTCCCTCTCCCTCTTTAATTTAATTTAATTTAATTGATATAAAATCATCCAATTCTTCAATTAATTAATTTTCTTTATTTGATCTCAATTTTTTTTTAATTTCTGGTTTAATTATTAATGTTATTACATTTATTATTATTATTATTATTTTATTATTATTTTTAATTTATAAGCGCGCTGAATTTGTTTTAATTAATACCGTTCCGTATCACTAAATAAAAATATATATATGGATGGAATTTACATACAATGCTACCTAATATCAGTTATATACACCAATTTAAAATAAATTGCCCCCTAAACCCTGGCTTAATAATATTAATAATTAGAGCTAGACATTATAATTTGTTTTCTCCACGTATATATATATATATATATGTAACAATACGGAGAAAGATATTGATAGGTCAGTGTGTACAGAAAGTGTATCATCCGGGAACGATGTCTATAAATAGTTATAATGGAAGATTCAGCGATTTACTATACTAAATATTCGATTTAAATAACGCTGAATAATTCAAAATGGCCAGAGAATTATTATGGATAATGGCGCTACCGCTATGAGTAGAATTAGGCAAGAAATGTCAAAAAAGACTTCGTGTGCGTACTTCGCATTTTGGGAAATTGTATAGAGGCTTGGGAACCAACCGTACCTTACATTGTCTAGGACTAGATAGACACCAGGCAAATGGTGTCCATTCACTTGTCGATGGAAGAAAGGCAGTTGGTAATTTGTTAGTTTTAACAAATCTTAATTGAGAGCTAATAAACATCATCGTAAATTAAATGCTCCCATAACTGCGTAGAGTGTATTTAACATGATGAAGTTGAGATATTTGGAACGACGCGGTTAGATAGACACCAGGCAAATGGTGTCCGTATCCACTTGTCGACGGAAAGGCAGTTTGGTAATTTGTTATTTTTGACAAGTCTTAATTGAGAGCTAATAACATCATCGTAAATGCTCCAATAACTGCGTAGAGTGGATTAACATGATGAAGTTTAGATATTTGGAACGACGCGGGTTAGATAGACACCAGGCAAATGGGGTCCGTATCCACTTGTCGACGGAAAAAGGCAGTTTGGTAATTTGTTAGTTTTAACAAATCTTAATTGAGAGCTAATAACATCATCGTAATTAATATGCTCCCATAACTGCGTAGAGTGTATTTACATGATGAAGTTGAGATATTTGGAACGACGCGGTTAGATTGACACCAGGCAAATGGTGTCCGCATTCACTTGTCGATGGAAGAAAGGCAGTCTGGCAATTTGTGTAGTTTTGACAAATCTTAATTGAAGCTAATAACATCATCGTAAATTAAAATGCTCCGTACTGCGTAGAGTGTATTTAACATGATGAAGTTGAGATATTTGGAACGACGCGTTAGATAGACACCAGGCAAATGGTGTGTCCGTATTCACTTGTCGATGGAAGAAAGGCTTCTGGCAATTGTTAGTTTTTGACAAATCTTAATTGAGAGCTAATAACATCATCGTAAATTAAAGGCTCCCATAACTGCGTAGAGTGTATTTAACATGATGAAGTTACGACGCGGTATACCGAAAATTACATATTATACATACATACATATATCTCGTTTGCACCCAACACCATTGAAATGATATATTAAATACCCCCAAATAAAAAATGAACATTAATTGCTTAATTAAATTGTACAGCACCCCCCTCCCCCACATCTTTTGCACGTTGTCGGGAATGTTTTTAATCTCGCTCGATCGATCCTCAGTATTATAAATATTATCTAATCTTATAATAATTAAGACACAATCGAAATTATACTATTGAAAAAATGAATCAATTTCTTTGCGCGCCATATCGCCTATATACTCTTCATTAAGTTTTGATTATGCGTAGATAAAGTTAACTATGGTTAATTGCCTTTCAATGAATTAAACGTAGCAGGATCCGTTTTTTAAAGGTATTATTACCAAAAAAAAAAAACCCTGTAAAATTGGATCCAACTATCATAGTGCGCAAAGTGGGAATGAAATTTTTGGAGGACAATTATTGTGTGTCTGGGTAATGATGAAATATTTATTAAATGATTAAAAAACAAATAATAATTGAAGTTTGAAGTAGATCCTTTCCATCGCGTATTTTTCAACGCACTTATAAACCGTTTGTTGTGGCCGTTATTACTATTGGATTATATATATTTCCCAAAAATTTTTTTATTTTAAATATTAAAAACCCCGGCGCTAATTACTGGGTTTTTGGAGGTTCTTTTCATAAAAAATAAACAATTCTAGTGCTCAAAAAAATAAATATATGGAAACAACAAACAAACTCCCCCCCCCTTGTTGTGAAACAAACATACAATTTGTGTCTAAATGATATGATATGATATGAAAAAAAAACTACTACATGCCTTCACTTTTATTGTGTGTTTGCATGCGATAAGTTTTTCTCAAAAGAACAAGTAAATTTTTACATAGTGTACACTACCACATGATTATTGCTCCGATGATA